>JAUBOD010000031.1:3480513-3511361 GCA_032353885.1 Nothura maculosa | reverse complement strand
GAGAGCATTTTCTTTCCCATGGAAGCATGGTTGTCATCCAGAGCTTTCCCAACACCAGCGCTTGGTTGTTACTCGCTGTCTCAGTTCTGAGGAGGTGCTCGGCAGCCATGGTCAGGTGACCTGGGCAAAGTGCCATCGCTACCAGCCGGGCCCTGTCCATCAGAGCAGTGGGCTGCTGGTAGGGAAGCTGTTCCATTTCTGGAAATGCTGGTAACTCTGAAGACTCCAAGGATATATGTGGATACCTTGTAAAATCAAACTTTGGCTTTTTTAGGTGCCCGCATGATGTTGCCTGTTAAGTTTTGCTGTCTTCCACTAGAGATTTTTTCCTTACAGAAGATATCACCAAGTTCAATATTTTATAAGAATCTTTTTTTTTCCTTTTTTTTTTTGCCAAAAATACAGGTCAGTTCTAAACAGAATATGCTGCCAATTGAACGTCAAAGTTATAATGCTACTACAGCAGAAGAATAGCTAACTGGTGAGGACGTTACTCATTTTATTGAATGTAAATGTGTGTGAGGAGCTGTATATCAAAAGGAAGTGTTTTACTCTGAGAAATAGCTCGTTGTGAGGAAGACTTCCTTGAAACATTGCCTGAAAGTGATTTAAGACATGATCCATGCAAATGTGAAGTTACTGTACTGAACAGTTTGGGAACTGGTTAGGGAATCTTTGGAGTGTTCTTGGTGCATCAAAACTGAAGCAACTTTCTGTGGTTTTGTTCCTGTGCTTTTTGTTGGAGTTCTGATTGTTTTCCAGCTGTGTGATGGTGTTGGCTGCACAGATGTGCTTTTACAGCCTGATTTTTCAAACAGTCGAATTTTATGTCCCTCCAAGGGCCTTTAAGATTAGAACTGGTGTTACTGCTAGCTTTAACCATGTAGACAGTGGGATATGAGGATAAAGTAATCTGCCCCATTTATGCCTTTTGGAAGATGCAAAGAAGGTTCCCTTCCTCCTTTGTTCCATGTGGTCTTTTAAGAAGCCTTCTTTTTTGAGGTTCATATTATGTTTCCTTACAACTTGTTATCAGCAAATTGTACTCCAGATTTTGTTCCAATCCCTGGAGATGTTACACAGCATGCTAGAGCTTTAGGTTTTTTTAGCTTATAATTGTACACATTGGGTAAAACTAAAATGGCATGCTAGCTGCCTTGTCAAATGTTTTCAAGAACTAAATGTTTCTGACAGTCTTTTCGGGTTTTACTCTCATCCTTATTTAGCAGAGAAATGTTTCTGAATTTAGATAGGCTGCCTATCCCATGAGAAAATTGGAGAGTACTGGACTTGTCTTGGATCTCTGTTTCAGGAGGATATATTTCAAGTTAGAATATATGGGATGTGCTCCGAGCTTATCAGCAGATTACACAACTTTTTAGCAGTTTTGTGAGCTGCTGATCCTTTTAATAAATTAAAGCTAAAAGACATGTGAATGA
The DNA here is from genome assembly GCA_032353885.1 of Nothura maculosa. NCBI lineage: Eukaryota > Metazoa > Chordata > Aves > Tinamiformes > Tinamidae > Nothura > Nothura maculosa. The sequence continues at coordinate 3,509,922 of JAUBOD010000031.1, read as the reverse complement.
ATGAGTGAGCTTAAGCCTGTTGTTACCTAGTTTGGACTTCATGTTTTGCAGAATTAATATAAAGCATATGACTCCTGGGGTTTAATATAAGCTAGATTTGTATTTCTATTTCCAATTTTTTTATGCTAGGGATTTCAACCATGCAGTCCTGGGTGTGTCGGTCTGAAAGATGCCTAGAGAAGCAGAGCAGTGTCCCAGGATCTGTTGTGTGCTTCCCAATGCTGCATGTGCGGCCACTGTCCGGAGTCCAGGCAACTGGAAGACTCCACGTATGCCGATAAACGCATGTTGCCATAGGATGCGCTAATGTGCTTACTTTAAAAGCAAGCTTATTTATAAGATAAGCTATCGCAAAATCTTTTATCTAAGCCATCAGATTTCCCCCAGACTTTTGTTTTCTTTGAGATAGTAAACAGTTTGTTTTAAATTCAAAAGAGATGGTTCTTTTTCGTGTAGGATACCTCCTCAGGAAAGGATGAGTCTTGTTCTTGCACTCCAACTTTGCCTCTGGCTTGTGCCTGGTTTGCTGCAGCTCCAGTGTAATTGATGTGCCGGGGACGCCGTGTACCACGACCTGGCACGGACCCCCGTGATGACAAATGAACCTTTAGCCCTTAACAGGGGAGACTTGTGACCTAGACTGATGTTAATTCTTTAATTTGCAATGCAATTAGGGATGGCGTGTGTGCTAACTATACTTAGATAGGACAGGTTTATTGGAAGAGGAGATGAGGTGGGAAAATAGAATTAAACCCAACAGAGGGAGGATTGGGGAATGTAATGCATCTTCGGCTCAGAAGCTTTATGACTAGATGAGAAAGGTTGAGATGTGATTGCTGCCCAAAGTACAAGTAATATCACTGTGAGATTAGTTCTCTCTGACTGCTCACTTGAGGTATCCGGGTTGTGTAATGAAATGGCTTTGGAAATCTTTCCTCCTTTTCTTCCTGTATTTGGTTTCAGGATGAATGCTTAATCCAGTGTGTTTTAGTCAGGATTGCAATTAAATCTTGAGTTTTCAGCCAAGTGCACTCATTTCCTTTGGTGACACACCAGCTATTTGCTTTCCTTTTGAAGAACGGAGAATAAACCTGGTGTTTCTATAAACTACTGAAAATAAAAATTGTCATTTTTTTCAGAAAATAAAAATTGTCAAATAAAGATTGTAGATCTTGAGGGTTTGCAGGTGTTTTTGGTTGGTTGGTTGGGTGCTTGGTTTTCCATCTAAAGTAACCTCTAGTTCGGCACCAGTGTCTCACTAGAGAGAGCAGTTAAATGAGACAGAATTAACCCTTCCTTTGGTGTATGATTATTTGCTGTTTGCTCCCTCTTGCTGCTACTGATTAAGTCACTGATTAAGGGCCAGTGATTAAACTTAAGCAGTACAAATATGTATAAATGTCTATTTGTACTATATACTATATATGTACAAATGTCTATTTGAAATTCTTTTTGCAATGCATTTTCCACAGAGCTCTAGTGCTTATAACAAAAAAAAAAAAAACCTCCTTAAATATTGGAAACAGTTGAAAAGCCAGAACTTGGAGAGACTTTCAGATGAGAAACTGTTGAGAAAAAAAAATAGTTCTGTTTAGAGAGGCAAATAAACAATTAGAATTTAATTAGACTAAAAAGATAGAATGAAAAGTTTGATTAATAATAAAATGAAAAATGGACCATATAAAACAACTTATTTAAAACTTGAAGTTTTTTTTTTCATGGCATCCCTTTGTCATAGTGTATAATACATGGTGGGATCTTAAAATGATTAGACATAGAAATAGGAATATCCCTTGTCACTATCCTCACTCCCTGCTGCCTGCCCAGGGAAACGGGCAGTGGGAATGGAGCGGAACAGCCCTGGTTGGGAAGGCCGGGCAGCCTGGCAGGGCCGGCAGAGGCGCCTGTGCCCGCGTCCTGCTCGGTGCCCGTCCTGCCTGCAGGGCACGTGCCCGCCCGCGCAGGGGGACACGCGCGTGGCGGGGGGCTTGCTCCGTTGCAGGGCTTCAAATAAACAGAAATGCATTTTTATCAAGAAACCCTGGGCCTCATACAGGAAATTTTGAGTGAATTTTTATGTTCATTGTCTTCTGGTGTTTCAGACTAAAGGATAGTAGACATTACTGTACCCCTGGAATATCTGAATAATGAGCTCAGAGGCTCATTTGTTTCCTGCAAACAATGAACTGTGAGAATTATTGGAAATGCCTGACAGTTTTAAATATGGCAGTCATCTTACCACATAAATCTATCAAGTATACATGACTTTTCTCACTGAAACCTTGGTTTCTTCAAGTAGCCAGTAGATCACTAACTTTAAAAGATGCATAATTAAATGAAATGAAAACAGTATATTGCTATTCCTCCACATCTTGTGTAGTTTATACTTATCTTATTACACAGTTGGACATTTACCCCCACCCTAGGCTTTTGCCTTTCATATACTAGTTTCTTATCTAGAACATTTAAATAAGGAAACTAATTTTTAAAATATTAGAAGAACCTGTAGTGTCTATGTTGCTTAGTGTTCCGCACACTTGTCCTTCTTTGGGAGTTGGGGGAAATTACAATCTTAAACTTCTCATGGGCTCACGTTACAGAATAAAATAGCAGAAGTTGTAAGCCAGTGATTACTTGATATTTCCTTGCTTTCAAGATCTGTGTGATACCCAGATTAGAAGCAGATTATGCTCTCCATAACTGTGCCTGAATTGACCTTTCCGGCAAAGCTCGTTGTCTGTAATTAAGAGTACAAGGACTTCAAAAAATGTTTGTTTTCAGTATTGAAGTGCACATTATTGCGAAGTATAGATGAACAGATAGTCACGCTTTGCAACATCTTGAAGTTTTGAAACACAACAAATTGCAAGAGAGGAAGGTCATTTTATTTTGCCCTCTTGTGTGGTGACTTTCTCAGTTTACTTTTTTAAATTAACCCGGACATGTACGAGCCCTAGAAATCCACTCCCCAAGAATGAGAGCTGTGATTGCAAATGCCCTTCCAAAAGCTGGTTATGTTCAGAAGCCTGAACAGGTATGAAGCCAAGTATGGTGATGCTGCGAGTGTTTCAGGCCCTGCTCTTTCAAAGCCCACAGAAGATTAATTCCCCATTAATTTCAAAGGGGCTTGATGTTGCTGAGAAACTTTGGAGAGTTGCTGAAAAATCTGCGGGCCTGGGCGCTGAACTTGCAGGAACCAGGTAAGAGAGCTGCCCCTCCTCGAAGTTTAAGGCTTTGTCACTGGGTTCTGCTTTGCAGCACATGGGTCAGAGGGGCGGGTGGGTTGGATGGGTTGGGGCTGCAAGTGACGTCCAGCTGCTGTTCCTGAGGTCGCTGGACCACCCGGGCAGCTTGTCCCACACTCTGCTCCGCAGGGCTCCTCCGGAGGCTCCCTGCCTCCATTACCCTCCTGTCCCTCTCTCTGTCACCTTCTCTGCCTTGTCCCCAGCCCGGCTTTGCCCTGTCCTCTGCCTCCCTCACTTGCACCCCTTCCTGCCCTTTCCCCCTGGCTCTCTGTCTCCTCTCCTACACTCCATCTCCCTCTGTCCAGAAGAGCCAGCGCCACAAGCAGTGCATGCACAGAGTGCCCCTCCTTTTCCCAACAAACCTCGAAAAGCCAGCCAAAATACTGCAATTAATGTTTAAAAAATCCCTTCCCCTTTTGTCACTCGCTCCAAGGGACGGAGATGTCCCAACAAAGACTGTGGGTTCTGAGGCAGCCTCAGGACCTCCTGTTACAGGAGATTCCTCTGAATCCCTCTAAAAGGGAGCATCCCAACCTGCCCCGCTCGGGCACCCTTGGCTAAGCAGATTCCTTGTTGCGCTTCCTTTCCTTGGGCTTGTGAGCCAACCTTTGCTTTTCTGGTTCCCAGCATAAAGCCTCTGTGAACAAACGGTGAGAAAGCCAGCGTGCAAAATGAAACTGTTGCAGAAAGAGGAGAAATTTTCAGGGCTCGGAAGATGAGAGTTGGGATATGCTCCAGGCAAGAAGCCTGATTTGTAGGGTTCAAAATACTTAAAAAAACCATGTATTTTACTCGTTTTGCAGTGGGCTGTTCAAGTCTGATATTGAGTGAACAAGATTTTGCTTCTAAAAAATGTATCTTGGGGAGGTTTAAGAGAAGGATTCTCAGAGGGAAATATGCTCTAATGTTTTGTTCACTCATTCATTTTCACTCATTCATGACTTCAATCATTTGTGATATAAAGGATCTAATGTAATGACAGCCTTAGCCTCTCCACCCTAGCTAAGATCCACGCACATTTTCCTTCTTAGTTATTATGTGGCTTGGGAGTAAGCGATAACCAAGGATAAAATTGCTTTGGGCCAAATTCTGCTGTCTTTAATTGAGCAAAATTCCTATTGACGTCAGTGGCAGTTTTACTCAATTAAAGACAGCAGAATTTGGACTTTTATCAGCAAGAAGAATGCTGCTGTTCTGTCCTCCTTTGGTAGTCTGGCTGTACCTAATTAAATTCTGCAAGCTTCCTAATACATAAAAGTACTCTCTTGTCACGGGCGCACTTGGTTTAATATTAAAGAAGGAAAAAATGTCAGAATTTTTCACTTTTTTGGTGGCAGAAGAAAAGACTGGTTAATGAATTTAGTTTACAAATAGGAGGAGTCTGATGTATTCAGATGTGTATATAAAACGTACAAAATCACAAAATAGAAAACTAATACACAGTAACAATGGGGCTCTTTTGCCAAAATTCTTTTTGATTTGACACCTCTTAAAATCTTGAGATATTTTCAAGTCTCTATATTTGGGGTTAATGTGGTTTACTGCCTTGATGTGGGAGACTAGGTTATTCTTGGATCATATTTTTGAGCTTTCTCCTGCAACCAAAAGGGGAAGAAGTATGTATTTACGTGAAAGATGAGGATCTAATGTGATTTTTGACTTCAGGAGTTGGGACTTCAGGAAAAACATAATGTCTCACATTCCTGTGATAAAGTACTTAAGTTGGCAGTAGTAAGGTTAGAAGAAATTAAAAAGTAAAATGAGGAAGGGGAGGAAAGGGAGTGCAGGACTGAAGGAGGGGCCCATAGATGTTCCGAAGCAGTCGTTCTCTGGTTGAATGTGATGCACATAAATCTTTTGGGGTTCATTTTTTTTCCTGTTCATATTTGTATCTTAGTTTCACAGTAAAAAGCATTTTGTGCAGAGGTGCCAGCTGGATGTGTAGAGCAAGAGGGAAGCCCTATGGCTTCTCCAGCTCAGAGAATTTTATTTTTTATTTCTTTTTCTTCCTGGGAGAAACACCTTGTTTATCCTGGGAGAGAAGACTCGGTGGTCTGCAGGGCTGATGGAGTGATTCAGACTTGTGCTGTGCTGCCAATGTTGCTTTCCTCTTCACTTGAAAACGGGTCTTAGTCCTCCTCCAAAGTCAGCAGCTTGCTCTTTGTGGCCTGCAGCCCTTATTGCTGGTCAAAGCAGTTTCTCACTTGATGTATAGGGCAGTTCTAAATCAGAAAATTATTTTTTGACATTTGTATTAAAAAAAGAAAGGAGATTTCCTGAAGTTGCCGCTCCTGCTGCCCCCCGTGCAGGGTGAGGGCCACATCGGGAAGCGGCAGTGTCGCAGGACGGGTGCAGCCCCGCGTGCCGTGAGGAGAATCCCACCTGGCCGCAGGGTCGGGCTGCGTGTTGCAGGGATGCACTGATGCAGGGCTGCCCGGAAAGTCAGAGGCTGTTTCCTGCTTGGCATTTCAAGGTTTTGTTTATTATAAGTTGCTTTATGAAGAGGAGGTGCTGTGCCTTTAAGCAGCACATGCTGTCTAACCATCACCAGGCATCTCTTGCAAGCCATAGCCTCTGTTTCTCCAATCATGCCTGCCTAAGTCAACACGGCACTGCCAGACCTCCTCGTGCATTAAAGGTTACCTCTTAGCTCCTTCCCTGAATCAGAGCAGATGCATAACTTGGCAGTGACCATTCCTGTCCCTCCCCTTCTCGCTTTCTCCTGCCTGCAGCCCCCAGCCCTCCGCGGGCGAGCCCCCTCCCCCAGCAGGGAGCAGTCATTACATGAGCAGATCAACTTACCAGTTGTCTCCAGAGCAGGGACTGAGAGCAGCAGAGCTGCTGCTAGTAGCGAGGGAGCAGGAGAGGGGACGAGGAGCAGAGCGCTACCTAGCAGAGCTCGGGGTTGTCCCTCAAGGCACGAGCGCAGCTGCTGCTGGGGCTCCTTGGCAGAGGGGCTGCTCCTCCAGGGCAGCTCTGACTTGGGGGAATGATGTTTGTCAGCTACCTGATACTAACCTTGCTCCACTCTCGCACAGCAGTGTTAGCAAGACCTGGGGCAGAGGTAAGCAAAGCATGTGTCAAAAACTCTTCTTGTCAGAGGGCGATTTTCTCCCGGCTCCGAGGAGGGGATGCGAGGGGGGTTCGTGCGGGGGCGCTTCGGGCTGCCTTTGTCTGCCTCGTGTGCAGAGGGCTCCCGGTTTCGGCGGGCTCCGCAGGTACCGCGGCCGGACGGGCCGCGCGGCTGCGGCGCGTCCCGCGAGGTGGCTGCGGCGCGTGGATGCTTCCTCACTCAGCAATGAGGTATTGGCTGCTCCAGCAGCTCGTAGCGGCGCATTCAGGTTTTCTAGGGGAAAAAAAACTGTGCATGGTGGAAAAAGTTTTAACTTTGGGTGTTTTGGGGGGGGATTTGAGTAGGTAGAAACTCCATGTCCTATTACTCTAAGAATATACTTTCTTTTTTCCTCTGTAAATATATATATTTTTTTAGTATCAGTATTATTATTTTAGCAGGGCAAACAGCATAGCATCTGTTTTAAACCGTATGTCACATCATTGAGGGACTTTATGCATTCTTAATATGAAAAATCTAAGTGACGGAATAAAACAGCCCTTTCAGTGCTCTAAAAAGTTGCTGCTTGATTTATGAAGAGCAGTTTTCCAGATTTCTGTTCTGATCAGAGCAGTTTTTCATCAAGTCCTTGTTTCATACCAAAGCAGAAAATTTCAGCTACTCATTTGTCATTTGGGAAATAATTCATCAAGCATAAGTACTATTTGATACAAAATATTCCAGTTTATGAAGTCTCTGGCAGCAAGCACTCCTGGTGCATTTGATACTTGTTCTCCCTCTTTAACTGAAATGTAATGCACATTTATGTAGTTCCAAGGAGTGTTTGGATAGTTCTGTTCCATAATCTGTGTTTCTTTTGTTTATGAACTGCCTTGCAAAGGAGCTAAGTGGGAAGTAAATCTTCTCAAAATGGTGCTTCTGCTGCAGAGCTTTGTCTTTTGTTAGCTCAGTCATAAGTTTCTACAAGCCTAATAGAGCCCAGAGCAATTGCTTTCCCTGGTAAAGAAAGTGGAAGTGAACTGAAAAAAACCCCATCTCCAGTCCAAAGCTGTGTGGTTAACACTGCCTATAACTCATGTGCCTTTACACAGAGTGCATTTTGCTTTCAGTGCTCTAAAAAGAGGGTTTGTAATAGTCGTGATCGCAGAAAATATTCATTTTAATGAAATCTTATGCTGACTTTGATCTAATTAGAAGAAAGAAGGGAAAAAAATCTACAGAGGCTCAGGGAACTTAAAAAAGGGTTGATGGTTCCAGTGACTGGGGCTGATCATTGCCCTCTAGTTGTCGCTGGAGTTTTTAACCTCCAGGTTGGTTGTCACTGAGCGCAGAAACTCACGGGTGGACTCACCTTGTGCAGGCTGAGGGGCCGGAGAGCGCGCGGTGGCTCCCATGGAAAATATTGCTGTCACCACCGCGTGCACATGTGGTCTTCAGAGATCCATATAAAGAGCAAATCTCCTGCAGCAGCAGCAGCGCTGCCTGCCAATTATCCTCGTTAGCAAGCAGAATAAAAGCAGCACTCTGTTCTTACCTGGAAATGAGTTTGTGCAGTAAACGTGCAATGTGGAATGTTTTAGCACTGTGATCCTTATGCCAAGTGCCTTAAACTCTGCTGTTCTTGTTAGCTTTCCAGCTAATACCCAGGCAGAACAGGAAAAATGATTTGTTACTGTATTGATGAATCTTAGAGTACAGGTTTTACGAAGAGCAGTGAGTTTCTCTCTTTTATTATGTTCCTATGGCTGGCTTTGAAAATGAAATAATAAAAAATATACTGTGTCCACTGTTGATACAGTAATTCTTTGTCCTGCCTTGTAAGAGACCACGGGATAATCTTGTGCATTTCCCTGTTCCAGCTGCAGAATCTTGGCTGCATAAATATTATTTCTCTAGGAAATTGCTCAATTAGGATTTTTCCTGTGGTGGACAGACGATGAACTAAACGGAGGAAAAATAACTGGGAAGCCATTTTTAAAAGGAACCTGTGTTGTCCTTTTGTGCTCTGTTGAAGTGTTCTGTGAACATTTCATTCTATAAATATATATATATTTTTAAGTTTTATTTATAAAAATATCAATACATGATAGATCATGAAGTCAATCGAGTTGCTTTTATTGCCAGATTGTACTTTTTTTAATACTCTGACCACTTAAGAAATACCACAGAAAATTACAAAAATACGAATGGAGAGGTTTCCTCTTGATGGTTCCTAACTGCCCCTACTTGTCCCTTGGGTGTGTCTGGTTGTGCTCTGCTTTCCTGTCCCCACTGGGGTAGGGGATGGCTTGGAGCGAGTGGAAGGGGTGTCTGCCCGGGGGCCTGCGCGTCGCTTCCCTTCCCTTCCCTGCTTTACACGAGTTTAAGTGCATGGGATCTGGTTTTTAAGACTTGACTGACTTGACCCAGGGAGATTTTTCAGTTTTTGGATAGCATTTGTCTGGATAAGCAGATATTTTACCTACAGTAAATTTGTTACAGAAGGAACTTTTCCTTCCAGGTACATGGATACTATTTGTCTTTAAGAATATCCTGATACTGCATGTTACTCAATTTTCTTTACAAAGCAATTAACAAGAAGCACAGAATATATTAAGCCATATTCCCAAAGTTTATTATAATGCTTTTTTGTTACAAATACAGTAGCTTATTTAAGCACGGCTTTAAGATTATGAAATCTTGAGAATCTGGGCACAGAGAGGGTGAATGCATTGGGATCTGCCTCCTAAAGCGAGTAAGGGAGCGGGAGTGACTCTCCATTCCGGCCGTGGCCTCTGTGCTTCAGAATCTGTTGGTTTTGATGGGTGGCTGATGGTACTGGGGAAAGTGGTGATTCAGTGCCACAAGTTGCAAAACACAATGAGGAAACACACAGAAATGTAGAGGACACTGCTCTTAAAGAGCTCCTGTGCATTCCTGTTTCAAAGTGACTGCTCTCCCTGAAAAAAAGTGACTTGTCCAAAGGAAGCCAAGGTGCGACGTGGCATCGCCAGCCTGCTTGGTCTGCCCCTATCCTGCTGCTCGGCTGCGAGTACGACGCCGCTTCCGCAGTGACGTGTAGGGAACACATGGTGTGACCCAGTGAAACCAGCCTTTCTAGCCCCGGCTTGCCGTGAGGCCAGGACATAAGAAGGAAAATGTAATTTCTCCCACTGACTTGCTGACAAAACCATTTCTCATTTCTGTACCTGAGTATTCCCATCTGTCAGCCTAGGTTCATAGGGCTTCCCAGGTTCTCTGGAGACAGCAGTATGTCACCTTGACTGTATTTTCCCATAAAACATCACCCTTAACCTCTCTATTTATGAAGCATGAGAATGTTCAAGAGCCTTTGTGGACTAGTATCTAAGGAGGGATTGAACCATTTATTTATTTAGCATGCAGAGTAGAAAGTGATTTGGATTTACTCTAAAATTACACTGCTCCGAGTTAGAAAAAGCAGATGGTGATTTACATGTGGCAGTAATTGCTGACTTCACCAGCAGAGCATCTGAAAGTGAGACCTAACGTAGTTAAAAGCTGATCCTGTCAAGTAAATACCCCCAGACCGGGCTGCATGATGAGGAAATGCCGGGGGTTGTGGTGCTGGTGCGGGCGCTGCAGGGCGAGCAGGGCCCGTCCTGCTGCTCCCTCGGGGCTGCGCGTTGGGTCCGGGCGCAGCAGTAACGCAGAGCTGCTCTGCCTTAGAAACCTCCGGGTGAGCTCCGGGCTTGCTGTAGAGCTGCAAGCTCTACACTCAGCTTAAAAGTCAGCGACACTGCAGCAAAAATGACTCCAAATGTGTCCTTCCCTCGTTTGGGATTAAGCAGAATGAGTGGGCTCACCCCCGCTTTCTTCCCCGAGATTCCTGCAGGGCTCTTTGTTGCCCTGCCTGCCTGTGCTCGCCTTTCCTGTGGGAAAGAGACACTCTGGGCAGCTTTCTGATAGAGCCCAGTCCGTGGCCTTGATCCGGAGCCTCCTCACGTGGGCCTCCGGTTCTGAGCCTTACCCATCGGAAAAGACGGAGGCTGCAGCAGCTCGTGTGTCCTGCCTCAGGAGCACCCTGCTCTGCCCTACAGAGCAGAGTTAAATTCCTTTAACTTACCAAATAAAGTCCTTACCAAATAAATGGCTATGTGCAATTCGTTAGGTAATTTGTTTCTTAAATGAAGTTCATAAACCATAATTCAGAAAACTACCTAGAAACTTGTTGTTTGAATACCTTGGTCTTCAAGCAGTTCACAAAAATTCCTCATCCTATTTCATTATCAGTGGCAGTGATTTACTCTCTTCATATTTTCTTTCCACTTTTTTTTTTCAATAATAATTCACTTATAACTGAATGCTGATGATTGTGTTTTTAAGAGTGTAATATAAATGGTCTTATTTATTCTGGCATAGACAGTTTATCTTGAATTTCTTAGAATTTTAATATTTCTTCCAAACATGTTAAATTATAAATGCAGCAATGGATTTAGGAGTCAGGGAGTTTATATTAGGATGTATTGAAACTTATTCCCTCCTAAAAAAGGAAACAGGGAAAAATTCTACTAATGCAAAATAAGCCGCTATAATTATTTTAAAAACTGTGCAGTTGGTGTATAAATAGTTCTTTCTTCTGTGGAAGATTTCTTTGGTTTTCCTATCTCTTTATGGTAATGTGAAAAGGCTCTGATTTTTCAAATACTCTCGTGTATAATAGGGTGCAGGAATGTGTTCCGAGACTCATAAAATGTTTAATTAAAAGAATGGAAGTTCTTGTAAACTCTTGGTGGTTGCCTGTGTTGAGTATTATGACTTCTTAAAACCTGCCCCCACCCCACCTCACGTCTGAGATTATGTTTAATTTTCCGTGCAGCCCTGGGCCCTTCTGCCCGTGTCTCGTGTCCATGAGTGGTGTCCACCACGTGTCCAAAGGCGAGTGGTGCCGTAACAGCCCTGCCCGCGGTGACCTGCTGGGAGCGAGAGCTGGCCCTGGGGTGCAGTAACTGCCCCAGCGGGTGTTGGGCTGGGGGTTTTGCCCCAGGCCCTGGGCTCTGCGGTGTAGAGGTGATATGGGGAGCCCGGGCCCTGCTCGCCCTGCTTCCCCAATGAAGCATTCCCCCTCCTCCTTCTCCTCCTCCTTCTCCTCCTCGTGCTGAGGACAGCAGTGGGATAAAACATCCCTGCTGCTGTCCTCAGGGAGCCAAGGGCACCCCCACAGCAATTAGATCCCTGACAGCAGCTACCTTGCTTCTCTTTAAAGACCCCGTCTGAACGAAACACATGAAAGTGGAGCATGAGGGAGCATTAAATTAAAGGTTGCCTGTCCATGTGATTGCCTGCGGCGGCTGATCTGTTTCTTCATGGGTTACAAGTATTAATTTCCCAGCATGTGGGTTGTGAGGAAGGTTTTATCAGGAGACAGAACCTTTTGACAAATTCCCACTCCCACCTTTTTGGCAGACACAGAAGAGTGAGGTGAATTTGGAGTCAGTAAAGCAATCCTTGTGCTGTAACTGCTTTTGGACAACAGCGTAAGTTTGGATTCCGTTTTTCATGAAATTTCCCCCCAAATTGTTCAGGACAGGTTTGGAGGAGGAGAACGCTTTCATCTTAAAGAGAAAGTACTTTTGTTATTAAAATATATAAATTAGATTTTTTTTTCTCCTTTCATAAATCATAGAAGCATTTTTAGAATTGTTTTGTGAAAACATCCCAATTGTAATACGTAATTGGTCACAAGTAAAGGATGATGTAGCAGTAGAAAGGTTGTTATTTCAAGAGAACTATGCTTTCTTACTCTTTACTGTTTTTATTTAGTGTAGGCTTTCATTATTATTTAGTGGGGTTTTTTGTGTTTCTTAGCTTGCTTGTCTGCTATGAAAAATTATAGACAGAATTAAACACCAGAGCTGTGACACTGGAAGCATACAGGCTAGATGAGTTGCACTGTTTTAGTGTAATATTATCAGTATAATATTGAAACGAGTTTGTAAATAACTGCAGAAGGGATAATAAAAATATCTTTGATAAACATTCAGTATATGAGGGATGTATCAACATCTGTACATGAAGAGAACATTTCAGACACATGCTGGACTCTTACGTGTAAGTACTTGAAAACTGAGATTTATTTTAGTGCTTGAATGAGCAGGTGATAGTAAGGTATTCTAGCCAAGGGCACCAGCAGTTTTGATGTCAGCTATGAGCCCATATCCTCTAGAAGAGCACAGGAGACACAGTAATTACATAAACTTCTTTCTTCGTTAAACGGAAGATTGTTTGCTGAACTCCCTGGAATTGCATTAAGCCAGTCTGCTGAACTAAAAACAGAGTTTTTAAGTGTTTGTGTATATATTTTGGTACTGAGCATCTTGGATGCAGATTTGCTTGCTACTTTGGATGAATTACAAGAGAAGCGACAGCAGCATTGCCACTCTGCTTCACGTGGATAGCGGGGTACAGCACTTGGGCACCTTATTTGTGATGTGCCCTCCCTAGCTCCATGACAGCATCTCATCATCTTGGATTTTTCAGGTGCTTGAGGGATTCCCTAGCACCTCAAGGTTAGTTGTTTAGGGTTGTGCCGAGGGTGCCTAACGAAGCAGGCTCCCAATGAGGGTGCTAATACGATGGCACTCAGGAGAGCAATGCATTACCAAAGGAAATAGTAGTTGTCTTAAGATATATTCCTGTCTCTTCAGCTGTTTCATTACAGTTCAGGAAATTAGCAAAGTGATTAGCAAATCCACTGTCAGACCAGTCTAACAGAGCTACTGCATCCAGCTGTCATCCCATGGCCCTTGGGCATTATCTGTGGTAAGACCAAGTCAGTGGTGACCAGACTGAGTCCTGTATTTTCTGTTTGAGTGACTGTTCCTTTTAACTGTCAAGGGAGATCCAGAAATATTAACAGCAACTACTGCTATCATGATAAATCGGTTTCTAAATGTGGAACAGTGGACACAGAGTAATATTTTAGTTCAACTGCAGATAAACAATCATAATAACTTATTTTAAAATAAATCAGACTAGTGGACGTAGTTTTAGGTATATTTTCCTCGTGTAATTATGACAAATGCTTTAAAGAAAACTTAATCTGAGTAAGAATTGGGCATAAATCTTATCAAGTATTCTTCTCGTTCCCTGTTTGCCCTCACTCCTCAAAGCTACCTGAAGATTATACTATTTATTTAGTTTTGATGTATTAATAAATGCCATTTGATAGAAGCTTTTTATCCTCTGTTTTTGCTTCCATAGCTGACAGAGCTGTCATTAGATTAATTGTAGTTGTGTCATTTTCATTACAGGTGATTCTGCTTATGGAAAAAAATAGTCAGATCCTTGTAAGGTTTTCCCAAAGGCAGTTTTAGAAAAGGAAAATCATTAAGGGACTGTTTGTGAGACAAGATACAGAGTACTGAAAAGGTAGGAGGTACTTGGGGGCACGTAATTTGTTTTTCCATGCTGTCAGAAGTCAGTAGTGTGATGCTGAGAAGTCCATTAGTCCTTGGAAGGAATGGTGGTCAGGGTAGCTCCAGCCATCCTTGCAACTGTTCATTTTAAGAACTGATTGAGAGCAGATGAGATCAAAAGTTAACATCTGCAGCTGTTTTCAGCTGCTAAATCAGCACTCTAGAGCTGGTGAAGCAGTATTTTAGGGAAGGAGAAACACTTCCCTACTGGCAAGAGCAAATTTCAGTGCCTATAGACCAATAGCTCTCTTTCCACTCGGGTTTTGGGACTGGGATCGAATCTTTTCTAAGTTGTAGAGAGAGCTGGGAATATGTAGCAAGCAAGTAAAAAATCCTGGAACACCAAAATCTCCCTTTAAAGGATATTGAATTATTTCTTGGATAGCAGTGAATGTTGCTAGAAAATGTTAATATATCTGCTTAAAGTCTGAGGGAAATTTCTACTTTATCACAAATGGTCTGGCAAAAAATCAGAAAGCAAGAAATGGACACTTGCTCTTGCTTAAAACAGTGTTTCCTTTGAGAAGAGTTGGCCATGGATCTAGAGCAGAGTAAGGAAATGACCTGAAAAATAATCAACCTTGTGGAAACTATTGGAGACTTCATAAGGGAGACGTTACAGGGAAGTAAAGTAGAAGATCCAAAATTAAGAACGTCAAGGTGAAATCTTGGCTCAGTGGAAGATGATGAAAGCCAGATTTTCACTGATCTAAGACTGACATAAATTGGATTTCACTCTGGGTAACGCCAGGTTTTGGAAAGAGATGCCATTAGCCAAATTCTGCCTGCCGTGATTAGATGCAAGTTTCCATGTATGCGTTGTACAAATATCTGCACAATAGCGGAATTGTAAATGCATTTGTTGGGAGGATCTGGAAATAAATGTGGTATCCTGCAACATAAGAAAGGAAAAAAAACATCTGGTGCAGTGAACATTACCACTAATAGATCTAAAAATAGTAACTAAATTCTGTGCAAGCCATTTTAAATTTGAGAATGGCAATGCTAAAACTGTAGCATGGAATTCTATCTTTTTGATTGATAGAACTTCAGCATTGTAGACTTTTGATTTTTCATCTAATTTAGAGGACTTGGGACTGGTGAATGTGCAACTCAAGGACCATCTATACCATGTACATTGAACCTGAATGCCTTGGATTACATTATCCCATGTGTTTTGTGTGTACATTTCCTTTTGCATTTATGGAAATGAAAATTTGAGGGCTCTCCATATTAGTGACATGGGAGTTGAAGATCATAGATTAATAAAAACACAGTTTCAGTTATAAATAACCATTTGTCAGGGGGAAGCTGTATAGGAATTGATCATCTGTAGTAGCTGAGCACGTGTCATTAACTGTAGGATTTTATTGTCCTGAGCTATTGCAATAGAGAACTTAGGAATTAACTTATTTAGGGCTGAACTTACTAGGGTAGACTCCAAGTTCATGGTACCTGCAGTGTCCTGCACACTTGGGACGCCTGAGCTAAATGGAGCTGAACAGAGCTACCAAAAGAGGAGCCCTCAACGGTTCTCTTGGTTCCGGGCAAGTCACCTCAACCTGACCACAGCATTCGCAGGGCTTAGCTCAGCGCTTTCAGGAGAGGCAATAGAGGAATTAGATGTTTTAAATCCTCATAGGCAGTGATTAGTATGTAATGCACTGGTAGTTTAAAACTAAAGTTTGGAAGCATCTGTGTTGTCCAAAGTGTTTGGAGTTGGATCTGATGCTGTGAGGCTTCTGCTCCGGCTTTCGCTTGGCTGGGGAACCGCGTGTTCTCCAGCTCTGACTGACACCATCCTCAGCAAGGAGGTGGAACCACCGCATCCCCGAGCTCCTCCCCGCCGGGAGACCTGAAACGACTTAGGAATTGTGTAAGGGAGGCCACAAGGAAAAGCATATCCGTGAGTATTGCGGTGGAAATTAAGGTACTACATTTCTTCAGCCTTTTTTTGTTGGAGTTCTCAGTGAGCCCTGGATCATATTTAAAGATGTTGAAACGGTGCTGAGATCAGCAGTAGCACTACAAACAAGAGTGCACTGCGTGCAGGGTTGAAAATGAAACTAATGTCATTGGAGGGTGAATCAAAATCCCGTGTTTCACCCCGGACATTAAATGAAATCAGTCTGACAGGGTTCATTTGTGTGCTGGATGAGTGTTTGGTGAGTAGCACTGCAT
The DNA here is from genome assembly GCA_032353885.1 of Nothura maculosa. Taxonomy (NCBI): domain Eukaryota; kingdom Metazoa; phylum Chordata; class Aves; order Tinamiformes; family Tinamidae; genus Nothura; species Nothura maculosa. The sequence goes on along the minus strand of JAUBOD010000031.1, from coordinate 3,493,987 downwards.
AAGGGAAGAGGCTCTTTCCACCTTTTTGCTCCTCTTCTATCACATTTTAAAGGTTCTTATATGATAGTGTGGTGTGTGGCACGCTGGGTGGTTACCATTGGCTTTCCTGTCTTAGGTCCATTTTGCATGTGTGATGAAATCAGTGATTATGGTTGTAAAGGGCTTGTGAAAGAAGAACCTCTTAGATAAAGAAAAAAACAAAAGCATTTTTTCCTGTTGTGTGTTAAAGAAAAGTGCAAATAATGCAGATATATTCTCATACTTTGTGGTATTCCAGCAAACTTTAATTCTGAAAAGATATCAAATTCATCAACAAATTTAGTCCTTTGCAGTGCTCTTCCACTTACCCTTGGAGCAGCACTGCCAGGCTTCTCTTGAATGCTCATTAATTCTTCATTTAGGATTTAAGAGGGGAAAGAGCTGGTCCTGAGGCTGGGATTGGAGCTATGCAGGACAGAGGCACATATAGACTTCTGTTTAATGAGTGACTTGAACTGAAGACACAGATATTAATGAAATACTGCTTTTGAATCGCAGAGCCTTGTGCTGGGAGCTGGTTTTTGAGTTAGTGTATCATCTGGTAGGCCTGATGGAATTAAACCAGCATACCAGGTAAAAAAAAATTACACAATAACTAGGAAGCTTTCTTCCCTGGATCTGCATAACTGGAGATGTGCTGAAAGGTAACATGCATAACCTGCTGTGTTATGAAACCTTCATTGCCCATGGTTTTCTGCATTATTGACCATCTATTGGGGAATGGCTCCTGTGATGGGGCCACAGTGACCACATTGGGTGGCCCAGCAGCTCTCCCCGTATCAGAGCTCCAGCACTGCAGGTTTTCCTGGTTAGTTAGAGAAGGGTAGTTCAGTTGGCAGTTCGGGTTAGTAGTTTCATTGTGATGTTATTTCCATATTTTTTGGTCAGATGTTTCCCCTTGGGTTTTCAGAGATGCATTAGACCCTATATTTTACTGTGGGAAAAGAACTTGACTATTTGTGAGGACTGGGATCCAGCTACAGCCATCATGGTTTTTGTTGCAGTACATGCATTGTATGTTTTTGATTTTCTGTTGGGTTGTTTAACCGTTGCAGTTTTAGGCCTTGATTCACCAAAACCATGTCTTACTAGGTAGGATTGTCACTGGAAATGTTCCAATGATTCCCTTTGGAAATGTTTTATATCTTTTAACTTGTCATATATGCATGGAATGCTTATGTTTAGTGGAGAAATGTGTGTCAGTGTTGTTGTGAACGTCCTTTTTATTGTGGTAGGCTCCCTGTTCAGTAATTGAGACAGTTACAGCAGCTAGTACAGACTAGTAAGGACTCTTTAGCATCAGCAGAGGTTTGAAATGAAACAAGACATCGTTTGCTTTGTGACACCACTTGCATCAGAGATGTGCCCTTGTCAGCAAAGCCCTTCAAAGGCGTTTCCAACCTCAGGCATGGGAGAAGTTCCACTGTGCACTTGTGTGCGTGTTTCTCCTCCCATGGGACGACACTGTTTTGTAAGGATGGTAGGAATTTCTACTCTAAAATGTGTAACCATATTTCTGATGTGATAAGGCTATATCATTACTGAAGGCTAAGGGAAAATTGGGAATGAAATCCAATGAGAATGCAAACCTGGCTTTGTAGGTTTTTTTTTCCTCTGAGTGTGTTCTGTAGTGTTTTGTGCCCCAGATGTTCTGTGGTACATGACATCTTCAGACATGTGGAGTTTATGAAAAATGAATTAGGTCTAGAGTTCCTTATGGTGCAGATACCAGAAGAAGCATTTTTTGCAGTCAAATAGCACTGAGATTAATAATGAGGACTTTGTTAAGATGGACTTTATGTTTAAAAATAGTCATCACATCTGTTCTTCTGGTTAAGAAAGAAAAAGGAAAAAGACAAGATGAATTTGAATTCCTCCTTCTCAAAGAGAAGAAAAAAATAGCATTTAATCTCAAAGCTACTCATAATTTTATTCTTGGCAAAAAAACCTATTTGATCAGAACTTAATATGAAAGAAAGGAATTTTCAGACAAAACAGTAGTTTTTCAAGAAGAAGTTACTGTGGGGGTGGTTCCCAGCTGAGATGTAGAGTCTCAGAAAATGTGTACGATTCTGTGAGAAATTTGGCAAGCAGGACTCCCTAGAGTCAGACTGGGCTGTCGTGATCGTCAAGAATTGTGTTGGACAGACTGTCTAGGGAAGATGGAGCAAATTTGGGGATGTCTGTTCTGAAATTTTGCAGTTTCTTTCTGTACAATTTTGATGGATTGAACATGACATGACATTTCGTGTTGAACAGTGCTATGGAAGAGGAAAACAGGTAGTGAAGAATTAAGGCTTTTTTTTAAATCAATTTGAAACTGAAGAAGAAAAATGCAAAGAATATGAAAACAGATATGATGGGAGAGAGTTTGATGCCACGCAGCCCAGGCTGAGCATGGGAACAGATGGCAGTGCAAAATCAAAACTCACTTTGTAAATACTGCTGTAATTCAGAACTGCAGGTCTTACCATTTTCAGTAAGGATATGGAGGGGTGGGATATGAATTAGGTTTTTAGTCCATGAAATGTCTTGAAGATTAATGTGAAACAAGCTGAACTTCTGACCATTGTGCCTTCAACTGTCTAGGCAGAAGTCTAGTTCCTGTCTCTTGTACAGCACACATCTCGGCTGGGGTAGAGATACTGCTGTATTGTTATTTAAGGACAGCACAGCTCTCATGAAGATCATCCAGCAATTGCAGAGTGAAAGAAGTTTTTTCAAAGTGCTTCTCTAATATAGGAGATTCTAGCTTGTTTTCTAAGCCATAACTTTATTGACTAGCTGTGCAACACTGGTTGTGTGACCAGGATTGCAGGAACACTTTGATGAAATGACCCTAAAATAATGGTGAGGAAGAACTAATGTCCGCAGGAAAGAATCAGCGTGTGTATTTTTCAGAGTACACTTACAGTTTTCTGAGCAGTGAGAATTTAGGAGGCAGTGTCCCATGTTCTTCCATATTTTCATGCTCTATTTAAGAATTTCTGTTTTCTGCCTGGCTTTAGCTCTGCTTCCACTGTGAGCACAAGAACTGTGGTCTCTAGGTGAATGACTTTACATGGTTGACCTTACTTTCCTCATCTATTGAATAGGGAACAGTAAATTATTAAGTTGTAAAATAGGAAAAGAAAACCCTGTTTCATGACATCCTGAAAATTACTTCCCTTGGCAAGTCATACATGACACTCATTTCTGTAACATCCTATTCAATGTGTTCCAAACTAACCCTAATGGAGGAATCCTGAGGTGAAGCGGTGGAGACCCAAGCCAAAGGGCGGCATCAAAGTGTCCACAGATGGTCTTAAAAATCGCTCGTGTCACTAATCCCTTATTAGATGTAATGAGGCCTCTATTTCTTTTTGAATTGCCTTCATTAACCCAAGTTCTGTGTAACTTGGAGAGGCAGACTTTAAATGTCTTTGTTAACAGAGCAAGAGAGGTTATTAGAGGTTAATCCCTGAAGCATGACATTTTTTTATGCAGCTATAAATTTATTTGTGTACATTAGAAATACAAATGGTTTCAAGTCAGCCCTTGCAGTCTGTCTGGGGCTTAAGTCAATGCACAGTCCTGGCAGATTTCCAGGCCGTGGTTGTGCCAGGCTGCGGAGCTGGTTTCCCTGGAGCGCCGGGGCTGAAGCCCTGGGACTCCGCGTGCTTTGAGCCGGGGTGCTGTTGAGCTGGCAGCAGTTACACTTAGGCTTCGCTTGTAAGAAAATGCTTTAGTGCATCCAAGTTTGCCTTTCAGCAAAAACACACTTATAAGACCATAAAACTGTGTGTGTCATGGCAACCTGGTAGAAAAGGATCTATTTGTCTTTTGAAGAGCGAGTGGTTTCAGGTTATGCAGAAGGCTGATGTGGTGGTGTTTGTTCCTCCTGACTTGTTTCCTATTGCTATAAGCTCTGTCCTTTCCAACATGTAGTAGTGTGTGTCAAAGTGCAGAATTCAGTTCCTCTGTTGCTTTTAAGACAGGTAGAAAGGTAGCTGCTGGGATGCAGATTATGCTGGAGCCCAGTTCAGTGCTGTTGCCAAGTGGAAAAGGAGAGACGTGCTACAAAGGCTTAAATCCACTATCTATGTCAAGTGGCAAAAATAAATATCTTCTTCCCATCTAAATCTCCCACATCAAATCCGTCCTCACCGTTTTTATATATGGTAAACTTGCATGCTAAGGCATCTGTGGAGCATCTGAGTGCCGAGCCTCCCCTTTCTTGGCCTTCTCAGCCTGGAGGTCCGAGGCTCGTGTAGCGGTGCCGTCCTGACAGGTTCCACACACACTGCTGGCGAACGGGGGGCTCGTGAGTGAGACAGCTTCTGTCTGATGAACCTGAGCCAGAGAATCCCTTCCCCTGAGGTCACTTGAAGATGTTAAGGCACAAAGCTGGGAGATTTCTTTCACAGGAAAACAGGTTGATGCATGAGGAAGGTGACAATCTATGTATGCATTACATAACTGCCCTTTTTTGGAAATAGGACTTGGTTTCCTGTTGCACACTTAGCATCTGTTTATCCTCCTTCAATATAATTAGCTTAGATTTTGATACAAGAATTCAACTGAGATTGGAAAGCAAAGCTGGAGGTTTCCTCTTCTCCTGAGGCAGAAAGGACTGGGAGCAGAGCAGCCCGGGAGGTGAATGAGGAGGTGCTGCCGTGCGCGCTGCCTCCCTGGAGGGACACTACGCGCTCTGACCTGTCATGAGCCGTAACGTTCCAGTGCTGGGATCTCTTCCTATTTGCCTGGCCCCTGCAGCCCTGCTCCCTTGGTTTCCCCTGCCTGCCCTTCCCCCGAAGCCTGGTGACAGCTTTTGTCCTGCCTGTCTGTTGTCCCCCACAGGGAGACCTCAGCCCAGGGGAAGGTCTGGGCAGGAGCCCAGCGGGGTAGAAAGACTAAAATACTCTTAGAAACCCACACTCAGAGAGCCCTGCTGGGGAGGAACAACACAATAAATGCATTTTTAAAGTAGTTTTTAGACATTAAATGTCAGAGAGATTTTAAATATATAATCTTATTTATTATGTAATAGTACCCCACCAGTATTACGTAATTACTGACAGAACAAGATTGCATGCAATTCTGTGAGAATTACAGGATAACTGGAATACCTGTGTAGCTTATCCATTTCTGTCAGTTCATTAGAGTGGTGCAAACTTGCTTTTGAAATGCACTGAAGTGAAGCCCCCACATCTGGGTTCTGCCTGTGCTGACGGTGCCTGGCACTGTCCAAATGTGCGGGACAGACGGAACGGGCCCCAGTGCTGTGCGCGTGGGCACGTGCGGGAGGGCCTGCGCCTGCCGGCCCTGGGGACGCACAGCCCACCAGGTACAGCAGGGATGTGCTGCCCATCGCGTAACGGAGTGTTTTGTTTTCCAGGAAATTTTCTTCTGACTCCACATCTTGAAACAAGTCAGGTTATTTTCACGCTTCTCTGGTAGTGCCATAGGATGTACTGAAGAAGGTCAATATCTTGCAGGTTTTAATAAGCCGTAAAATAAAAGGTAATAACAACGTGACTTACATAGCTCTGAGCAGACTGCACATCCATGAGGAACAGAGCTCTTAACAAAGCTGCACATTCAAGTAATTCCTTGTTCCCCTCTTCTCTCCTCCATGAATTTTTATTTTAGATTTCTTCTTCTTTTCACAATTGCTAAGAAAAGAGTTATACTGAAAAACTGCAACTATACACAGCATTAGTGTCATCTTGGGCACTTACCTCAGTCGGACAAACCTTTCTATGTTGTTTCTGTCTTGTGTGCTCCACACCCTAAGGTAAGTACACCAAGATCCTTTTTAAGATGTTTGCTTGTATGTTGTAAAGCAATTTGCAATTTTCATGGCTAGAAATACATGCTACTTACAGGCAGCAAAGACTTCTGCTCAAGTTCTCCTTAGCTTCTAAAGCCAGCTATATTCTAAGCCAAACCCAGCCATCTTTACCAGGCAAAATTCCTTTCACTGGCTTCAGTGGGAGTTGTGCCTAAGTAAAGATTGAAGGATTTGGATCACCAAACTTAGAACATGGAGTTTTCTATAACCTTGGTCTGGATTGCACTGAGGACAGTGGGTATTTGAAGCAAAAAGGAAACACGCTCCTTTCTATGATAATTTCAGCCCTATTAGAGATGAAGTTAAAAGCATTCCTTCTGAGAACGCCTGGCTTCCGAACGCTGCCAGTGTCTGGGCCTGGGGACGCTGAGAATTACGTTTGGAATTCTTTGCGCTCAAGTCCTGCCAAGTTTAAGGAGATACTCTTTAATGAATTAGAGCAAGTATTAGTATGGGCCGGGTTTTTGTCATGTGGCAACAGAATGGGTGTTCTATGAAAAGCAGCAGCGTGCTTGCGTTCTCTTGCTTGAAGTTTAAAACAAAGACTTCCTTGTACAAATAGCCACAAACACACGAAGCATTAACAAAGTCCAGGAAATTTTTATTTATTTACCCAGAATGATAAATATACAAAAAGTCCATCTTACAATCATTTACTGCTTGTAGCTTGTTTAAAAAGTTTCTCCAGTAACATGCAGTCAGGACTGTTCATCACATTGTATAATAACTCAAGTACCTGGCTAAGGATATCAATTCTATTCAGTGGGCCAAAAATAAACATAAAATAGTACCAAATCAGAATGCTGATATTTTACACCCAGTTTTCCCTTGGTGCATCCAAGCAAAGTGCCTGGTATTGAAGAAGCAAACCTACAAGTTGATAGAATCATAGAATCATTGTGTTTGGAAAAGACCTTTAAGATCATTGAGTCCAACTGTAAACCCTTCAACCCCAGCCCTGCTAGACCGTGTCCCTAAGTGCCTCATCTACACATTCCTTGAGCACTGCCGGGCATGGGGACTCCGCCACTTCCCTGGGCAGCCTGTTCCAATGCTTGACTACACTTTCCATGTAGAAATTCTTCTTAATGTCTAACCTGAACCTCCCCTGCTGCAACTTGAGGCCATGTCCTCTTGTCCTCTCTGTACTTATTCTGGAGATCAACCTCCGCATCACTACAACCTCCTTTCAGGTAGTTGTACAGAGTGATAAGGTCTCTCCTGAGCCTCCTCTTCTCCACGCTAAATAACCCCAGCTTCCTCAGCCACTGCTCCTAAGGTCTGTGCTACAGCCTGTTCACCAGCTTCTGACCTTTCTTTAGACACACTCCATAAATAGCAAAAATGCAGTAGTGACATCTTCTTAGGTAGCTGATACCAGACAACCAGCAAGACCAATGCTGAACATAGTGTGAGGCCTGAAAGTCATAATTTGGAGTCAGTTCCTGTGCTTGTGTGGTGGTTGAGGCCTGAGTCCCTCATAAATGTGGTTTGTTGAGATATTAGGGAGGGCGAAGACGGTGGTCAATAGGAATTGTACAAGAGTGTTTGCTTTTGCAGGAGCAGATTATCTGCTCTCCGGTTGGTGGTTAGATTAGGTACCACTGTAGCAATAATCTGTGGTATTCAGCATAGCCTTGGAGAACGCAAAGGAATGTGAAAACAGAAAGGAGAAAAGTTGATGAGACCTCATGCTGAACCCTGGCATCCTGAAACTCTGCCTCTGGATATAAATCCCGTGGTGTATCCTGTGGCCAAAGCTCAGAGGAAGGGAAGGCTGCCAGGGAGGTCTGGAGCCACACAGGACTGTAGGGAGGGATGGAAGGGCTGGATCCCAACCAGCACAGTTTATTCAGGCCTGCAGATTTCACAGTCCCTTTTAAACAGTGTACTTCAGCCCAAACTCCTTGTTACTGTTAGGCAGACTTTGAAGATTTTTGTGTCAGAACTTCAAAGTGCTGCTAATTTTGCTCTAGGGTAGAGAAGAGAATATTTTGACTCTTTCTTAATCCTAGCATCAGGTTTCTAACATTCCCTCTGTACGGCTGCTACAAATGACTTTCCTTCACAGTGAGTCTGAGTGTGCTTTGTGTTCAGAGTAATAGAAATCGTCTATTAGAAGAGAGATCTTCACGTACGGGCATACGGATTGTGTCCTGGCTCCCTTGAATTGTAACCCGCACGTAGGGATGCTCGCTTAGTAGGAAACATCATATGGAGGCTTTTTTATAGCTCCGTATGAAATGGTGCTTACAATCTGGTCTAAGATCTAGGGAAAGAAAATACTCCAAAGGTAATAGTGTAAGCCAGTGATAGGCCAAAATCTGCAGTGTTTGTAAAGTTTCCTGGTCCTGCTGTTTGGAAATGGGAGCTGCCCCGGCCTTCTATTAGCAGGAGGGTCATAGGCAAAAACTCACCTGGACAAATCCTGCAAAATTGTAAAACTTCTAAGTCTCCCAGGTAGAATTTTCTAATGAGAGGGGAATTATATCGCATTGTAACTATCATTACTGCATGCCCTCCTGTGCTTGAAGATAATTTTAGAAGAAATTTGAAGATAGTTTTAGAAGAAAAAGTTTCTTTTGGTTATCACACTTAGCAATGATGGTGTTAACTTGGAGCTGCCTTTATGTAAAGCAGAGACTTTAATCAATGCAGTGAAGTCTAGCAAAAAAAAGCAAAAAGAAAACTCTTAAACATATGTCTGCAAAGAGTAAGGAGAAGAGGCCAAGCACATGAGTCAGTCAGCAGCGAGTCAAACATCTACTTTCTGATGAAAGGGCTGATGGTGGAGAATGGGTGTTGGCTCTTCAGGAAACAAAGATTAATCTTCCACAATTTTTGGTGGACCAAAAAATAAACAGGACTTGCAGTAAGTCTCCAAACGGTGAGGAAAGGACTTGGAATGCTCTCTGTCTGTTAAACCTCAACCTTAAAATTCCAGACTTATATTTAATCCTGACTGACTTTAGAAACTTGAGAAAGATCCTGAATTCAACAGTCAGCAGAATGGGAGTAGTAGGTGACTTGCTTTGTATTCTGATACTTCGTCAGAAATAAAGTTGTGCCTGTTTTAATATCAAGATGATAATTCGCATAAGGTGGTAAATGCATTCTACTTCTTAAATGCTAGCACATACTTTATTATAATAGTACACAGATGGCTCAATTGCTTAAAATTATCTAAGGCTGACAAAGTAAGGGAAAAAATGTGTTGGGAGGAGGAGTTTTCCATCCAGAGTCTTTGCCGTAACTCATTTCCCAGCCAGTGGCACCCAGAGTACTGCGTCTTCCTGAGGAGGTTTTCCCTGGATTTAGGCAGCTGTGCAGGGTGCAGCTCTTGGGAGCTCCTAGAGCAATTCATGCCTCTCTGTCCCTGCCTTCCTATCTGCTGCTTTGCAGAGGTCAGGCATAAATACTTTACAAAGGCAACCTCCTATGGCAACCAGTATAAAATTCCAAAAGGCTGGAAAATTCTTCCATTCTACCTCCTGAATAGTAGATAAAGGGTGGCCTTTGTGTGAACTGTTTGTCCTGATTTTTCTTTTCACTCTTGTCTTTCACTGGGGCTAAGATTAAAAGGATTACGGATAACAAAGACAATTTCTTTAGCAAGCTCTTGAACACTAATGCAGATACCTCTTTTTGTCAGCCTTAAGCCACGGAAGCCACTTGCTTCACTTCCTTTTTCATTAAAGTTTCAGTAGATATTAATCTTGCAGTCACAGCAAATGGAATCTGAACTTGTTGGTTAAGCGCTTTAATTGCTATAAAGGATTTAGCTGCCCGACCAGCCCATTAAGCTTTACCTCAGCATCATCCTTTAAGCTGTTAGATAGCTATTAGATGTTGTAGATTGACTCATTAAGTTCCTAACTGTTCTTTTGCAGTCTACCTCAACAACTTTGATACTAGCAGAGCCCTAGTCAAGGTTTACTGCGTTTGTTTGTAATGCTGCAGTAGCTTTCAAATAGTGCTCTGGAACCCAGGTGCTGGGTTCTTGGCCGTTGCAAACACACGTGTTTGCATCACTTGAGGACACGGCTGATGCAGAGCTGCTGCCGAAACTTTAGGAAGTGGACAATACATTAGGAGAACTGTATTTTAAATGTTTAGATGTAGGAAGCTGAGCCAACAAAACTCAGTACAGTATCTTATGGAAGAGAAAGGTGATTTTGTTGCACAAAATGGCTAAGCATCCTAATTTTATTGACTCAAATTCATTCTTTGAGCACGAAGACGTATGTCTCCAGGTGTGGGCAGGATCCTGTCAGTGCACCATGGAGGAAAAGGGATGCTGGTTGTGTGGCCCTTCGGATTTCTTGTGGTTGGTCACAAAGAAGATTGTGGAGAGACCTCTCCTAAATTTCAGGAGTCAAGAACAAACACAAAGTGTGTTTTAGACTCGGCATGTCACTTCAGCCTCCCTAAATGCTAGGCAGGTCCCTGCCCATCGTCTGGGTTTGTATCAGGAGCTGGAGCAGCAGGTGTGCAGATGTGCTGTGGCCAGGCCGGTGTCCTCCCTGGTTAGGGGACAGGGTCTGCTGTTCTGGGGTCATGCTGAAGTGCAGGCTTTCGGGTCATAGTGCAATTGTTATGGTCCTCAATTTTATTTTAAATTGAATTTATTTTAAATGGAACTGTGTCCCGTGTTACCAGCAGAGGACATTTTTTAATTGCTGCTTGAAGACTAAATCAGTTGTTTTAATAGATGTAGCACGTCAAGCTGGCACCAAAATGGAGTCTAACCTCTGCAAATTGCTCACGTAGTCATTTCTCTTCTGTATCCACTGCAGAGCTGATCACTGATCTTTTCATTCTCTCACTTTACCCTAAAACTATTTTAGCCCAGCTGGGATGGAAATCCCTATAGTCTTTCCTGATTTCATAGCCAGCTTGTGGCAACTCAAAGCACAATGTAGCAATATTGTGCAACCTACTGTAATTGCTTTGCTACATTTTAGTACTTTCCAGCCCTGGACTATTGGGCATATTTATTTTATTTGTGTAATTTTTGTAAAATTGTAGAGGTTAGAAAACACAGAGAAGTATTGCCTCACTGCAGCTCTGGAGCAATTAACTATCATTAGAATAATGATTTTTAGCAATGAATGACAGCTTGTTGCTGGCAGTTTAAATATACCTTTGAGAGTTTTGCCATGAGCAACTTTTATACATTTTGATAGTGCTCCCTGATTCTTTTGAGGATTCGAGATCTGCCCATCCCTTGACTTTTCAGTTCCAGAGCTGTGTAAAGTCAAACCACAGAGATGCTCTTCCTGCAGACTGTTTTGTAGGACCGGCAACCCACGTTGTATGGAATTGTAATGTTCAATGTTTAGTGGGATTTTAGTGCTCCCATCGTATTTTTACAGGTCACTGAGGACTAGCTGATGTAGCTGTAGCTCGGTTTTCCCATTGACTTTGGATTGATTTTCATGGAAGCTCTTTTTACTTTGTACTGTTTTCCTCTCCTTTTTCTACCTTTGTGCTCACATTTTCTCTCATCTCTTAGGAATTTTTGTTAAGTTATTGCAAGTTTCCATTTTGTTTCCAGTTTTCAGCCTCCCTTTCCTGAAAAGCTGCTGCATGTATCCTTAGATATGCAGAAACCTGTCCTTAAGCCTGTCCTTAAGCCCTGCTTCAGTCTAAACCAGCTGTGCCCTGCACAAATGGTAGGTTTACTGGGCAAGAGAGCTGAGAAGTGGGATCTGCTCAGTTGTGAGTCCATCCCTGTGTGGGGGACAGTGTCCTAATGGAAAATTCTGTTCCCCCGCCCTTGCCGAGAGCTGCTGGGCAGGTTCAGTGCCTGCCACTGCGGTGCTACTGGGAGCCCTGTGCGCAAGCAGCTCCCCAGGGCCAAGGAGAGCTGTGCACAAGCAGCCCAACCCCCTGTATTTCTGGGGTATTCACCTAGGGGCAGGTGCATGAGAATGGCTGCTTGCAGATGATGGTTGCAATTTGTTTTAGGATATTGATCTGACCTAACAGGAAATGCAGTTGCCAGAATTCTCTGCGGTGGACTAAATCATGAATTTATTCCAAGTGGAAATTCACCTTTTTTTCCTCCTCTTCCTCCTTGAATAGGGAACCAAACTGTGTGTTCTCTTGACTGATTCTTTGCATGCTTGACATTGATATTTTGTTGGCTATTTTCTTATATCCTTTGGCTGTTTTGCTTAAGTGGAAAAAACTAATTGTGCCAGAAAAACTCAATGCCCTTCTACTACCTGCTGTTGCAGATACTTCTTTTGTACTGTTTTGAAAGAGCAGGGTTTAATTGCTCTTTTTATGCCAAATGATTTGGGGCATATTGCAAGGCTTAATTAAAGAAATGATTCGGGACTTTTTCTCTTGCCTTAAATGCATTAACGTGGATGTGTGCTATAGTTAAAATCTCATTTTACATGGAGTAAGTTCTTTATGAAAAGACAGCATGCAATACCCTGTGGCATCCTGCTAGGTAAGACTTTGGTTTTGCTGGTGAGAATGATCTAAGGATGGGGCTAGGGTGGCACCAGCAGACTCCTAATGTGCATTTGCGAGTTGGATTCTTACTTGTAGAGCCAAATTGTTTGGAGCTGTTTCATGCTCACAGTCATTTTGAGTTGTGTGAGATTTACATATAGAGGTCCGAGCAGAACTTGACATAAACTGTGTATCACACTTCATCTCTGAGAGATGTTGGATTTTTTCTCTACACGACTGTAGGCATTGTTGCATGTATTCACTTTGGTTACCTGGACTGCCTGTCGGATTGTCCCCACTCCGGGAGCTGGACTACCCTACAGATGGGTTGTGCTTGTGCTCTGAAGAGATTTATGTGTTGTTGTAGCCAGAGCTTCAGCATGGTCAGGTAACAAGACAGCTCAAGCCTCTTGCATGGCTTTCTCTTTGGCTGCTAGTCTATACTAAGCATCTTTAGTTGAACTGATCTTAATGCAGGCCATGAATATATTTTTTATCTGAACATTGACAATTGCTTTGGAAGTCAGAAGAGAAATGGTAGTCTAGAATTTTGTCTTTCTCAATTCTTTATATAAAATACAAGCAAGTTATTCTAAGCTAAAGGGATTCCCAACATATTATCAGCAAATTATGCTAACTCTCATAAAAGTAAAAGCAGATTTATTTCTGGATTTTCCTTTCCTATTAAATTCAACTAACAAAAACCGAGATCCAGTTAAGTGCTGGGACTTGTTAGTAGAAAAGTTCTTACTTGGGATTGGTCTAGTCTCTCGTGCCTTTGTCTAAGACAGGTGCTTCCAGCAAGGATTTATTCTTCTTATTCCCTAGCATTCTTTATTGCATACAAATGTTTTCCTGTTCTTTCTGATGGTTTTACATGTCAGAATCTGCTTTGATACTTGATAGTCCTGTGTGTCTATGGTTGGCCACTTACCATGCTGTGATACCATTTCAGCAGATACTTAGGAAAATCTTAATTAAAAAGCATTTATGGAGACAGATATTAAATGCAATTTCTATTTCAGATTCAGAGAGAAATTGTAGGCAAGCTGGAATCTGATTGGGATACCAAAATTGTGCTAAAAATTGATCTTAACTCCATTTTGATGCATAGCATGATAGCTGTCTGGGATA
>JAUBOD010000031.1:3463089-3480413 GCA_032353885.1 Nothura maculosa | reverse complement strand
ACTGACTTCAGTGCATTAGTATGTAGAGAAATGTATTTGAAAGGTTAAGCATGTGCTTCCTGAAAACAAGTGTTTTTGCCAAATGAACAAGCAGGTGCTGCCATGATAAGATGGAGAGAGAAGATGGGAGAAAAGCCCAGAGGATTGAAAAAGGAACGGGGCTCGGTCCTTCGCAGCTGCTGGCAAAGTGACCGCTTCACCTTCAGGCCATGGTAGATACTGAGAGCTAAACTGCAGTTTCCAGTCTGAAGTACTCACAAGCAGAATAATAAATTAGAGAAAAAACAGGCAGAATTAAATGGGTAAAAATCTTAAATTTAGGGCCAAATCAAAATGTGTATTTACTTCCAGCAGAACTTTAAGGGAGAATATGCCTGGCATACAACTATATTATTACTTTGGCTTCTTAAGTACTTTGCAAGCAATCACAGTAAAGAGAGAGCCTGCAAGCGAGGTTCCTCCAGGAGCTGTTTGTGGGGTTTTGCTGAGGATCAGGAGCAGGCGGACGACGAGGTCAATCCCGGCTGCTGGGTTTGGCACAAACAACAACCCGCAGTAATCACAGCGGGGAGTTCATCAGTAGTTTGGGGTGAGAGATTCTAAAATGTCTAAAACATGGCTGAAACTGAGATTACTGTGCCTAACTGTTGCCATAACATGAGTGACTGTGAGAATATCCCTTAATCCTTGTGGCCAGCCTAATTTAATAAAGTTTAGATTATATATTCTGAGAATGAAAGTGCTGTGAAAAAGATAAACGGGCTTTGCTATTAGTAAGTATCCTAGATTTTGTTTTTCTGTGTAGAAGTGAAGCTAGGAAAATAACTTCCAGGAAGAAATGAGCAACTTATCTCAGCTGTCTGAGTGCAGCACCTCGGTGCTGCCTGATCCCTTGGCCCTGGGCGGTGGCTAAATTGGACTGTGTCTAGGGCTGGTGCTTCCCACTGGCATTGCCGCCTCCCCCTCGCAGGCTGCACTCCCATGGGCGCCCCTTGGATCCCAACCACAGCCACAGCCTGTCAGGGCTTCACATAACGCAGGGGTGGGTTTTATTTCTGAGAGAGAAGGTTGCTTAGCGGGTGGCAGTGCTCTACCTGTTCACTCCCAGGGCCACATACATCCACACCTGGGTGTTTTGGAGCAGCTCTATCTCTGGTAGTCTGGCATGGGGAATTAATACAGGGTTTGTGGAGGGAAAAAGAGAGAGAGTGTAAGAAAAAAGAGAGTCTCACCGCAGAGTGAGACTGCGGTGGTGGCATTTTCCAGAACAGTCCCATGAGCTTTCATGGGGTTTTAGAGGAGGAAGATTGCGGGTTGGATGCAGCTCGTGTGGGCTGAGCTGCCAGCTGCTCAGCTGCCTCTCATCCCTGTCCCGCAGAACGCGCTTGCTGCAGTCGCCCTCCAGTTTCCATCCTTGTCTCCCATCGATTGTCCCTTACTCTGCCGTGTATAGATACAATACAGCTGATGAAATACAGCATTTCTGAGCATTTCCCCCTGCCTCAGGGTGGAATAAAAACTGCTCTGGTGTTCATGGCCTCACCTGCATGACAGGCAATTGCAAGCAGAGCCTTGGGTGTCCTTGAGCCTCTGGAGCGTGCGCGGTGTGGCTGGGACGCTGCTGTGAGAGCGCTGTGCTGCCAAACTCCCAAGAAGCCGCTGGTGACACAGTGCCATTTAGAGGCTTTGGGTCACAGCTACTGATGGACATGATGCAACGAGAAGAGAAGAGAGCCCATTCCTGGCAGTGTCAGTCTCTGCCAATTTTGATCCCTACTATAAATGAAGGAAGGTACTGGAATTTCTCAGTAAGATGATTTGTAAGTTACTTTGAAAATATATTTACAAAATACTGATTTCAGTGTAATCCTGGTTTTGGAACAGGAAATTTATTTATTTATTCATTTTTTTAAGGAAATAATCAGCTTGTCTCACCTGGGAAGGAAATTTTCAGTGTAGATTGTCAATGTCTGACAAAGATAGAAACATGTAAAAGCACCAGGAATATATCTTAGAGTTACAAAATATTAGTCTTTACCATGGTTACAGCTCTGCCTGTAATTTACTCTGGCTAAATCATAGCTTGAAAGATTGCTGGAGTTGAAATTGCATGAGTGCAATCAGCTTCAGAAGTGGGTGCCCTGGGTGGGGAGGACACAAAGCTGGGCCGAGCAGCAGCGACGGGGCAGAGCCTCTCCCTGGCCGCTGCTGCCTGGGCCCTGCACGTCCTGGTTCTCAGCAGCGCGTTCCACGTGTAATGGGTGTAATTTGGCCCTCAGAGAGAAAAAAACCCGATGGATATAATAAAATAAAAGAAATTAATTAAAGCCGTCCTGAGAGTTACTAGAGAAAACTCTTTTAGGTGCTATTTTTTTTGTGAGCAGCCTAGCGGATAAAAATAGATGTATGCGGTTGTAGGGGGGACTGATGAGTAAGTGTTTATTACTCAGATATATTCTGGCAGTGTTAGTTGCTGTTGCAAGATCAGACATCTGTCCTTAAAATATTTTGCTGCTTGAAGGTTTTTCTTTACCTTGAAATAAAGCCAAGTTGCTTTCCTCATAAAGGAGAACACTTGAATAAACATAACCCTAGTAGAAAGCCAGTTGGGACTAGTCTACTGGCAATGGCCACATCCCTTTCGCGTTGGGAATTATTAAACAAGGAATCTTGCTTCCTCCAGCTCAAAGGTAGCTCACCAAGTCCAGCTCTGGCTGTCGTAGCTTTTTGAATTTTTAAGCAGCATAGAAAAGCCAGTTTGCAAGAATATTACATTAGATTTGAGAATCTATTTTCAGAATATAAAATGTATTTTTTCTTGTAATTTTACTCTTGCAAAGCATACAAATATCTGCCTAATACAGTGACTTTATGAATTGATCTGAAACAGGAATATTAAGATGGAGAATTTGCCTTTTGTTTTCAGCTATGGAAATGTGCAAGGTCAAAGGCTGCTTATAACAGCAGCTTTAGAAAACTTCTGCTTATTTTTTATGGGCCCTTGTTTTTGACCTTGAGCCTGACACATCTGGAAAGATGGCTGGTAGCAGCTTTGTCCAATGTCAGTAAAACCTCCTTTAGCTCTACCTGATTTACTACTTCACCGAAATAACCAGAGAGGGAAGAATATTGTAGATTGAATTATTTTGAGTTGCTGAGTAAGTATCATTAGTTCAACTCCAACATGGCTTGATTCATCCAGTATCATCCGTACAGCATAATTCAGGAAGCAAAACACTGCCTCCATGCAGCTGTGAACTGTTTTTCTTAATTCCAGTAAGAAAGATTTTCAGCAGTCATCTTTCTTGCAAGATAATAATGTAGGATGTAGCCCAAGTATATAAGTGATGAAAGGCTTTGGTAAATGCCACGCATTTCTGACGTGTATTTTAGCAGAACACAGCATATACATTGAACTTAAAGCATATAAGCAAACCTGTGTTTTCCAAGCACATTGTTTAAGTTTAGGGCTTAGTCAGCTTTAGGCATGCTCTACTGAGTGCAGATTGGATTATTTACTTGCCCGAAGTTAACACCTAACTCTATGGAAGCATTTATTACTCTTATCTCTGTTCAAACAAACCCCAAACAAGTACTTTCTTGAAAGTCTGTTTTGATTTTTGCTGCAAATTGATTAATAAGACAAAATATATGTGCCTATTCTGCCTGCCTAATCCATTTAATTCTTGTCTTTTAACATGCTCAGATTGTACCTGCCAAGCAAATGGATACATTTGTAACATACTTTCCAGGAATACCTATCATTTTTAGTGCTCATATTTCTGTGAAAATTTTATCTTCTGATTTAAATTTTCATCTAATTGTGATAGTTGCTTGTTTCTAGTGTAAAGATAAATTGCCTCCAAATATTTTTGAATAATGGGAAGGTGACAAATACAATACCTGTCTGTCACAAGAAATGTCAGCAATAGTCACAACATTGAAAGATTTTTTTCTGGGTTTAAGAACTGTGCAGGATGTCTGTAGTGAGAGCTGTTGCCTTAGCAGGAAAAAGCATTTAGAAATAAAAGCTAAGATTCCAGCTAACAAAATGAGTATTGTGTTGAAAGCAAAAGGTCTTTAATAAATGGTTTAGGTTACTTAGGTACAAATTTAGCTTGTTGGCGGCTAAATGAGTTCAAGACTCTTAGCTTCACCTCATCATCCCTGATGGGGAACAGGAATCTTCCCTGACCAACACCTTCATTTTCAGAGTCTGCCTAGATGCGTAGACTAAAGGCTTTTCAAGTTGTTATTCAGATGGAAATGATTAAGGAATTGAAAAAATGAACCAGAATGGAAGAAATTAAATTGCTTTGGGCTACATTGTGTAGCTGGCCCAGGAAGGGGCAGGTAGGTGTTACTGCTGCTCTTACCCAACAAAAGCAAACCAGTGCCATAGTGCTGAAATAGAAGCATGCCAACCCTGCTGTGTGATCTCAATATTCTGCTGAAGATTTATGACTGAGAAGACCATACTGAGAAATAAGCTCTGGGCCGGCGTTCAGTGTGTCCTTGAAGCATGTGCCTGTTGTTGTGTTCGCAGAGAAAGGCTTGCCCTGGTTTTTCTTAGTGACAGAACAGATTTGGAAAGAAGGCCATGGCCCTGGTTTGGAGTGTGTTTGAGATTGCTGTACAATAACTAACTGTAAAAATAGAAGTGTAGTCCAGCAGTTATAAATGGTCTTGGTGGCTTCATGGTGAAATCAGCGCTTTAGGCACTCAGTCATGGATACGGATCCTTGGCTTTGTTCTCCTGGGTGGCCCACAAATGCCTACAAAAATCCCAGTCAGGATTTTTTTCCAAAAGGGACAGTTAATTCCCAAACCCTGCCTTTTCCCTGGCCCTACAGCTTCTGCATGCAGAACCACGAGGTCTGTCTGCAGGGCTGGCCTGGCCCCCTCTTCTCCTCTCTGCTGCTGCTCATCCTACCTGTGTGCAGGAATGCCCCTGGTCATCCACCAGGTCACTGACCCTTGCGCGGGGTTTAAAGGCACTGGGTGAGTGCAGCCAAACAGCAGCGGGCTGTGCAGTTCAGCAGCCAGAGAAGCACCAAAAACTGCTGGCTACGAGTTGCTTCGAGAAATTTTGAATTAGAAATAAAGTAAATTTGTGTTTAATCTGCAGTGCAGTGTGTACGGTAATTATTTTACTGGATTCTTTTGACTGGAATTTAGACCTTTTTCAAGGTTGTGTGTCTTCATATGGAAATAGTTTTGAAGAGGACAGCAGTATTTCTTTCACAATGAAATGAGTTTTTCCGTTTACTGAATTTCCCAAGTTTAGGACTTCCAGCAAGCTATACTGTCTGGAAATAATAGAGAAAAAATATGTGCATCTATATGTAGTGTGTTATCAGCACATGAACAGCTCTGCTAGAGAGCAGGCGTCTGTATTTAGGAAAGGCTGGATCATTTAGTCGTATTGCTGAACTGTGCACGGGATGCCTGGATCCCACATTTATCTGTGTGCGCTGTGAGGAAGCTGCTCCTGCATTCCCTGTCCATTCTCCTTATCCTCCTCCAAGAGCAGGGGGGCTGGAAGTGGGGCTGCCGCAACCCAAACAGCTTGCCCAGCTAGTGGCTTCCTCACAGCTTCGGGCTGACTCGATGCGCTCAGTGAGCACCCAGTGAGCTGAGCTTTGGCAGGGAAACACGGCCCTGGAGCTCCAGGTATTCCCTGCGGACTGGATGTTGGTCAGCTCAGGATGTAATCTAAAATTCTGAAGCTGTTAAGGAGCATATCAACTAAAAAAATGTGTCAACACCTGCAGAAGTAAGTGTATGCTTGTAAGGAGGTCTCTTCCTTCTCCTTGTGCAAAGTCGGAGGCCAGGAGGAAGGCTGGGCTAATGAGGTGCGAGCAGAAGGGGCAACGCAGGACGAGGCTGCTGTAGGGGATTAGTTTTCTTCCTTCCAATTTACATCACTCACTATCTTTACATTGAGTTTGGACAGATGAAGTATGGAAAGAGTGGCAGCAGTGCTCACTGCATTGCACGTCCCAGGCACAGAGCCGTGTGGAGCCGGTAGGGAACCAGCGGAGGAGCTTGTAGAAGCTCATAGGCACAGCAGCCACGTGGCTGGCAGATGTAAACGGTACCCAGTATTTTTCTACAGAAAATAATGGAAGCCCTTTCAGCAGTACGGGAGGTACCTACTGAAACGTAGTGTTTGTGGTCCTTTTTGAAACCTTTTACAGTTACTCATTATAAAACAAAACTAATGCAGTAACAAAGAAAAAAAGCATTGAAGATGCAGAGTTTTTTCCTCTTCTGCCCTTGGCACATTTCTTGGACTCTTCCATGGGTTTGTGTCTGTGGGCAGATAGGAGGGATAGGACATAGTTTCTGTGGATTATCAAAATGAGTGGACAATTAGAAGCAACTGGCATGGAAATAACTGCTCTCCAGGGTACTAAAATTGTGTTTTCGTGTGTTGAAAATTTTGAAGTGCTTTGTTTGGATTAAGCATGTTTAAGACTTTTAAGCCTTTGAATTTTTACCCCTTTGAAATGTTATGTTCCCAATGTACATTGAAAGGTTTCCAGGCAGCAAATCATGTTTGTAGGTAATGTTTTAAAGAGATTTAAGATTTATGAATGTTAGGATGTTCTGAGAGAAGTGATGATGTTACTAATCATAATCTCTTTGCTGCCTCCCACACATTATTCAGGAAGGCCACTTATTACCCAAGTATCTCCACGTCTGTTACTCCCATCTGACATGAAACTTTTATCCTGCTGATGGCTGCAGGGGCACAAGCTGCTGCCTGCAGCACCACGTAGTCGAGTCCAGGACCCTGCACGAGAAGGAGCTTGTTTTTCCCTGACCGTAGTTCAATGAGTAAAAGCAAATTGAACCAGTTAAGCTTGGCTGAACATTACATTGCAGAGACTGGCAAAACAAAGGTGGGGAAAACAGGGATTTGTTTTTCCTAAGATTTCCCAATGTTGTTTCCTTCTGCTTTTCTAGATTCGGATGCATTTTTTTCAGTTCATATTGGTAGTTATTGAAATTAATAGTTATTGAACAGCATGATCTGCTTCAGCTTTATGTGGGATTTTTGGGTGGAAGGTACTTACTCAGGTGATTCCTTACTCGGTGGATGCAGCTGTGGGCATGAGGGCTTCAGGAGTGTCTTTTTGTGAAAAACTTCTTCATGAATATTAAATAAAGTTATCATGTGCTCCTCCAGATTATGATTATAATACCATAAGAGGTGTGGATGACTGAACCACTTGCACAGAATTTCCTATAATATATCTTAGGTATTTAATGAATCAGTCTTCTCTGTGCCAGAAAATGCTTTCTGGAATATTTTATAGAAAGATAACGAAAAAGAGTAGCCCCGGGCTTAGAAGAGAGTGCAGCATTTGTAAAAGTACTTAGGGGTTGCAACTACAGTAAATCTTCTTCAAGGATGCTTATCCTGGACAGATAACTCGCTTTAATTAAGTACTGACAAATGGTAAAACTGCAGAAGTGACTCAGTCAAAAGCCATATGTAGATCGGTAATCTTGTTGTAAGCCCATATCCCATGGGAGCCTGTAGGAATTTCTTATGAAAAATAACACTGCTGATGGGAGAACAGGCTAGTGCTTTGGTCCTGGAAAGGTTGTTTGGAATAATAATCATGCCCATAATTAAATACCTGGATAGCCAGTCCAATTTTGCAGTTCCTATGCAATCTGCAGTTTTAAGCCACAGAGCCATTCCAGAAATTTCTCACTCCAAAGGCACAATCTGTTCGCCTGTCTCAAGGAAAACAGATATGTTATTTGATCTTCATAAGTGTGTATGTAAATTCAGAATGATCAAATGCCAAGGGAAATGTCAGGTTTTGTAAGGCTGGGAGGGACGTCGCCTTTCGGAAGCGTGTGTGTCAGGCGGCCCTCCTTGGGATGAACAGATGTTTTTAGAGCAGAGTGGGATTAAGAATTCACTTGGGCATCGTTAACATGATCTCAGCTGTAAAGGTTTTTGGATGAACTCTTTATTTCTTGCAGATTAAAGTAGGTTATGTAGCAACTTTTACAATGTATCTAGAAATAAGCAGGTGACGTTTCTTTTGGAAATGAAAATACAGCAGTTCTATAGAAGCACTTAGGGTTAATTACCATATGTCATTCTATGCTAGATGATAAAAGTTTGTATTTATTTTAATGATTACATTTACAGACTGCTATTTTTTATATACTGGATTGTAGTAGTCAAAGCTTGCAGTAGGATTTGTTTTAACCACAAAGAATTTATTTTTATGCAAAACTAATGAAAACACTTTGCAAAAAAATGGATACTGCTTTTTGTATCCATTTCCTGTGAGTTTGTTCCTTGCAGCACATTTCTTTACAAAAGTCTCTTAAGCTCAAAGCGCATGGAATTCTATTAAAGACCTTGAAAAACTGTTTGGGCTAAATAAAACAAATGCAGTTTTGTTCCTAACTGGTCGTGAGGCCGGGTCTTCCTGCCGGTGTGTTGCCTGTCCTGGCCACTCTCCGCAGCGGCTACCGGCAGAGGGGAGGGTGTTTGTTGTGCTTTAGTCTGCGGTGGCGATGGCCGAGGGCCCTGCTAGGTCCTAGATGATCGGGAAGGGAAGCAAAATGATCAGTAAAATGTGAGCTCCTGATGCAGGAAGTAGATACTGGTTGCAGTAACTTTCTTACTGCTAGAGTAGCCTTGAAGCACAGGCACCGAGTGATTTGTGCAGAAGGGAGACACGAGTGAGGGGAATGAATTAGTAAACTAAATAACTGTTTCCTAGCCTCATATTGCTTACTGCGCATTGGGGCTGTTGTAGCTCTTTTTACCCTCAGAACTTTCATTATAGTAAAAATGTGGATGTTGTAAGAGGGTCGCGCTGCTTTAATGCTAGATAATTCTGTCCTCGCCAGTTCCAGTTTGTTACCCACCTTCGAGCATGTGCTTCAAGTGAACTATATACAAGTCTTGTGACCTGCATGTCAAGGCAATTTAACAGCCTTACAAGAAACTCATCAGAAATTTTACGGACTTTCCTTGGCTCACAAAAAGCTGCTCTCTTTCATGCTTTCATGGCACTTCATAGAAAAGGGTTTTATTCTTGCAGCATTTTTGGCTTTTAAAAGATGTACCAGCTTGGGCTGCATTTACAGGGAGCACAGCACAGGTCGCTATATCCCCATTTCAGTGGCTTTTCCCTCAGTCTGTCGGAATCTGAAGGAAGAGGTCAGCCCTGCCTGAGCATAGGTGCCAATTCAGTGAAAGGTTCTCTTTTTTTGCCCATGTTTCAGTAACGTGCGTGTCTCTTGTTTTTCTGTCAGCACGAGAAGCAAGGAGCAGCAGCGCCGCGCGGGCAGCTGCGGTCACTGCCGGGGTCGGTTGTGGGGCTGCGGAGCTGCTGGGTGCGCACGTGCCTGGCGCCTTTGCTGGGTGCCGGGGCGGACGAGGCCCTAACGAGCTCTGCGCCCGCGAGAGCTGCCAGCCCTGGCGCTGGCGCCTCGCGCCGCGGACCTCTGCTGCGCAGAGCTGCGGAGGGCGTTCACAGCAGGGTGGAACCTTCAACGTTTCTTCATTCTTAGTAATAAATACACCTTTCAAACAGCTCAACCTTAACACCTGATCCTTAAAAACCCTTAGATCCAAGTGCAGCCACTGTTGAAGCCCTGGGGAAGGGCGTATTGGGAGGATGAAATGGGAAGAGTTAAAAAATCAGTCTGTTGGACTGAACAAGACAGAATAGGAGAAAAAAATAGCTTTGAGATTAAATTTCAGTGTAATTTTTTTCCTGAACTCTTTTAATGTTTAGAAGCTGTCTTTGTACATTAGAAGCGTAATGAAATATTTAAAGTATTTTAAATGTTCC
The DNA here is from genome assembly GCA_032353885.1 of Nothura maculosa. NCBI lineage: Eukaryota > Metazoa > Chordata > Aves > Tinamiformes > Tinamidae > Nothura > Nothura maculosa. The sequence goes on along the minus strand of JAUBOD010000031.1, from coordinate 3,470,571 downwards.
AGATCAGAATGAACAGTAAGATATAAAGTTATCCAGGATTGTTTAAAAAAGAAGAAAAAGAAAAAAGTTGTGTGTGAAAAAGTGCCGAAGGATCTCAGAACTGGCAGCACTGGTAAAACTCAAGTCACCCACAAGGAAAAATATTGTCCCAGATTTAAAATTTATATATATAATATATATATATATTTATAATAAACTACATTTAGGAAAAAAAAACCTTCTGGAGTTGCAATAGATAGTTTTGTGAAAACATCAGCTCCACACAAAACAGGGAAAAAAGGAATTGGAAATGGAATGGAAAACAAAACAAGTCACATCAGTAAGTGCTTCTGTGTGTATAGATATATATGTATACATGGGCACATGTGTGCATGGTGCTTGTGCAATGTGTAGAGTTCCCCATCTCCAGTGGGTAGCGGAGAAGCAGAACGGGGCCGTTAGGCTGGCCGGGATGGTGAAGGATTGGAATCGTTTCTGCGAGAGGCTGAACACGTCGCTCTGGAAAAGAGATTATTGGGGAGAGCGAGATGGAGTGAAGTCCGTAAAACTGAGCGTTCAGGGAGAACATGAAGAGGAAATGACTTGTCCTCATCTCGGTGTAGGAACTAGGAGGCAAAGGAGTCATCAGCTGAAATTACCACGTGTCCATCTCAAAATCCGGTGATACAGCACACAGGTAAACAATGGAATTCTCTGCCATGGGAAAACACAGAGCCTAGAAAAGCACATTGTCCAAGTAGCTTTTGTTTGTGTTGTCTTAGGCACCCACTGTTGCTCCTTCATCTTCTCATGAATCTCACTAGTCTGCATATTCAGAACCAGGAGCTTCTAATGCAAATGAAGATTGAAATCATTATTAACATGAAGTTGAACATCGTCATCTAGGCGGCAGAAATTAGCCCAAGTTTTTTCCTTTTTTGTATGCCAATCCAAATAAATGGATGCAGTTTTCCATTACTCGGGGACAGCATCATTGCTGTGTATGTTTTTCTGTCTGATTGATGGGAGTAATAATATTTGAACGCTAGTAGCACTGCTCTGTGTGAGAGTTTTAAGTATATCTTTTTTCTTAGGCCCGAACAGGGACTTCCTTGATCCAGGAAATATCAAGAAGCAGTTGTGAGAGTGTAAGGAAATGTTGAAAATTTTGAAGGAAGCAAAAATAAAGAATATGCTCTGTCAAAGATGTGAGGACTGTCTGTTGTTAGTATGAACAGTTCCAGTTGAGTGCCACATGGTTGGGGAAACCATTCCCAGCATCTTCTAGACTTAATAGTACTGTGTATTTATGTATTATGCTTTGCTTTTTCCATTGAAACAAGAGTGGACCCTCCTCCCCTCCTCTCCTTCCCTTAAGTCTCTGGCCAGCCAGAAACTATTGAATGTGCTGGTGAAAGGGGATTTAAGTCTTTATGTGAGAGGCTTCTTTTCGTTAAACTGCTGTACATCTAGATCCTCTAAATGTTATTTGGATTCTTAGAACTGTCAAAGGTCGTTTGTTTCTTTTTGCTGTTAGGAGCCTATGTGGCAAAATGATTTTCAATTTTAAGGACAGATAGGAAGGAAAATAGTTATTGTGCAGGTAGCAAATCTGTAATTAATTGTAGGCTACGTGTGGATGTGACCACAATGAATTCGTAGAAGGCCACAAATAGCATGAAAGATTTGTGAGCATCAGGTCTGTAGACAGCAGGAAATATTTGAAAGGTGAAGTAGGATCAAATGTTTGGGTAATGGTTATAACTAACCACAAATCAAGTGAGAGCCATTAGAACGCTGTTTGTGTCCTGTGGTTCAATGTAACTCTCAGCACGGCTGCTTTTGCTGGTAGCGCCAAGGGGTTGGGCTGCAGCCGTGAGGAGGCCGAGACGTGAAGACAGGCCGGAGCGGCGGCCGCGCTGTCTCCGCTGCTCGGCCTCTGCAGGGTGTCCCTCTCCTGAAGGCGGATTCCTCTCTGGCCCTGGCTCCCTGCTGCTGACACCCTGTTCGTTTGGTTTCCACCGGAGGATCTGCATCACTGAACTTGGCATTTTGGTTTTATCCACAGCATTTAGCTCCTGAGGTAAAATGCCTGTTAGAGTATCAGGAGGCAGATATGTTTTAGCTCCCTCGGGAATCAGGAAAGCCGAAAGCACTTCCTGGAAACCGGAGTCATTCTCATTCGCAAATTACTCAGGTGAATGAGGGGTACATTTAGGAAGAATTTCACCAGGAGAGAGATGTGCTGACATGGGGGAGCTATTTAATACTCTCCAGCAATCATAAAATCTTCACAAACCTCCCATTTAATAGTTCCTGTCATAGCAAAACAGATTAAAAAAAAAAAAAAAAAGATGTGTAAAACAAACATTTGATTTGCAGATTGAGCATGTGTACATGCAGGTGAGTAGGAGTTCAAAGTGTAAATTCATGAATGAAAGTTTAAGGTTTTAATAGCGGCTAAAGAATTTAAAGGCAGCCAAGCTTGGCAAAAGCCTTGCTTGGAAAAAGCAAGGAGGTTTTTGCTGGAGTGGGGAGGAGGGAGGTACCACCTGAATGCATGGGGAGCTCCTGGCATCTACAGAAGTACTAAACCCACAGGGTGTTTTTACAAATTGTGTTATTCCAGCAGGGGCTGTAGGAATATCTCCCAGCTCCAAAGATTTGGGGTATTCGGTTTTCCTCTAGCTAAAGCAGTAGTGCATGTATTCAGCAAGATCAAACTTTTGGATTTCTGAACCTGTGTTTGCTTGGCATTTTTAGAAGTATGTTCATTCTTCATATAAGCTAATTTTCGTGTTTTCAGTTTGGTATTCATTCTTGAGCACAGCCGTTGGTGAACTTAAATTATGTAATTCTACATGAAAATATACACAGGTGAAAGTAGAAGAATGTGTACTTCTGTTTGCTACAGTGAAAAGTCCATGAGGTTGTTAGTTAAATTGGTTAGGCAAGTAAATTTTCTGAATTGTAGATTGTGTAGATGGTGGCATTGACATAATTCTGTGTTGTCCAAGCCATACAGAGGCCAGCTGTCATGCCTTTATCCATGATATTTTCAATTGATACCAAGGCAGTAAAGTTTCCTTCTGAAGAAAGGAAGCAATGCTTGACTTCTGGCTGATAATGAAGTCCAACTGGTCTACAGAAAAGGAGAGCAAAAGATGGGAAAAAATCAGTTCAATAAATTTTTCTTGTATTTGTTCTATGTAATATTTTGTTTTAGTTAGAAATACCTCTCAAACCAATTGAAATCTGTGGATTTAGCAGTATGTTTTAGGAAAATATTAGCAATAACAAAATAGTTCTGAGTATTATTAGCTCTAGGTTGAAGAGGCCGATTTGAAAAGGAAAGGAAAACAAACTTTGCATTTAGTTGTAAGACTTTGTTACATGGGTTTTGGTGGGGAGACTTCTTTACATTTTGATTTCAAAAGGTTTGTAAGTGCCACCTTGTGGACAAAGGTTTTTATCTTGTGTCTCCTTATAGACTATACTATGGTGAGATAAGACAGTAAAATACAGTAAGATTGAGATAGGAAATAATTTGGCTATGTTTGCTGTGATTATGGCAGGATTTTGACTTTTTCCACTGTATTTTTTTCACTATTGTTCCACTTCTTAATTACAATATGAGTTCTGTAGGAGAAATCTCTGTAGTCAAAAGAACCTTTTATCAGTAACTTAAGTGGCAGTGAATAAAGCCTTCATAAACCAAGTGCCTCGCATCAACCCATCTATGGAGGTTTTGAAGGGTGAGAAGATTATAGTTTATTGGCTAAAAAAAAATGTAGAATGACTGTTGTAGAAGGAGTTGTTGAATTGAAAGAGATAGATGTCAGTCAACAGAACCTTTTTGATAAGAACAAAATACTTCTCTTACATCTGCTTTGATAACACAGGTAAAGACAAAAATGTTATAGTGTAAAGTGTTTTTTTGATTTTTAAATGCTGCTTGTTTTATCAGAAAATCTGACTTGAAGACTTTTGTATTTCTTCAGTGTCTATTGCTGGTCGCTGTCAGATCCTGAATGCTTAGTTCTATGAATTGCAGGGTAGGTCCAAGCAACATTTCTCTCTTCTTAAATGGCAAGAAGTACTGCAATAGCCAGACACTAGGTCTTGTAATTAGAAAGTTTCCTGCTTTTTTTGTTCTCCGTTACCTCTTCAGTTTACCTGTAATAGTCACCAGAAAGTCCTACTCATATCCAGGAAAGTGTCCTCTTTGAGCCCCACCTGACCTGGCAGCTGGGGAGTAAGTGCCTATCAGAGCTGGCATTGCCAGTCTGCTTCTAAATTTGTTGCACTCAACTGAAACTCGTGCAGATTGCTTATCTGAGTAGCAAGACATGAGGTTGTGAAGACCTGAAAATAAGAGGCTTGAGAACATCTGAGGGGTAAAAGGTAATCCCTGATTTTGCCTGTGAGATGTGGGGACTTTCCATGAACCTCTGCATTTCTCTCTAAAGCACTTCCTCACAGGAACTTTGTGGCAGGCATTGTGGTTTTGAGGTATAATACTCACTTGAGGTCTCAGATTTGAAAGCTCTTAGAGCTTCTTTCCATCACTCCCAGAGCAGGCAAAATCATTTGTGTTTTTTTGTGAGGAACTTTGCAGTATAGAATTTTAGTGTTTCAGCATATATTCTCCTTGACACTGCCATGAAGTCAGTACTTCTGGCAAGAATCATTTGTTGAAATAGGGATAAAAAGATCACTTGGAGCCAGGATATCAGCCTAGTAGATGTTTCTACAAGGCAAATATATGTGCCTGTTTGAGAGCTATAGCCTGAGGACTTAGCATATGTTCCCGGTAATGTTAAACAGTATGACCCTTCTTTTAGCAGTGTAAAACCTTCAAGAACCCAAGAATCTTTTTAGTAATATAGAATCTTTAAGGCAGTTTCTTTATTAAACTCAGATTTTCTAACATTTCTGAATTAAGAGAAAAGAGAGCAGCATTTTGCCTGCAATTTGAAGGCAAACATTGGAGCCTGTGGGAGCAGTTACTCTTATTTTCTTCTTTGTGTCACAGTGAATTAAGAGCTTCGGCACTCTGTAGTCTCTGAATGTCTGTTGTTGGCAGTGTTAGATAATGCCACACAGTAAAGCACAGACAACATCTCTAGCTCTGATTTTTCTCCCACTTAAGGTGAATATTATAGTTGTGAGTGTTTTGTTTATCGTGAAGCAGCAAGCTTCCACCTCCCAAGAGCACCATTCCTGTGCTTCCTGCAGCTTCCTCGCCTCTGCGGAGAGCAAACCTTGCTCCGAGCAGATGTCCCTTTCCCTTGGCTGCAAGCTGAGCGTTGGGGAGCTTTGGCAGCAGAAATGGGAATGCCATTTTGGTTGCTTTTCCCAACAGCGCGAGGGAGCAGCAAGGGAGGCCTGTCCCGAGGGGGAGGCACACCCGGGCCTGCGAGTCCCCGCGGGGCCAGGCCCTGCAGGCCAGCACAGCGGCCTCGCCTGCGAGGCTGCAGGGTGTTCACAATGGGCCTCTCGCCGTCCGCAGTGTGGGCCGACTGACCACACCACGTGGCCTGCTTTGTTGTTGACTGCTCTTGGCTTTAACTGGAACTGAATCGAAGCAGCTCCAGCCTAAGAGCTTGAAGTCTGAAATGAGCCAAAAAATACTCTAGTTTGACTTCATGATTCTCTAGTGAGTTGTCTTTTGCTGCGTGGCTTTCCAAGACGTTATCCAAGGCAGTTTTCTCCCCTTATTTTAACGTGAGCATGTTTTCAGGTGCAGTGGAAGAGGCTGGATTCCCCTCCTCTTGTCTTTCTCATTGACAACCTTCCTGTATTCCACTGTGATGCTTTGGAATGGTTGTTAAATGACAGTGATATTTACTGTGTTGCATTTGACACTAATAAACCTTGTGATATTATGGAGGGAGGAGTCGAAACTGTTCTTCATGTTAAGACTGCTCTAATGAAAATGACCTTTTCTTAAGTTTGTGTACGAAAATGCTAAGTAAATGTGAACTGTATCTGTGCTTCCTCTGAATAGTGTTACTTGTGGATAGGTAACAAATAGTGATAGATTAGCGAGGCTCAGCTTCTCATCTCCTGCCTCGTTAGAGGTTGATGAATTGTTTGCTAAGTTCTTCTAAAATGTGTATCAGTTTCTTAGAGACTACTAACATAAATCCTGTAATTGTGTGAGAGAAAATTGAAAAAAGAATGCAGAAATGAGTTACTGTTCAGTTTGATCTCGGGAATATACCTGCAGATTTTTGTTTTAGAAATAGCAAACAGGTTCTGTCAAGTAGCTGAGACAATATCATCTCTAAAAATGTGCCTAAGTTGTCTCGGACACACCAAGGTCTTTAACTTGTGGGACAGAAACGCAGTCCTGTTTCTTCAAAGCTCTGAAGATACAACCTAACCAAGGGAGCTGGGAGAATGCCCAGAAATCCAGATATTTACAGCCTAACCTGAAGCCTTTGTCAAGGACAGTGTTGCTGAGGATAAGCAAAAAATAATGTTTGCAAGCGTGAATTAAACCTGTTAGGAAGCTTGGGGTTGGTTAAATGAATCTCTGGCTCTGCTTCCAAAGGCAATGATGAGTCCTAGCAGCCAATGCATAAAAGAGATTGAGGTGCCTTGTGAGGCAGTCACCAAGTACAAAGGTTCATGTTGGAGCCTTTCTTCTTCACATGGCCTGACTTTTCATGGTTGTCCTGGTGAACCAAGCTTTATTTAATGTAAGATAAAGTTTGAAGACTAAAGAATAGCATCGTAAACTGACTGCAGCGTGAAGGTCACAGAAGCTCCCTGAGTCCAGCACCTTTGCTAGGCCAAGGCCAAGGGCTGTCCCCACCGCAGCCCTGCCCCTGCGCTCCTTGGGCCACCACGAGTCTCACGACTGTAAGTGGAAAATCCTCCACATTCAGCAAGAGCTGTGAGGTAAACTGTGATCTCAGCAAGCTGTTCCTGGTGAATCGATTACCTTGCTGCGATACCTTTTATAGAATGACATTTCACTGGCATTGGGTGCTAGAACTAATACGGGTTTTCGCGCACGTTTCTAGGTCCGTCTCCCACGGATTTCAAAGGCAGTCTTTCCATTGATTTCAATGGGATTTGGATGGAAAGCAGCTAATGTAACACAAATGTGTTTTTCCACAAAGTGCATATTATTAGACAAGTTTTGGAATATCTAGGCTCTATCTGAAAATCAGGCCTGGATTTTTGGTGAAAGTACACTCAGTGTATAAAACACAATTAGAAGAGATCCATAAGAAAACATTCCTACTAACCCCTTGAAGGCTCCCTGCCTGTTTAATGGCTTATCACCAAGTTCACCCAGCTAAGTGTGCCCCTAAGCAAGACCTATTACATGAAGGTATCTTCATATAAGCATCTTTCAGCGCAGAAGTCCTGCCAGTGAGCTCAGGCAGATTTGGATGCTACCTGCAGTATACTGGTATCAATTTAGTATGAAATGCCAAAGTTTGGAGCCAAGGAACTTCGTGTTACAGCTGACCATCCCCATGTGGT
>JAUBOD010000031.1:3425299-3444578 GCA_032353885.1 Nothura maculosa | reverse complement strand
CATGTTGAACCGCAGGAGTTAGCCTGAGGTACTATACTCTGTAAAACAGAACAGGGGATGTGTAATTCCATATACATTTAATGTATTTTCTCTGCAGACAAAAGCCATGCTGCTTGAGTCTTGCACCATAGCTCCATTCTTTAATGCTGTCTTTTCCCACCATTTTATTCAGCATGCTTTTGTGGCAGCCCTTCTATCTTTTCTCTTCGGTATTTTCAGGACAGACCTGAAGAATAGTAAAAATGTAATTAATTGTGTATCTAGTTTACAGAATTCCAGGAAATGGAACTGCTCATTTTGCTGACTTCAGTAAAGCTTTTCATGCTAAAAAAGCCCGAAGAGCTTTATTTTTGCTAGAGAGCTAGTTAATGTTACACTCGCATAAAGACAACTCTCATCACTATTGTTACCTTTCATTCTTGCATTCACTTTCCCAGGAAAATATTCATGTGTCCTGTAAGAACCACTTTGAGGAAACGCTTGTGTGCTCCATCTGTGCTCCTTGGAGTCAGGTTTCAACTATGGCTAGTCTTGCCCCCACGTAACTTGCACCTTGTAGGAAGTATAGGAATCACACAGGTGTTACTAGTTCTGTACCTATTAATAATAATATTAAAATTAATCAGTCATTCAAGAAAAGTATGCCCACTTGAAAAAAATCAAATGAGGAAAGACTTTATTAGAGCAACTTTAAAATAGGAAGCCCTACTGGAATAAAAACCAAAGATGAAAGCCATGACTAAGGAATACTTACACCTATGGAAAAAAACTTGTCAAAATGGTGAATTTTTATTTTCATTCCCCTTTTTACTTCTAATATGTTTCATGAACTCCCTACTTTAAAAAATCCAGCCCATATATAGCTGTAAATTCACAGTTTTACATTGCAGTTGGGTGAGTATATGAGTTTAGCAAAATCCTGTGATGAGGTAATGCTGCCAGTGACATCCTGAGAAGTCAATGGTGCTGACACTCAACCGTGGCTTTGAGATGGGAAGTGAGAGGGACAGATGGATCCCAGGGAACAGGCAGCTCCAGCAGCAGCCCAAAGGACGGAGCTGGTTCAGTGAACGCTCCAAAAGGAAAAGGACTTTATGGCCCAGGCAGAAACTAAGCACTGCGCTTTGCAGCAGTTAACTGCAGGCCTTTGCCTTTGCACCAGTAAATGGTCATTTCATTTTGTAGGTAGAAAATAGGATTTATGATGTTCAAACTCTCTTCTCTGGAGAATCAGAAAACTGTTAGGAAAGAGATAAATTATATTAATGCTAGTAATTAACTCTGAAGCTTACCCATACTGCTTCAGTAGAAATTTAATAATTTAATAAACAGAAAAAAAGAAAATTGCATGACATGAACCAAAATTGATTTGTAATTGTAATTAAAACTTTCAGCATACCTGCCAAAAACTAGCAAATTCCACAAAAGCTGAGGCAGCCGGGGACTGTTTATGCCTTTGTGGCAAATCTGGTGGGTACCTGTGATCCCAACTCATTGGGCAGAGCAACAGATGCTTCTGGAATGCAGGTCTGGGGTTTTTACTTTGACACAGTTGAATTTTAAATTGAGTCTGTGTTTTGGAAAGTCAGAGCAGGAGAATGAATGCCCTGAACGCAGCACGAGCTGTTCCCGCTTGCCCGGCGCGGTGGCGGCTGCTTCGGGAGCCGGGGCGCGGGCGGCCCTGCCGCGGGGAGCGGCTTGAGCAGCGGCCTCCTCGAGAACCTGCCTCGGGTGCGTCAGAAACACTGGGCTTTGTGTCACGTTGAAACAGGTAACACACAGCTGTAACACATGGCCACACATTCAGAAAACCTGTTGCTTTGCCAGTTTGTAATCAGTATTAGGGCTTAAAGGTTGATTTTCTTTGCATAATTATTTTTTTCATGAGCTGAATTTCCCTCCACTCGTTCTAACTTACCATAAAGCATTGCAGTTCTTTGCTCACACTGAAAACTGCAGTGCCAAGGCTTTAAATTGATGCCAGTTTACTAGACCGTGTTGTTTAAAAAAATAATCATGGCTCTCATAACCATTATGAAATGCATCCAGAACATGTCCGTGCCCGCACAGCTGAAACAACAACAAATTAGACCTAAGACAACAGCGTAAATCTCCTATACTGGCTTCTTGGGGGCTATTTTAGCACAGAAGTGTAAAACCTGCCAAAGCGGAATCTTAGGATGAAGGTGGAAAAAATGATTTAATAGAATTCACTGTATCAAATTTGTTCTATTACAAGGAAGGATTTCTTTGATGACCATTCTTTACAGATCTTCTTGGTGCCAGCTTTACTGTTGCTATTATAAAACATATATGGTGCCCTGTGAGGCTTCAGATGAAGTGATATAGTGGAAAAAAGCATGGTAAAGATAGAAAAAAACTTAATTTCCAGTTAGTAAAATGTTATTACTTGTCAGAGTCTCCAATTAATAAATTTTATTTTTGTAGCATTACTCAGTATTTGATAAAAAGCTAAATTTAATTGAATGCACAAGTAAATATAGATGGGATAGTTGAAGTATAAGTGTTTTCCCAACATTTTACTTAGAAAATATAAGTAGTCTTACTTAAAATTCCTTCTGTTTGGTAGATTCTGCAAGCTGCTCATCTCGTTACTTTGTGAGACAAGGTAGTGTGTGCAGTGTTCGGGATGAGAGAGTGGGCACCAAAAAAATCCCATTTTGCTTAATAGTGCAGGTAGGTGTAGCTTAGAGTGTTTGTAGCTGTCAAGCCTGGTAATGTAGGATGCAGTGGTTTTGAGTTCTGAATTGGCCACTCTCCTAAGTCATCTTGAGTTGGTCGTAATGAAAGGGCAGTGTTAGCATTTGAGAGCGTGAAGTATCAGGAATGACTAGAGGAGATAGTGGTGATGATACCAGTCTATTCTTAATACATACGTGTTCAAACTTTACAAAATCTGTCTTAGGTTGCATTAATGAGGTTTATATGGCTGAAGTAATGTGTGGTAATGCCTCTCCTGCTTTTGCTGTAGTGCCCTCAAAATAATAGGAAACTGTAGTTTGCAGTGACTACCTTCTATATCAAATGAAAATGATTGCAGCCATTCACCTGGATTTTTCTATGTATTCACTCTTATGAGGTAAAGGCTTAAAAATGGTGTTGTGCTTTCATAGTGTGCTTGGCTCTGGTCCTTCCTGGACTACAGAAGAGCAGAAAGATTCACAGAATGTCTGTTTGGTAGTTTGTTTTTTAACCTCGTTTTTGCCTCAGAAAACACTGCTCTGGGTCGGGATAAACTATTCATAGCATAGGGCATAGTACTTGCCCATTAAAAGTCTGACTCCTGGTCTTGGTTCTTTTGCTGTTAATGTGACCATGAGCAGCTTTGAGCTTCAGAACTGTTTGTCAAGATGTCTCAGCTATGAGCAGTTAGAAGGTGCCCCGTTTGTGTGGTGGGAAATCTCTACCCTCTTGCTGTCCTGTCACCGGAGAAGAAGCCAAATACAGTAAGAGGTGGAGGTGCCGCTGCGGAGCTGCTGCTGCTTCCAGCTGGAGCCTTTGCAGGTGGATCCTGAGGCAGGGCGGGCAGGGAACTACTCACCATTTCCAATATCCCATATCCCAATATGCTGGCGTTAGAACAAGGTATTCTAACAGAATCACAGGCCATTAAAAATCAAGCCATTAAAAATCATTTGCTTCTTGCTGATTACAGGATTCTTAGCTGTACTAGTATTTCTTGAATTCAGCTCTGAGCTTTGTCATGACCTCAGTAGGAATTTAAAATTGAGAGGTTAGATGCAAATCGTACATAGTTCATTTCATAATGGGACAAGTGTGCTAATTACAGATATTCTGTAATTAAGATAATTAAGTATGTTCCAATAATCAGCAAATATTTGTAGTTTTTGAAAGTAATTATTTCAGGAGAATCGATTTGTACAAATGCAAATGCCTATTTCATTACTTCAATATCAATAGATTATTGAGACTCTAGGCATTTGTCTTTCTCTTTTTTTTTTTTCCCTGCATCATAATATGCTTTAAGTATCCCAGAATACTATAGTGTGTGCTATAACTTAGGTTATTTCCAGATTGCAGTCACTATACTTTGTTTTTTAATGACCTTAAATGTATCATATATTCCATATTTCAAGTCCTAGGGGCATTAAGGCAAGCTATAATTTGTTATACTTAATAAGGGGAAAAAATCATGTTTCTGAAGTTGTTTTTAAGAAGATTTGTAGAGAGGCTTTTATAACTTATAATTAATTCACATTACCATCTTGCATGTTCATTTAATAACTTGCTGGAGCGCACTATTCCCATTGCTGTTGCTTATCTGTGTTTTCTTTATTGTTTCTGTACTTTTCTTTGTTTGAATCCTGACCAAATGAGAGATACTTTATAATCATTTCAATATACAGGAAATAACTTTGATTCTGTCTGTCTGAAAGCTTTATGTGGTTTCTAAAGCAATTAAATAGGACTTAGAGACACTGTTCTCCCAGACCATAAAGGCCTTAGGATAGAAAATAAATTAACTAGATTACTGTAGATTATTAGTGCTGCTGCCAGGTTTGATAAAGTTTGCTTAAGATGGGAAGTAATTTTTGAATAGATTGTATTGTTGGTATTGTATCTATACACTCTTAATTTAGGTGAAAAACATATTGTAGGATAGCTAGGTGCTAGACTTATTCATAATATACTTCTTTCTAGCTCTTCAGATAGGAAGTAGTTAGAAAAATAGGTTACAAAAAATACCAAACTGCTTTTTAGCTTGGAGTAGTTTGGGTTCTCTGCACCGCACCAGGACTCTTGGGTCAGACAGGACTTTTAGCTTCTGTCCGAGGCACTTGCAGCACCAGACCCAAGCTACTTGATTTACTATCAGCTGCATTTGATGTTGTATAGTCGTGGTCTGTACATGTGAATAGATGACATATCAAAACCTCTGTGTGAGGAACATAAACAGGAATAAATAAAATGGAAATTTTAATTTACCTTGTACATAGAATTGAAAGAGCCTGATTTTCAGTTGATTGTCCACTATTCCCATTGCCTGTGATTGAAAATGCTCATGTGAGTCACTGTAGTTCCTTATAGATAGATAGAATAGCTGTAGTTTCACTAGCATTTACATTGACATAGCTTGTTTGCAAAAGGTGACTAAAAAGAGGCAACATTGGCAACTTTATTGTTTAGTTTCTTGTTTAATTTTGCCAGACTTCTGCATATTGATTGACTAGGCCCTGCAGACCTCTGATAACCTTTACACTGACTCTCTTTGCTTCTAGGGGCAGAAAGAGCAGAATCGGTTAGATATAAAGATGTAACTGCTATTCATCATCTTTTATTGCTCAACTAGAATTTATTTGTTAATAATTTATTAATTAACACCTACCGAGTACCAAATTAGAGCTTTTCTGTCTTGGGAGGGTACTGTGTCTGGAAAAGAAGTGTTTTTTACTGGTTTTTTTTAACAGTAAAAAAGAACACAAAGCAATCAACTACTCTTCATAGAATAAAAAATATAAAACAATTTAGCTTCAAACTTCTAGAGGTTGGAAGTCATTTTCTTTTGTCAGTTTAATGAGTCTTGCTGCTAACTTGGGTACTAAATACGTAGAAAACTACACAAACTTTCTGTGGTACTTGGAATTTTATTAGAATTTTTCATAAAAAGCCCTCTGCAGTGGATCTGTACATGTGATAGTCTTTTGCTGACTCTCAGTTACTTATTGACTCACTCATAAAATTTTTCTTTCCTTATGGCAATCAATTCCACATATAGGGCTCAGGAGAGAGAGTTATTTTATTGTAGAACATCTCTTACATAGCCAAGTTCCAGCTATTTGCTTTGTTTTGAGAATTCAGAAGGGCCAGAAAGTTCTTCTGGTTTGATTGAACTGAGTGGCTGTGCCACTAAAGTCACCTTTTGCCATTAAAGATTAGATGATAATTCTGGAAACAGCCTTTTGCCCAGAGGAGCAGAAGATTTATCAGGCAGTCCTCACTTCTAATAATGCCTTTATTATCTGCTATCATGGGAATGTTAGCATGTTTTTGAGTACTGTCTTCAGGAGGAATAGAAAATTGGACAAATAGAGAAAGTTGGCAACATTGAAAAATGTAATAAAATGGAACAGTAATAACAGAATTACCTGAACTGGAGAAATTGATGTTTAATTTTCTGATCCTAACCATGTGGTTTGAATCAAGATGCTAGAAGCCCCGCTTGCAAACTATCAAACATCAACTCCTGATGCAAGGGTATTGAATTCAGCACTTCCCTTTCCAGTACAACCGCCTCAGCTGTGGATCATTTTTACTGTCTTTCTTTTTTCCCCTAAATTGCAGAGGAAGCTGTGTGGAATCTTTAGGCAGGAAGAGGGGATCTGCAAAGCATCCTTTAAAGGAGTTTTGCAGGCTGAACTGTGAAAAATTAATATTCTGAAGATACTTGAACTAGTCTCAATTCATAGCACATGGAGATTTTCTCATTGAATTGTAGCCTGAGCAGTATTGATGAGAGTCTGTAGTCTGTATTCCATACATACAGTGCAAAGCATTGCTGAAAGACACTGTAAACAGCACATATTTAGGTAGAAAGTCCTCAGAAGGAATCAGCTGCAGACCATACCTTAATGAGATTTTGGAGGTAAAACTTTTCATACGTTTTTATGCTTTGACTAAAAATACTACTGTCATAAACATTCCTGAGGGGACAGAGCTGAGGTGGTAACTGCAGAGTGATCAAAGCCTAAAAGAGGCACCTTTTCCCTTTTTTAGGAGAGGCCTCTTTCGGACTTGTCATATGATGGATTTCAAATGAAAATTTAATGGACTTGCAGATTCCCAGACAGCCATCTTTCTACAGCTTCATTATTAACAACAATTTAATCTTAGCCAGCTCTCACTTTTCTGCTTCTGAGTTCTTGATAATTCTTTATTTAACAGCAGTATAAGAAAAAATATTCAGACCATAAGCTTTTAATGGAAATGTTCCAAGTGAAAACCCAATATAAAGCTAGTATCCCACAGACTTTGCAGAGCTGTTTATTCTGATGGTGTTTGAATTAAAATATAACTAGTAAGTATAAGTAGCATGTAAACAGTATAGATGAATTTCATGTGCAATCTGTATTCAATAGCATGTGAGCCATAACTGTACCTCCCAGCACTGTATGAAGAATGAGAATGCCATTTTTATGGCTGATAAATCCAGGCTGTATAAAATATTTGTCAGGTAGTGTCCCTGATATGGAGTCTCTTAATTCATTAATGTCATGTGGATGACAAATGGATGTAACACAGCTCTTGGAAAGAAAAACATCTTGCATTAAGCACCATAAAATTTCAGGATGTGTGACTCCATGATCCCGTGAGTGGGGGCCATTTTGACTTTTTATTTAAGTAAGATTATGACAAATATTTTTCAGGGATACAAAAAGGCAGAAAATTCTCCGGCAAGGCTCATAACTACTAAGTTGTTGTGACAGAAAAAGCAGTCTCTGAAATAACTGGGTCAGCCCTGAAGCTATATAGTATGAGAGCCAGTACCTTGAATTTACATTAAAAAAACAGCCAAGCAGTATAGAGCCTACAGCCAAGAGTTTGATTGGATTTGCTTGTTTTGTTGTAAGTCTATATAAAAAAGACAACTTTACATATAATTAAATAGAAGATTTTGCGAATAGACCCTTTGGGGAAAGGATCATCTCTTTCCTTACTTCTACTTATGTACATATACAGTGTCTAACATGGTTTTGGCCTCAAGATATTACTGTATTTTAAAAGCCACATAACAGTTATATTCCATGAAATTATGCATATATGCATATGGCAGGAGTTTGTGACTTAAGGACTTAAAATTGTAGTCACATAGACGATGAAGGAAGTCAAAGCAAGCGTGAGCAAAGGAACTCTAGCAAGGGGGGAACTTGCCCATGATTACAAGGTGGATTCACTGCATATTGAATCCAGATTTTATATTTCCTTATCTAGTATCCAGTTAGCAAGATCACTTGCCTTACTGGCATTTACAACTATCTTCTCATTCCAAACAGGCCTGCAGATCTGGATTTTGCAGATGTGCTGTCAAAAAGAAAAGCAGTCTGAAAAAAAGACAGTAGCCAAGTGACTGTGGAGAACAGCCAGAATATTCGCCAACCCTGGATATTCATGGGTCCAGTAAACTGGACTCATCAGTAAACTGATTAGTGCTTCCCTACAGTATAATGTAGTGATCTGCATTGGTGTTTTAATTTATCTCTATACTGCAATAACTAAACTACTAAATAAAGAATTGCTTCAATGGGGAATACACCACTTTCTTGGGATCCAGGGCCCTTGTCTGGCTGGCTGAGAGCACTGCCTGGCATCCTGGGAGAAGCTGCTGAAAAAGTGTCTAGTTTATCTTTGATTTTTCTTCTTTTCTTGCATCATAAATATCTGCAGTGTGGAGCCAAAGTTTATGATCTTGCATTTTTTTGTATAACTGTTAATATAATTTTTAACAGTCACACAGGTCTCCCCTGGAGAACACAGGACAGTGCAACATACATATGTGAATCCGACTGAACACCAGTACGTAAAGATGGTTCCTTCTGATCAAAGTGCTTATGTTTCTGTTCCTGTGCTCACCAGCCCTGCGGAGTCGATCAGGACGGTCCATCATCAATGGAAACTGGGCCATCGATCGGCCTGGGAGGTACGAAGGCGGTGGGACCATGTTCACCTATAAGCGCCCCAATGAGATCTCCAGCACCGCGGGAGAGTCGTTTTTAGCTGATGGCCCCACAAATGAAGTCCTTGATGTCTACGTAAGTTTCTTGCAGTTAGATGTAATTTCCTGATGGAAAATATTTGTTCCAGTTACTATTAACATGCAACAGTAAAATCACAATCAGTAACAATACATTAATATTTTGTTTCCTTAATCATGAAAGAGCATTTTTGATATTTTACTGTTACTTTCTGTTACTCCCAGCTTGCTCTAGATCATAGAAAGTCTAAAAGGCACAGATGCCTTTTGCTTTTCAACTTTATAGACCCAATAAAACCGATTTTGCCTGTTCAGTAAAATCAGAGGTAGAACGTACAGATACCTGTATTTTTTGTGAAATGGATTTCTTCCAGATAGTTTCCTGTTCAGGAACAGTTGGCATAGTTTTATTTTACAGTTAACTGAAGGAAGTAACTAGATCAAACAAGACCTCTCACAGAGCGATACCATCTCTTTTCTTTGAAAGAAACACAGGTTAAAAAAAAAATGTGTGAGATAGATCGGGGCAGTTTGAACAACAAACTGTGCTAGAAAATCATAGAAAAACAGTCATTTGAGAAAGGAAGAGGGTAGAAAAATTGCCTAGGAGAGGGCAATTCTGGAGGGACACTTCCACATAGAAGATGGTTAAAAAACTATTTATTTAGTTGGGACAGGTTTTAACTGTATCATATTAAATTCTGAGTATAACTCATACTGATTATAACTTATTAGACGATAAATTCTGTGTTCTGATGTTATGCACTTCCATGTGCTAAACTGTATTGGTTGTAAAAGCCATATTGTGTAGTGGTACTAGTTGTTTCATCCAGCCAGTTTTGCTGCCTGTTAATGCAACAAGTGGTAAAAAAATGAGCATGTTGTTCCATAGGAAAACAAATAGCAACAACCCTGATTGCTCAGCTGGGAAGAGTTAGATGCTGGCAAAGTTACTCCCTCTTTGCTTCTATATTGTTTTATTAAAGCAGCGTAGTAATTGCACAGACATTATTTCTATTTGAATAATTTCTGATTGACTGCAATGCGAGACTGGAAAAGCCTGCAGGATTAGCTAAAAAGGTTCCTAGATTCCACATGACAAGCTCCATGCTTTTAAAAGTTTATCCGTGTGCTGTTATGTAAAGTGATTTGATGGTGTGAGCTGAGGTGTTTTTCTTGTCAGCACACAGATGCCTAATACACAATGACTGCCGTATCCAGAGAGGAAAGGATCAAGAAGTAAATAAAACAGATATTTCCAAATAAATATCTTTAAAAAAAAAGGAAAAAAATATTTTAATTAATTTAGATTTTTTTGCTATTACACTAGCTTATTTAGGTATACTTTCTTTCAGCCCTTCAACAATGAATGCCACCAAGCTGATGTGATTGATGGACATAGTTTCAGCAGTTGCTCTTTGTCTGCTGCTGTAGATAGGCTGTTCTCCTGACTGAGGTGTTTCTTGTTAGCCATGAGGAATAGAGCTCCTGATGAGCTGACAGCTCAGTACCTTTTTCACAACAGTACAGGAGGATGAAAACTGCAGAGTGCTAGATGAAAGGGAATCAAGCATCAGCATGGCACAACCTTTCCCACGCGGGTTTTGAGTTTCTAGCTGCACCGATGCAAACCCCCCCCTTTTCTGGCATTTGTCTCATAGTTCCCGAGTTGTGCAACAACTCTTTTGATCCAGACTCTCCATGTTTACACTCTCTGTGGAAAAATGAAGAGATGTGCTGATAGTAACTCCAAATGGCTTTCTGTCTTCTTTCCCTCAGATCATGTTGTCTGTCTTACAGTCCCAAAATAATCAGAAGGAGAAAAAATACCCTCTGTAAGTTATAACAGACTTTAATGAGCAAGGTAAAAGAAAGACAAGATTTTCATGTGTAGTGCACATTGCTTGAAAGACTTAGGTGCTCTGGCTCAAAGGTGGAGCCCTGGCTCTGCAGGGTGTGCGGCCCGGGCCCTTACAGACAGATTTACAGGCAGTGCGTTAGCAGATAGCTTAGAGAGGTAAATAGTGTCCATGGGACACAGTTGGGCAAGGGAAAGTGATTCGGGGATGTGGATAAATGCAGGGCCGAATCTGTAGCTGGGGTTCACTGGCGTAGCAAATGTAGTTGCTTTGCTAGATCATACACCTAGTGGCGTTGGCAGGGCTTTTTCTTTTTGACCAGCACTTTGGCAGAAGAAGAGGACTTGTGTGAGCCCTGGTGTTTATTTTTAAAAAAGAGGAAGGTATTTGAAATGACACTGTGCTGGGAGGCATTTACCAGACCAGTCCCCATGGTTGGCCCACTCTGCCTTTTAAAGCAGCACTGTCAGTAGAGGCAGTGCTCGAGTCATCCAAGCTCAGCTAAGGGAGTTAGCAAACACTAGTATCCTCACATTTGTAGTGCAGGTTGGGCACAGTGTGTGCTGCAAACAGTTTTAAAGAACTGTCAAGTTACTTCTTGCTCAGATCTTATTATGTAATTTTGCTTGAGCAAGCGCACAGGAAGCTGCACTGAACTTTAGTGGCCTCCTCCTGACTTCTTATGCAGGGTTTGTGCAGCATGGGTTTAAAACGCCTCATCTTGGCTTTCATATGTGAAGGTGAGAAACGTGAAGTTCTCACCCATATTTTCATAAGGAGCACTTGAAGAGAGACCAGTTGTGCTAGCTGCAACACAATGGGAATCTGTTTGCATGTGCGTTAGGTCTTAATTGGGTTAAAATCCATTTGAAAGGCTACAGGAGGGTTTTTTGCAGTGTCCGTGCTTGGAGCAAATCTGCTGGCTCGTTCTAAGCCTCCATCAAGCTGGGAACCGTTGGCTGCTCAACGGTGTAAGCAGTAAGCCTTGAACAAGGCAGTTAAGCACATCTGCAGTATGGGCTCTGAGGTGACCTTGCCACCGCTTTGCTTCCTCCTTGCTTGTCTTTCCTGCAGCATCTCTCCAGCTCCTTATCTACACAAATTCTTCAGAGGTGCCCAGTGCTCCCCAGTTTGCCCATGTGAATCTCTTGCCACCTAGTGGCAAAAGGTGAAGTTCTCCTGGCTGTGTTTGCCTGTTCTACACCCATGCAGGAGCTCTATAGAGAAGCCAGTTCTCTGCCATCACAACCTTGTTCATTTTGCAAACATTTTAACCTGATTTTTTTTTCCAGAAACAAATAGGCTTTTTGCTTTTTTTGTAGTTAGCCATTAAGCAAAATTTTGGTCATTTCCAATGAAAAATACTGTTACGCAGTTTATTAAAGTACTTTTTTAAGCACTAGTAATATAACAAGTGGAAGAAGTGAATATATGGCTGTTTCTCTTTTTAGATGATACATCAGCAGCCTAATCCAGGTATACATTATGAGTATATCATTCCAGGAGACAATGTCATTAGTCCTCAGTTGCTTGCTCACAGGAGGCCAGGTAAAATGCCACTATTTCATATTACTAAGCACGTTCTGTTACCTAATAAGTTAAACAAGAAATTCGTTCCATTAGGCTCAGTGTTTGTATGCTGCCTTTGATTTGGGAGAGGCAGGGAATTTCACCAAACTTCAAAGAGAAGTCTGCTTAGATCTGGTAAATTCAGCAGACTTATACTGGCCTATGAGGAAGTGAAGCTGGTCACATATTTCTACACATATTTCGTATTTCACTAGTGATTTTTTTAGTTAAAATATTAAGCTTAGCTTTTACTTGAGCTGGAAGGTTGTATACATATCTCAGAAATGAAACAGTAAGAGTTTTTGTCTTAATATTTTGAGATACTTTAAATGAACCCTTCCCAGTTTTTCTCGTTTCCTCTCACACCTGGAGAGGATGAAGGATAAAACTGTTACCTTTCCAAGCTAGAACGTGGGCCACTGGTGCTCCAAGCTCCCTGCGTGGAGACGGGCTGCGTGCGCTAGCGTCAAGTTCAGAAGGGAAGCAGAAAATTGGCAAGTGACTTGGGTCTGACTTCTAATGTTCACCACTTGCCTTGACAAATTTTGGAGTGTGTTTGCAGTCAGTTTAGTAATGAGGAACAGCTGTACTGTGACATGTGAGTACAGACTGCAGCGTGGAACAAAGACAGGCTTTGGGAAATGTAGACACTGGGTGCAGTAACTACTGCATGTTGCATGGTTGGAGACTATTCAGTTTTTAATGTATTTGCTGGCTGAGTCTTGATTGTCTTAATCTAAAATAACAGAGTCTTCATAGAGCAGTACTAAGAAGTCTGTGAATAGCAGTTTAAAGACGGTTAAGATTAAAATTTAATAATACTCCAATGTTGTAACTATTGGTTGAAAACATAGACTAATATTTGCAAGTGAGGCACATTGTTTTAATTTTTTGTTGTTGTCCATCATCAGGGGAGCCCTTGAATGGTCAGTTAGAAATTCCAGAAGGTACAAATCACGAGGATGAGGATTTGCATAGGGAGACAGATACTCGCACTGGACAGTCAACTGGAAGTTTTCCAGTTATTCAGCCAGGAAGATTTTCTTCTCATCAGCCAGAAAATCAGGTGCCTGCTGTTCAGCCACCAAGACAAAACCGGGAACACAACTGGAAACAGATTGGGAAAACTGAGTGCACCACTACATGTGGGAAAGGTAAGTGCTTCATTCAGCGTGCACAGAAAATAGATGATATGGGAGGTTTTATTCCTGGGAGGGAAGAAGCACTGTGGATACTCAAGCAGCTCTTTTATGTGCAGAACATATCTAGACCCAGTGCTTTTTTACAAGGAGAAGTCTTGTCTGTAGTAGCAGGTGTTCTATCACCACAAACAATGAAAATAAGAAATGCATTTACATTAATTAAATTAAAAGAGAATATGTGGCAAACTGCTCTCTCTCACTTTGCTGGCACATAGCTACTTTTCCCAACACTCTTGACATTTTCTATCCTTCCTTTGAGCCTCTCAGCTTTGTCAGGTGTCTTTTTTTCTTGACAGGCAGGTGTCACAGGGATTCCATCAGACTTTTCCTTGCCTAGTTGAGTATTGTAGTGTCAAAATAGCACAACTTTAGAAAACTGAAGGTTTTGTATGGGAGGAGTGGGAAGGTAGAGGAGATGGAAAGAGACTGCTAATTAGTGACCTCTTCAGAGGAGATGCATACGTTATTTTAAGCTTGCCAGGCAAATCTGCCATAAAACATTCACAGTGATTACCGATTCAACAAAGCCTGACATTAGCAATTATTTGGAAGAAAACCATTTTGTAGTCATAAGGGTGACCATACCTGAAAAATCACAGAGCGAAGAAATACAAACCTGCCAGGGAAGGAAGTTAGCTGAGAAGACTGTCACCAGATCTCCTACACTGACATTTGCTTCCCAATTAATCACATTCTGTAATGACAGGACACGTTGAAATTTGGTCCAAGGCCAAACAATTATCCACGTTACAGTCACAGATACCACTAAGACAAAAACAAATTACTTGTGAACAAGCCAAATTACTTCTGAACTGTATTCACTTCTATAAAGATGCTAGAGATACTCTTTTGGGAAATGCAGTCTATCTTTTGCAGCAGAAAATATGCCTTGCTGCATAAAAGTAAAATGTTTCTAAAGCAGGATAGATGCAGTGAACTTGGAAGTGTATTCTTGAGAACACTATGGCGATTAGAAAGATGCAACATTTGTTTTTGTGGGGACAAGGAATGAGTTTAATTTTCTTTAAATACCTATTCTTATTCTTAGGAGTAAAGTTGACTGACAGCAAGAAGATTAAAGTATATTTAGTATTCTGGTCTCCCATCTGTATTTATCACAGTAATGAGTTCCAATAATTATTTACAAAGCACACAATATTTCTCTTTTTCCTTCTTCATCCTGGACAATATATTGAGAAATCTGTCCTGTTTGCAGAACTCACTGCAAAAGTAGGTGCTACACTGCAGCACATGAAGACAGATCACTCTTGGGAGTCAGCCTTTTTGTGGAGAAAAGAAGGAAATGTAAACCGGAATTAATTTGGTTAATACTTTGAGATGACTTGGATATGGGCACACTCCTTATTAATTGTACCTGACTGTTATGCAGCAACAACCAGTAGGCTGTTTTATCATATATGTAGTGAATTGTGTATTCAAATTATATGATGCAGGTGCATAAACATCTCGGAGCGGGCCATGTTTTCCATGGCTTCCTAACGGGACTGCTGGAAGGGTGGATGTGATTTCTCTGGACCTTATTTGTCTTGGCCATGGTTTTGCCATGTCTTCAGAGACTTGGTAGCCATTGGCAGTAGTATTACTGAAATCTGAGTCAAAATGATAGAAGCAAAATTGAAAAAATGTAGAATTCCCACATTTGAGAAGGTGCCTTCTTTTTGCCTTTGCTCAGAGGTGTGCAGTTAGGCCTTTGTAAACATGCAAGCATTTATTTTTGGTCTAAGGAACAGGAAATGTTCTACATTTGGTAGAAAGGGGAAGTTTCTGCACTGATAATTAATATCCTTTTTTCCTCATATCTGGCCAGTATCATGGAAAAAAAACCAACTTTGCGGAAAGGCTGTAAATCCTAATAATGCTTGGTCTACTTTGCATGCGGTACATTGAGGAGATGCCGCGGTAGCTTTCCTAGTTACGCACAGAAGCTTTGGAAAAGAACAGGGTGAATGCAGTGGAGCCCTGCTTGAGCAGTGCTTGCTTAAACCTGATTTAAGCAGCAGGTGGATTTTGCCTTTTAACTGCTTCTATTCCCAATTGCAGACACGGAGCGTTAGGCATTTCTGATGGTCCTCAGGTTGCACGCTACATGTCCTCAAACTCTGGAGTATATTAGTGTAAAAATCAGTCAGTTAAGTTTGAGTTAGAAACAAATCTTTTTCTCGGAACAAGTACACGTTATCCCTGCATTTCAAAGACAAAACAACAAACACAAAATCTGGGAAGAACAACTAGTAAGAGGTGGAAAGCATTCCAGGAAATCTTTGTGGGAAGAAGTGTAAGCTGAGTATCTTTTAAATAACATTCCATTTGGGTTTACTGCATTCTGTGGTATAAACTTGCTTAGAATCTAAGCTAAGTGTTTCTGTTCGCAGTTTGTTTTCGAGTTTGTGGGTTTTTTTGGTTTTGTTTTGTTTTTTAGCTGCCCACTTGTCAATGTTTACACTGCAAGGGCTTCACCACCAAACTTATTTGGATTTTTTTTTTATAGGACAGACATTCTAGAACAACTAAAATAACCTAATTTTTATAAGGTGTTGGTTAGCATCAAGTGGTTGAACTGGCAGTCACGGACTACATCTTGAAGCCCTTCTGTTTGGCTGAGCCCTGTTTCTTTTTTAATCAAATGACTTCTATTACCATGGCTTCCGTTACTGTAACCATTACTCATGTGTCCTTGCTGTGCCCGTGCAAGAGCAGGGGTTGCTCTTGCTTCGTATGATATAAAAATGACACAGACAGAGTCGGCAGAACTTGAGTCTACCTTCTAAAAGGAATTAAAACAAAGATTGCACAACTTCTGTAGAAATGAGAAAGGAATTGTGTGTGCATGAAGAAGTTAAATCTTTTTCAACCTAATAAATAGAAGTGTGGGGATTGTGCTCCTGTCTGAATATGTAATAATTGACTCTTTCAGTAAGTAGACACCTTAGCACCTTGCTCATTTTGTAATCTCTGCACTATAAAGATTTCATGTAAGCAGAATATAGCTTGCTTTCTCAGCCTTTCCTGCAATGCCGTGCTATATTTTCTGTATACAAAGCACTTCCCTTAATATTATAATGTGAACAATATAGGATTCAGCTTTCACTTGCATTGGGATTTCCTGTTGTAAAGCTGTGCTTTTTCTTTCTGCATCAGGATTGGATCCTATAGCTGTGACAGATTTATATTGTAGGATCTTCTGCAGTGCATCCTCTCATTTTTGTTTTGTAATTTCAGGATCACAGTACCCCATTTTCCACTGTGTCAACAGAATCACTCACGAGGAGGTTCCTGAGGGCTACTGTGACAGCAGCACCAAGCCTATTCCAGAAGAGGAGGCCTGCAACCTCTTCCCATGCCCAGCTTTGTAAGGCATTGTGATTTAAGTTGATTGAAATAACAAAATTAAGATCATTGAAGTTTTGCACATGAAAGGCTATTTTAAGTGGGAAACTAGCTTGAGCTACAAAGTGCTTTGAAGTTGTCTCATAAAGTGCAGTGGATTTTCTCCCTTAGCTATTGGTGGCCTTCTTTTCTTTGTACGTATTAATTTCATAGGTATTAATGGCACTCAGAGAACACAAAAGGGAAGTTTGTGTGATTGTTCAGGCACACACCGTACCTGTGGTCTCTCTTTGGGAGTATTTTTTTTCCAAGTGACAGGCTTCAGCACGTCTTTAAAAAAGTGGCAGTTAGCAGGGAAAAAAGAAAGAAAAAAGAAAAATAAAAGTAGCTACAGCTGATACTAAAAGGCTTCTTTTCAAGAAAAGCAAAATGTCCATTCGCCCAAGCTGTGTATCTAGAAGAGAGAGATATTAACCCAGAACCATTATAGAGAGCCTTTCCTTCAGGTCAGCAGCTTTATTTTCCATCTCTCTTGTCACCATTTTCTTCAGCACTTCTCCTCCAAGCTGTTGCAGGTCACTCTTTACCCCATAGAAATTGGTAATGGTGCAGTTGGAGTCGCTCAGCAAGGAGCTCCTGCAGGTAACAGTCTGACTGACTGCTCAGAACTCCTTCCCAAAGCAGTTTTTGTGGAGAGGTCTTCTATCACCAAGCATTTTTTTTCTGTTGTTTTTTTTCTTTCTAACAGCTTATATTAATTCAGCTTCCTTTATCTGATTCTATTCCTTTTCCTAGGATAATATCAAGAATTTAAATCAAGATAAAAACTCACTAAAAAGAATACAGAGATTTCACTCACTTCCCTCGAGTTTTGAAATACAGTGTGTGAACGGTTCAAATGCTTCCCTTATTTCTATATGGGAACTAAAATGGGAAAAATGCATTTATACAGAAGTCAATAAATGAATTTAGTAAAGTCTCTATTGAAATTAGAAGAATATTCTTTTTTTTTTTCCATCTGTAAAATTAAATGCATTTATTCATTGCTCTACATTTGCCATTCCCATTTTAATGGTGAAATGGTGCCTGTGGACTTTTGGAGCTTTTGGTGCTACTGCTTTCCTCAGCCATTCTAGAGCCTTTGCTGAATTGTGTTCAGAAAAAGTCTGTAAAGTATATGCAAAGCTGATCTTAAAGTTTCAAGACATGTCATTACAATAACGAAATACAGATTCTTAAAATACAAATAGCAATTTTTAGTGGTTAATGTACTCTTAAAGTTTTGTGACTCATTTTTTCGTTGTCAATAAATGTTATTGGTATATAATTTAGTTGATTAACATATTAAAGTTAATGCATATATTAATGAATGCCTTTTGAAGCCATTGAATAATCTGTATGCATACTAGTTGGTATCAACCCCTACAAATAGACTGGTTGTTAATATTTAATAGTCTCTTCATAAGAAATTAAATTAAGCAGGCAGAAGTTTAAGTTTTATTTTAAGATTTTATCCCAGCTTCAGAAGACGCCATTAGAGTTTTTTTCAGAGCGTTACAGGAGTAGTGTGTTAGAGATATCCTTACAAAACAAATGATCCATTTTTTTATTTCCTTCCATTAGCTGGGATATAGGGGAGTGGTCAGAGTGCAGCAAAACGTGCGGTCTCGGTATGCAGCATCGGCAGATCTTGTGTCGGCAGATGTACGCCAACCGCACGCTGACCGTTCAGCAGTACCGCTGCCAGCACCTGGAGAAGCCCGAGACAACCAGCACCTGCCAGCTGAAGATCTGCAGCGAGTGGCAGATCCGCACGGAGTGGACTTCGGTAAGCACCACCCACGAGTTTGGGGTAGAAACCTTGGAAGAAAACAAGAATGTTCTCTCAGATAGTGCTGATCAAGCATGAAATGTTGTGTTTGTTTAAAAACCTGTGAGATTGTGACCCTGAAAATGTACTATTTCTAACCAGAAAGAAATGATTGTATAGAACAAAAGCAAAGAATGGGACGTTCATGGCTGTCAGTGTTCTCTGAGTCTGGAGAAAACAGAGCAAGAGGAGAAGGCCTTTCCTTTTAACAGGGGTTAAAATTGTATTCCCTTTCATGTCTCTTGCTTATGCATCCTGCTCTCCAGATTCCAGCAGCTCATTTAGCATGGCTGACGAGTGGAATATACCATTCGAGTTTGTGTTTCCCAAATGAATCTATGCAGGATACTGTAGAATACCCTATAGACAAGAATGTGATTGCAAAACTATCCAAGTGATTCCAGAATAGGTCTGCAGCTCCTGTGCATGACTTAATAGGAATAAATGAGCAGAATGTTTCCAAATTTGAGGAAAAAAAATGGCAATTGTTGTACAGAATCCTGATGCAACCTCTGTTTTTGTTACAGTGTTCAGTACCCTGTGGAGTGGGGCAGAGGACTCGAGATGTGAAATGTGTCAGTAACCTTGGAGACGTTGTTGATGATGAGGAGTGTAACATGAAGCTACGTCCGAACGATATTGAGAACTGTGACATGGGTCCCTGTGCAAAGAGCTGGTTCCTTACAGAATGGAGTGACAG
>JAUBOD010000031.1:3392812-3410603 GCA_032353885.1 Nothura maculosa | reverse complement strand
GTAGTTTCTGAACCAGACAAAAGCTGTAGACCTCTGTGTATGGTAATGGTCTGTTACTCTACTACTAGTATCTTCTCTAGTATCAGGATGCAGTAAGTATGACGGTGCTTGCTGAGCATCTGTAATTAGGAGATCTTAACTATTTTACAGATTTTGTTACAAATTGTTACACCATCCTTCTCTTTTAGTCAGTGTTTCATCCAGGAGATTTATGCATACCTCCTCTTTCATACAACCCAAGAATGGCTCAGACTTGGACTGGAATTTGGGTGGTGATTTTTCATTTCTGCAGTTACTATTCTCAGCCTTGTGTTTTGCTAACAGTAAGCAGAAAGTGCTATATATACCGTGGATGGAGCTATACGGTGCAGATGAAAGTTGTATTATTTGCACATTCTCTAGCCTTTACATGAGGTCTTTTGAATATGTGAATAAGGCTGAGGAAGAAATAAATACCTCTGTTCAATTGTTTATTACAGCATATTATTTTTAAATTAAATTAAAAAAATGAACTATGCATCTATTTCCAAGATGCCCTGCTGTCTTGATTCAAACCCAGTTTTGATAGGCATATTAAGCCACTCCCAGTGGGGTGATAGTGACATGATTAAGGTTTCCTGCTGCTGAATCAGACACATGTTTGAGCCTCATTTGGGATTTGTACCAAAGTCCATCCCAAGTGATCAAGTTGTGCATCTGTCTGTGTTTCCTTTTCATTCTCCGAGTGGAGGAGAGATGGAAGAGGACAGAGGTAGCAAAGTTTGCTAGTTGTGATACTAGTCACATCACCTTGTGTACTGAAAGCTCAAGCACAGCAAGAACTCTTGTTCTGCTCCCAAAAGTGCCTTGGCTTAAGACAAACCCTAGAGATTTTTTTTTAATTCTGTCATTTGTTTAAAATATAGTTTGGCTATGAGGAACTATTAATGTTTGGCTGACTGAAACAAGTATTTCCTCTGAAATTTGAGGTTACTGTTTGTGATTAAAATCATATATCATTGACTGTTTCTGTACACCTTGATTTGGGCTTTGTTACTGTAACTAATAGACATAAAGAAGAAGGTGTTGCTGTTAGAAATGCTACTTGGAAAACTCTTCCTTTGAGTTCATGAAGCTTTCCCAGTCCTATTCCATTGTATCATGAAAAGATGTTTGTTATTATATTGTATACAATAGATTCTTGACCAAAGTGTGATATGGAGAAAGTGCAACATAAAAAACTGTTGAATGCAGTATTTATAAATATAGGTTTTCATGTGCATGTCTCTTTGTAGCAAACCTTGACATACAGTATATAATTTCTGCTGTTGTCTTTTTTGTCTCAAGGAAATACATCCATCAGCCTGAGGGAAATATCAGTTCCATAAAAAGACTTGCTGAAACCTACATGGAGAATGAAATGCAGAGAAATAATCAGGTTTGCAAACAATTATTAGAGAATAATCTGCTCGCACACACTTTTCACAGGGAGATAGTCAGCAAATGCACAGGCAATCCTGGTCTTTTCTAAAATTAGTTATTTTGCTCTAGAATAAATGGGCATTAGGATATTTTATCAGGATTACTTTCTTTAGGCTACATTAAGCTGCCACTGAAGTAAGCAGAGCTCATGGAAGCTAAATATCAAATATATGTATACATATAGCAATGTAACCCTGCATTACTTCTAAGGTATATAGCTTTGCATATTGAACATGGTAAATTATGGTCATAGACATACAAATTGTTCCTTTTTTTCTTCTAGCAAAAGGTTTCAAAAGAATATGGATAGTTTTCAGATGTATCCGTTAAACAGATTGGCTTCACCTATTTAAACAGTTAGGAATAAGGAAGCTGCCAGAATTTTACCCAGCTTAGACATTTATCATCTCTTCTTATGTCTCAGCATAGCTGAAATAGTTGCTACTGCAATATGAACTAATCAACCTTCTTTCAGCACTGAAGGGAAAATCACCTACATAGAGTAAGTGCTGTGTTAGTCTTATTGTCACACAGAGTGCAGTTTTGAAATTGTGACTAGAGCGAGTGTTTATGTTAATAGAGCAGTGCACCCATGTTAGCACAGTGCCCTCAGAGGGCCTGATTTCACTTTCATGATCTGATTGCAAATAAAAGGTGGCATCAGTGAACCGAGTGGAGGTAGATCAGGTGTAAAGTCACTATAAGCCTGAACCGATTCTGAATTTGAATGTTACCTTTCCTTTTCTGGTATTTTAACACCAATCAGAACCCCTTAAGCAGAAAAGAAAAGCTGTTCTTGCCTTAAAAAAGTTTGCATTTATATGATCTAGTAAGACCAGAGTAAGTGTATATCTGTTGTTCCAGATGTTTGATTTAAAATGCTCTAAGTCTAATTGCTTACAGGGGAAAAATCAGCATACAGTTTTTGTGTCCTCCAGAGTATGAGTAATAAAGCTGTATTGGCCCAAATCAGCTAGATATAGAGCCAGCTCTGTGTTCTTTCCTCCTAGAATTAAGGACACCAGTGCAGGTGTTTATGTTATTAAGGGGCTGGCATAGCTAGCTCCTGCACAATTCCAGCTCTGCTGGAGCCAAGTAAACAGAGATAGAATTGGCTGCGTGTAGCTATTAGCACTCTCCCTTGTATGCCAAATTCTGAGGGCCTTTGCAGGTAGCACTGAATTTGCGAGGTTCTTCATTCCTTCCACAAGCTGGGAAATTAAAAAGATAGTGTGGAAGCTTGAGGGCTGCTCATGTGGAAATGACCCTGTGTCTGGCTTGGCCAGACGTGTGTCAGAGGTCCATTTTTTGACCTTCAGTGCTAGGGAAGAATTCTTTGTCAGGAGCAGAGAGCTGGAGAGAGCAGCGCAGGAGACGTTTCTGTGAGTCTGCTGGCCTTGAAGTCCAGCCGTAGTGTGAGCTTACTGACTTAATGCAAGACTACCTCAGTATACGTGCACAGTGTCTTCCTCACTACCTGCATAATGCACAATCTGTTCTGCTGGATCTGTTCTTCTTCTCTTCCTCCCCCCTCCCAGTCCTTGCAGCACTCCAGCACATGGAGAGCTGACTACTACACAAATAAAGTGCTGTGTGACATTAGTGTAATTTGTTAAATCCTGTCTTTATGACAACATGTAGTCTGATTTTGGTCCTTTTTATAAAGAAAAGCAAATTGTCTTGCAGAGCATATTAAATTGATTGTATATTAATGTATTAATTTTAGCTTACTTTTACTTGACAGAAGTGGTCAGTATAGCCCTGGTCCGGATGAGTACATAGAACAGGACCAAGTGGGCAGCAAAGCTTGCGATTTATCTTTGCTTACATTGCAAACCTAGAAATCTGCAGTCTCCACTGAGTTGGGAAGGAGGTAGGTTTTGGAAGCACTTTGTGGCTAATAGAAAGTGAGGTTATTCTGAAAGAATATCTAGATTCTACCCTCTGTAATCTAAACCTTCATAGGTACAAAAAGGGGCTCTCCAGGCCTTTTCCTCCTATTCATCCCTATCCCACTCTCTGGCATTGCCAGATGCTCTTATCTTTCTCATACCCCTCTGTTGGATATGGAGGGCCAACAGACTGCATCCCTTAGTGCTTTGGGTGATAACAAGCCATTTTGTGAACATTGCTGAAAAGTGCTCTGAACTGGCAGTGTGTGTTTTAAGAATGCATCAGAAATGAGCCTCGCTATTAACAGAGCTGTATTTCTGCCCAAACAATGATTTGTTTATGTGCTGGCTAGCTTCAAATGCATAACAATAAAATAACTACTGTATTAATTCCTGTGCAATGAACCTGTGATTGCACAGTTATTAAAGTATATATTGGCCCTTTATTCTCACAGCGAACCACTACTGTATCAAAAATGCAAGCATTATCCTGTTTACACTCAAATAGGAAAATTCATGTATCCACCTGCTTCAGTAGATACACTTGGTGCCTCTTCATCCTCTCTGTCTCTCAAGGAGCCTTTTCTGTGTATTGGGAAGATAGTTATTTGCATGTCTGTCTGTATCTGTAACACAAAATATGAAATTCTGAACACTCAAGTAAGCTTCCTAAACTCCTAACACAGCTTACAGAATATGTTTGTGGGGGCTACATTAGCTTCCGTTGTGAAAATGGAACAAAATAATTCTTTAAGTATCAGAAATGAAAAATCATCCACCAATATATTTTTTCTGTATATTTTAAAGAAAACTATTGCATTATTAGATCTTAATAGAAATAGTGTGGGTGAAATTCTGACCTGGTGGAAGACACAATTTCATTTATAGAGCTTACACCAGGCCTGAACTTGGCTCTTTTGCTTCTCAGCTTTCAGCAACCACAAGATGTTAAGAATGTGTTACAAATCTTTTATATTCCAATATATTTTAATGTATTAGAAGGCAGAAACTGTTGCTGTGGGGAGGCTTAAATATTTCCTCTGAGAAATCAGTAACCTCCCGGTGACAGACTGTCAGTGCTGCTTGCTCTTTTCTCCATGCTACATTTGAGTCTCTTGAGACCTCGTCCTGCAGTGGCCTTCATGGGGGGTGGGTACAAAAGAGCTTTTGAAGCCCCATGGAAGTGGCACAGGCTCCAGCTCCACACAATGGATCCAGGACTGGAGCCCTAACCATGGGGCCTAGTAAACCTGGCACTATGAGTGACAAAAAGCCCTAACTTCTTTATACGTGTAAAATGATTTCACCTTGACCCTAACCTAGTAATTGATTTTGGCAGAAGGATATACTTTATTATAACTTATTTTGTTGTTATTTGTAAATACAAGATGTCTATGGGAAATATGTATTCTGAGCTGTCTCTTTGGAACAAGCCACTGCACCAAAATATTTCAAATATTTAGAATACTCAGATTTTTTTATTAAAAGGGACCTAATATGTATTTATTTACATATACCATTCACATTTTGTCCAGCTCTATCATCATACTAATCTCTAGCTTTTGATTAAATTTTATAGCACAGGTATTACATATATATTTATGTATATATGTTATGCTGTAAATCCGTAATACAACTTGCTAAACTTTCTGATTAGCCACTTCATTGAGTGAATTTAAGAGGAAAAAGAGATGAACTGTTTTCTGACTCGTTCAGGAATATGTATCCATGGCCGTGCACCTGAACCAGAACTGTACAGCATCACCTTTTCATATTGTATACATTTTCTCTTTGATGAAAAAAATGTTAACTATTTTTGTTTATAACTAATTTATTTTTATTATTGTAAAAAATAAAGTAATTAAGGATGAACTTATGTGGCACGATGTATTTCTTGCAGCGTTATCCTTACAAAGCAGCTCGGTGTCGGGGTTTCCCCAGCACCTGCTACGGCTTCACTTGAGCAGATAGTTCTGGAGCACCAAGGAACTAGCTAATTTTGCTGGCACCCAGGGAAGGGCTGAGCAGCAAGTGCAGAGAGCTAAAGCACCCAGAGGAGTTTCCATGGCTAGAGACAAGGTGGGTGCTAGAGCTGCTGCAGCAGCTGCTTCCTCTGTGGGCAAGTGAAGGAGGAATTTCAGACTCCTGCTGCTAGTTCTGGTAGCAGCTCCTCCTCCAATATGAAACTTATTAAAAAAAATCTTTTTTATCCCCTTGTGCAACAAAGATATCCACAAACCAACACGTTGTTTCTAACTGGGGAAGCGCCCATGGTTTTGGTTTTGTCTGCAGCGAAAGGAGGGGTCGCAGTTACGGCTCCTCTGAGGGAAAGAGGTTCTGCCGCGGGCAGCACGCGGCGCCACGTGCGCGGCCACCTGCCCCTCCCCCCGCGCAACGGCGGCGCCGCCGCGCGGCCGTTAACGACCGTTGGTGACCGTTAGAGCGCGCGCAGGGGAGGTGAGGAGGCGGCCGTTAACGACCGTTGGTGACCGTTAGAGCGCGCGCAGGGGAGGTGAGGAGACGGCCGTTAACGACCGTTGGTGACTGTTAGAGCGCGCCCAGGGGAGAGGTGAGGAGGCGGCCGTTAACGACCGTTGGTGACCGTTAGTGCGGGCGCAGGGGAAGTGAGGAGGCGGGGGTTAAAGACCGTTGGTGACTGTTAAGAGCGCGCGCAGGGGAGGTGAGGAGGCGGCCGTTAACGACCGCTGGTGACCGTTAGAGCGCGTGCAGGGGATGTGGCCGCTCACAGCCACGTGCGCCTCAGGGGTGAGTGTGGAGACATCCCGGGCAAGAGGACCGGGACCTGCGGCTCGTGCCTCCCTCGAACGCTGGGGCTGCCCTGGGGCAGGGGGATGGGGCGGGTGGTTCCAGAGCGCACTGCACCTCGTCGCCCTGCTGGGGTAGGCCAAGCTGGATACCCAGATATGCTGGATATTCTCCATAGGGCTGGGTGTTCCGAAGGAGGTGCTAGTGGTGTGTGTTTTGTGAAGGTACTGCAGGTGCTTGGTGGACGTTTTTTTTAAAAAAATCATCAAAAAACTATGCTGTTAAGCTGTAAAGCTACTTGATTATTATAATAATACTTCTACATGTATTCTTTAAAATGAAATATCACTGCAACACAGTCCTGCAGCAGATGCTCTATTTGTTTTCCTCTTGTCTTTACTTGGATCTGGTATCTCAGCCTTGGTAAGGTGGCCACAACATGTGCAAGTTGTGAGAGTGCTTGGGAATAACTTACATTGGGGAGGGCACCTGCCTCCGGCCTTCCCTCTGTGGGGAGGAGAGTGCTCCAAAGATCTGTATGGAATCTGGAACCAAAGCAGCATGAGCCCAGGGATGGAACCCTGCACTGCATAATTGCTGAGTGCAAAGTGCACATCTTTAATTCCTGCCTTAAAGCCCTGCTTCCGTGTCAAATTTTAGTTTGTCAGTTCAGAATATTTTTGTATAAGTAATTTTTATATAGCTACAGCTAGCCATGTTCTCCCAAACAAATGGAAACTGGAGGAAACCATTATTGAGAGTTTATTGTTAGAGTATAATCAAAGAATTACTCTTAAAAGAAGCAACTCTAAAACCTCAGTTTGTCTCTTGTATTCTTTTCCAGCACTGGGGAGTAGCTGTTCCTTTTTAGAAAGCAAAGCACACACAGAGGTAGGATCTAAAAAAGCAGTAACTGAAGACATTAAGGTACTTAATGCACCTTTAGCAAAGGTGCCCAATATCCTTCAGCTTTTCCATACCTTCCTTTTTTTCTCCTCTTTGTTTTCCTCTCTTTTTTTTTTTCTTTTTTTGTATATATGGTTGGTTTGATATTTTTTATTACAATTGGCCATATGCTAGCTGTCAAGAGTTTGGTTACAGGTAATTGGATATGCAGTAATAGTAGGAGTTGTGTCTTTAAACTTCCCAGACGTCTTGTTAAAAAAGCACAGATATCTTCTTCACACTGTCTACTTCTGTCTTGTTTAATTGAACTACTGCTTAGCAAATACTATTTTGTTGTCTTACTGAAAACCACAGTTTATTGCAAAGACATACTTAAAACAGACTTTTTTTCAGTGGAGGGAGGGTTAGAAGATTTGAGTGGATAGTAGGTTTTCTTAATGCCAAAGCAGAGAATGATGATTATAATATTAGCCTCCCATATTTTACTCTCTTAGAAACTGTCCCAGCAGCTTCTTCTTTTGAATTTTATTTTTGTTGAAGAAAGGAAATAACTGTCATGTTGGTGTGCTTTTTTAGAAGTTTATTGTGCATTTGCTCTGTATCTATTTGTGTGAAATTCTTTGAGAAGCTTTTATTAGGTGACTAGTTGCTCTTGACTTCATGGGAATTACGTTTACAAGTCTGAGCTGAGCTCATCTCTAATGCAGCTTTCAATTTGCACATACTTTAAATAAATTTGAGGATGTTTCTATTCTGTTGAACTATAAGAATATATATTTAAGTAACACATCATTTGTGCATGCACTACTAAGGAAATGAAACAAGAGAAATTGTAATGGACCTCATTCCATTTTGATTGCCAGAAGGGAAAGAAGCCCAGTAACACTTGTAGTTCTAGAAAGCAAGGATTTTTTCCTCATCGATGGCCAAATTAAGCGTCTCATTGTTAATTAAAATAATTATTAAAATATTTTAGTCATAATTAAAATGAATTATATGAATTAATGTAAATGTAAAATTAAGATCATTTTTGTACTGCATTCATACTCATAGGTTGTGTGATTGTGATTAAAGCATGGATAACTAAGTATATAAAGTCCAAGTAGTAAACTAGCGTATGATTATACTGAGATAAATTAACATGATGCATTACCTGTGGCGAAAATGCAATTACAGAGACATATAGATGCAAATGGGTCAGTGAAGCATTCCAGTAATTATCCAGATCACATCTACTTCGAATCTAGAGCGATTCCAGCAACTATAAAATTGCTAGTTGCTTCACATTAAACTGATGGCTATTTGGAACAGAGAAGACTTTTCTGGAATGATGAGTAAGCAGGAATCTGTACCTATGAATTGTGCCTTTACAAATTATTTTCATAATTAGTTGCAAACCATAAAGTATGTGCATTATGTAGGGCTGGATGTCAGAATCCATAGTTCTGAAATAGTGAAAGCCAGTTCATAGCTGTGTTACGATAATCCTATAATTGGGATTGGGATTTAGGAACTGCCTGCATCAGATGGCTGGTTTTGCTTTAGGCTATGGTGTATGATCAAAAAAATGACATCCCTTGTGAGTAGGAGAAAGCAGCTTTTCTCTGTGTTGCTCAGGCTCTGGCAATTGTAAATAAGCCCTGCCATTATTCTTAATCCTCCATGTCTTGTAATGGATAAGACTCTTTCCCCTCTATAAGAGCAACATAAAAAAGTATGCTGCATTGAAGTAATCAAAATAGGCCTCTTACTGATTGGAGTTAAGTTTAATAGTTTGTCATAGTGTACCTCCCTTTGCATGATTCTGTTCTTCACAATTTTCTCAGTAGCTATTGTGCTATTGAGAAAATGCAGCTTGCTTTCCCTCCCAAGTGGTATTTAAATTAAAGTACAGCTAGTGGTCACAAACTACAAATGTCCAAAGTCCCACTACACCTCGGAGGCTCATATTTAACAAGGGGTAACCAGATACACTATTTTAACTTAAGCAGCCCAGATATTAGAGATTCATTAAATTCACAGTCTGAATATAAGTAGTGTGATGTTTGTGTTTTTGCAGTTCTCAAGTATCCCTAGGTTATTGGAGACTGCTTTAGAGTTCAGGAAGATGCAATATTTATTGAAGAGTAAGGGATGCAAAATGCAGCTGGTTTTACAGAAGTTCAGATCCCAATCTTGACATGCAGTCTTGCTGTACTTTACATCTTGTCTCCACAAAATAGCTTCTGTGATGGATTTTCTTCTATAAAATGAGTTTGGTAAAAATTAATTTTTCTGTGACATGGAAATATTACCATGCATCTTCCCTTAAACAAAAAGGAACTGTGATATCAAAATGACTTATTCTTCAATGGATAGGATTTGCAGTGGGTTATAAATCCTGTGTTCCTTGACCTCCCACGATTCCCATTAATTCTTCTGCAAAGGAAAGGAATGAAGGATTTTCCTTGTCCTTAAAGGGTATTGGAGACTGTTGC
Organism: Nothura maculosa; assembly: GCA_032353885.1. Lineage (NCBI taxonomy): Eukaryota > Metazoa > Chordata > Aves > Tinamiformes > Tinamidae > Nothura > Nothura maculosa. Next base: position 3,401,101 of record JAUBOD010000031.1, on the reverse strand, counting down.
CCGTGAAACAGAGGAGAAACTGAAGCTTTTCAAGTGTCCCAGATAGGTAAGTATTTTATAAGAAGCTTACACTTACGTAATTGTTTCCTGTTAGCCAGGGGAGTAACTCAAAAATAAACCCTGGGGTGCTCGCTATGTTCTTCCTGTGATGCAGAGAAAGTAGGTGGTCCTTCGTGCAGCTTCTGCCAGCAGCAGCAAAGGGGTTAGGTAATTGGTTGGTGGGTTTGGTATCAGTGATGCCTTCGTTGGTGTGGTGTTACAAGAGCCTGTGTTGTGCACAGTGGTTGGCACAAAATGTAGGCGCTGTCCTCAAATATATATGCTCTGAGAGGGACAATTTATGGAAAACCACTAGAACCACTGAATGTTTAAGGATAATGACTGTTGGCAAAAGTAGTGCTAGTTGGGACCTTGTGTATGATCCTTGAAAATACGTTGGTGTATTGCTACAGGGTCTCTTTGCTCCTCTGGTGGAAGAACTGCATTATTTCTTTCTGCATTCTTTCTTTTTTCTCTATCTGGAGGTATCTGAATGGGCTCACAGGAATGTTCCTAAAATATTATCTGAATATCTTAGATATTCATTCCAACAAGGTACCTACTGGATACTGCCAAACATGGATATAAAGCCTACATCTTTGTATTGGTATGAGTTGCAGCTAATTTATGACCTACAGAGTTTAAGTGTAATGTTCTGGTCTTCCATTGCAAAGGAGGAAGAATAATGATAAATGTAATTTTTTATCATAAGGAAAGCCTAAAGTAATACCTTTAGAATTGTAATTAAAATATTGTATGTTTTCCAGAGTATAACTTGCCCTTGAAGACTTTTTTACAATAAATTGCTGTATAAAAAAATTGGATTCTTATGCAAGGCATTTACCATCTGCAAAGCATTTATGTCCAATCCCTTCTGTGCCATGGAAAGCAGAAAGTGATGTTAATTTGATGTTAGTTTTACTAATCAAATGATTGATTGCTTAATTTAATGCCATCTAATGGATGAGATTAAGGATTTCATTTCATTGCAATTGTCAGTCGTCTTTTACCTGACCTCAACCAGCCCATAGCCCCTACCAATATTTGGTGAGGGAAGGGTGGCATAGAATTGTAGAACTTTTTGAACTAGAGCTGATTTATCTGGCAAATTCATGAGATTCAGGTGGTACGAGTAGCTTGGATAGGCTTGTTGGGTCCTAATCAGCTTTAACTGTTGTAACTGCAGCCTTGGGATCTGTGGTGGATGATAGTGAAATAGATCCCAAGGATCCCTTCCTTAGTTCACATAGATATGTAGAGCAGTGAAAGGCATCTGATGTGATTGCTTCATCAGTTAAGCATCATGGTAATGACTGTTGGAACAATGTGGGAGGAGAGGGTAAGGAAAAGGAGAATTACGTTGTGGGGGGAAGATGGGAAAATACAAATGCGCTGTTTGTAGTTGAGAGAAGAAGGTTAGTAGGTTTCTGCTTTCTTATGCCCTCTCCTTCCTCTTTGTGTGTGTGTGTGTGTGTGTGTGTGTGTGTGTGTGTGTGTGTGTTAAACACTCAAAACTTATCTCTTTCATCAAACAGCATGAATGTGCTATCAAAAATAACGTTTTAAATAATTTGTAAAGCAAAGGAGGAAATTCTCCAATTCTGCGTTTTATCCACAAAGCCTACTTCTTTCTAGGTGCTGCCTTAAACAGATGGAGGTTGTCATAGATGCTTTTCTAATGTTCCTTGCTTTGGTAGTAGATTTGGCGTCTTTCCCAGTGCACTGCATGATTTTAGGTTATTGAGGTATTGAATTCACTGAAGTGAACTCTTCACAATAAGTAAATAAAATCCTACAACCTCTCTATCACTAATTTCAGTGGTGAAAACAAATGAGTTGTTTTCTAACTAATGTTGACTTGTAAATAAGAACACATATGGGTCCTGTTCTTCAGAACTTGCTAAATGGATGAATCTGCAAGTACATGCATCTCACAGGTACAAGTTCAGGAAAGGCCTTTAGCTGTTCATCCAGCTATTTACCTTAAATTTGATCTGAGTGAAGCCGACATTTGCTCTATGCCTATGACTAAAGGTTAATGTAAATTCACGTACTGTGAACCACATTGAAACAGTCAACTGATACTTGGGAAACTGAATCTAAATTAGTCACTTTTTGCATCTCCAGAAGCTGATTTTAAGGAATTAAGGTGCCCCTAAGTCTGAGATTGCTGATCTGACATGTTTCATATTCTATTTTCAAGAACCTTCAGCCCAAGTGGATTGAGAGGAAGTGACATACCTGTACAGCCTACACTATTTACCGATGTTACCAAATACTTGTTTTGCATCCTTGAAGAGTTTGGTCTTATATGCGCCTGTATTTTAGAAGAGTTTCTGTAAGGAGCCCTGTTCTTTTATTTATTTATTTATTTAAATTCCTATTCTAATAGGAAATGCACCATATTAAAACCAGCATTTATCATTGCTGTCTGGCCTGCTTTCTTCTACTAGGAGACTGGAATTCTTAGTAGTCCAATCTGCACATGCTAGCAAACCTTTTGCTGCCTTTTTTCAAACTAGCCTGCCCAAATATAGTTCCTCAGCAGTTAATAGCAACAGCTGGTCGTCCTAAGTGATGTGAAAAAAAGCTAACTTCTGATGTGTTTAAATGCTGCAGGTGGTTAAGGAGTGGGAAGAAAAGACTTTAACATGATGGTAGATTATTTTCTGTCTTTTGGAATTAGAAGATGGTGTTTAAATGACATTGTACAGATCTTCAGCTAATATCTTTTGTAGAGAGCAATCTCCAGGACAATACTTATGTTGTAAAATACAGGAAATACATTTACAAGCAGCACCATGTTTCTTTCACCGCTGTTAATGACCTGAACTGGAAAACTTCGTTTTCTTGGGCTATCTTTATTTGGTTTGCTTAGAACTCGTTCCTGTGACTGCAGTAGGGTTGGTCCTCATCTTTTTAAACAGACAGTTTGGCCTGGAAAGCCTTTTCTGGAAAATTAAGCTAAAATACAGATTGTTTTTGTTTATTTATTATAAAATCTGTCATAAAGACTGCTATTTTTTTTGTGTGTGTGTCTGTTATGGAAAGCCTTTCTCTTCACCTGGTTGGGTTAGCTCTCCAAATTGTTTTGATTTTAGTGAAAATTTTGGAGTCTGAAAACAAGTGGTTGTTAATATAACAAATGGTTAATGTGTGCTGAATATTCCTTTACAGTCATGCAGTGATTTAGAATTGTGCAGTTGCTTCTCAAATTATGCAGTTGCTTCTCAAACAACCAGGCAGGATATCACAGTTTAGGTGAAAATGTATCTAGAGATTAAGGGGAGGGTGATTTGTTTTTTTCCCTATTAATTGAGTTTAGCTTTTTTTTTGTCTGTTTTCAAAGCCAGTCATCTTAATAAAGTCCAGGGCTGTTTACGCCGAGGGGCTGCCTTTATTTATTCATTTTTACAGTCAGAAGGCTCGTGGTAAGTTAAACCCAGAAACCCTCAAGGATTTTTCTGCCTTTGTCTTAAACAAGTTTAAATGCTCTTCTTATTTATAACACTTCAAGCAAGCAAGTGATGATGGATGCCACTTAGTGGCTCTGCAGAATGTGACTAAAATCTTTCACTTTCAGAAAGGAAAAATGATACAAGATGGGGATTTCATGTGTTTTAGAAATTCAGGTATAATATATGCCCTTCTTGACAGCAGATATAAATTGCAGTGGAGAATGCATGTCATGTTTTTTGTGTGAGCTTCTTTGAGTGAACGATGTTTTTCTGTCTCTAATGCACCTTTCCAAACTGTTCTGTAGTTTGCTTAGAATTTTTAATGCCCTGTAAGAGAGAAGTCTTTATTTTATTTGTTCTGGAGGCAAATGCTTGGCATCAGGGCATATTGAATTCTAATTTTCTGTTTCATGAATCAGGTCTCCCCTAGGCAGTCTGTTTGCTCTTCCACCTTTATTGGAATCAGCTACAATGCAGAGTTACCTTCTTATTAAGAACCTGCCTAGCAGTGATATGACTTGACGATAATTAGTTTCTCTTGAAAACATTCATTCTTGTAATTAGTTAATAAAGTATTAATAAATCACCATAATATAGTTTATGGTGATATGTATACAAGTACTTTCAGTGTATGTACTAGTTTATTTATTATTATACTTACTACAAATATTTATGGAACCTAATCTGTTTGGATACAAAATCAGTCCCACAATGAAATTATAGAAAAAGAGTTTCATATATCATTAAGGAGCCAATTCTTACATGTTGCAGTGTGTGAATTTTCATTTTCATATCTAAACCTTAGAAGCATTTTATATACATTTTTGCCATTTTACAGGCTAGATTTTTTTTCTAGTTTTCCCCAATATTACCACGTCTGTGCTGTTCCCTAAGCTGCTTCTTGCAGCTGTGTGATCATAGCCCTTCAGTTCAGCAGGAACCCAGTGGTGCAGGTCGTGTGCGGTGGTATGCAGTGATATGCAGCCTTGGCAGAATACCTTAACCTGACACCATGCTGTTTCTTTTGTAACGTGAAATAGAGATGAGATGCTTTATTAGCAGTTGCAGGCCTCTCTGAAATGGCACAAGGATTTGAATCAAGCATGGGGATGTTGTTATCGGGCTTCAGCTCCCTGTGTGCCGCTGAGGGTGCTGAGCAGTAAGAGGGGCACCAGGGCAGGGCCTCCTCTGCCAGCTCGACTCACAGCACCTGAGTGAGGGAGCAGGACGGGCAACGGAGAGCCCAGCTCATCGGGCAGGTTTATGGTAATGACAGTGGTTTAAGGCCAAATGGTGCATTTGGGACCCTAATATCTGTATTCATTATTCCTCATATCCATGCATAGTTTTCTAAACTTGCATATGGTACGTCTTGTCTTTAGGAACAGAGAACTATGAGTAGTTTTATGTCTGTAATTGTCCAAGATAATAGCTAAAAAGCCTGGGCTGGAAGCGCTCCCCGCTCTAAGGAGCGGCTGTCAGAGAGACCGCACTAGGTGGCAGCAGTCAGTAAGGCCACCAGTGAGGTAGCGCCAAGTAACGTGAGCCCAGAACAACACTGGAGAAGAAAACCTCAGTAGGTACAGTGGGTTTCCTGTCTTTTGGACATAAATGGATCTGTACAAAATCTGAAGTCTTTCTTTCATCATGAAGTCAGAAAAAAAATGGATTCTTCTATTGGGCCTGCTTGTTTTTCTAATGGATCTTCTATAACTGGCACTAAAAGAGAGCTTTTAAATGGAGGCAGGAAATTGTTGATTTTAAAGATGAGATTTTTCATTATTGAGATCTTTTGAATACAGTATTAAAAATTGGTGATTCATATAATGTAAAGAAAGCATAATGAAGAGATGTTTGAATGGTCTGAAAGTATCAAATTTAAAATAGTCTATTTGTATCCTACTGAGCTTATCTTCCATAGCATTCTGTCAGACACTGGAGGTACTGGTTCAAACCAGTACTGGTTTCTAAAATAACCTTTCATATGTTATGGGGAGACAAGCTTTTGTACTACAACAGAACTGATAGTATATTGATAGATGTTTTGATGATGCTGTCTTTCAAAACACTAACAAAAGTGTGGATTTAATTCTGAAGGATATGTTAGTAATGCTGAAATTATTGCTTGGTTCTAGATACCATTTTTCCTTTACATCCACAGTGTTGGAAATTCCTGTGAGTAATATCCTTCCAGTCTATTGTTGATAAAGTTACTAGCCGAAATCTTGTTAAAGAAAATTGTTAAAGTGCATTATATTTTATAGTAAATGGATCTGTGAATAGCTCATATTGGATATCTTGGTGCATTTCCTTGTACAAAGCATAAGTCGGATTGTTGCTTTAAAGAATTACTGCTGCTGGTACTGGAAAGCCTGAGTAGAAATTAATAAAATATTAACAGGTTACTATAATTGGAAAAAACATAAACTTTTCTGAATAACAAATGTCAACAATTATTATAACTAGCAAAGTAAAATAAATCCACAAGACTGTTCTTGCTGTGTGCTTCCATCCGTTGGTTGGCCAGTGCTGCTTTATAGAAGGTATGGCAGAGCTGTAGTTCTGTCACACTGTAAGCTCCTCAGAAGATAGGCTGCGTAGACATGAGTTCTTCCTTATGGCAGCATCAGCTGTATCAGTGATTCCTGTGCAATGCTACAATAAAAACAGTCCTTGGCCAAATAGGAATTTTGTTTTCTCATGGAATTTTCTTTCCCTATGCCTTGTGCAGATAACAGATTACTAGCATCGTAGGTGGCAGTGGTCTAGGTGTCTTTTAGCCCTGACAAAACTAGATTGAATAACACAGTGTATAATGGTTTGAGGTGATGAATTTTCTGATAAAAGAAGTGATTGGTAATGGTGAACTGCACTTATGACCAGGGAGAATGTTGTTTGTAACCTAGGCTGCTACTGGGGGGGGAAAAAAAAAACAGTATCAAGCAGCCTTTGGTTATCTGACAACAGCCTACCTTTGGTTGTCTTGGTTGTCAAACTGAGAAGAGCTCAGCAGGGAGTATTGCAAAGGCGTTCTGCAGAACTGGATGCTTGTGGTGGTACTTTTAAAGGACATCAAAGAAACAGAATCCTTTGGAAGAAATAAATATGTAATTAGCTTAAGAAGCAACTGAATGCTTGGGGGCTACGGAATGTCAGCAAGCTTGGAGTTAGCTATTGAACATTCACACAAGTAATCGTGATGCTGCCAGCTTTCCAAGGGTGAGGAAGTGGGCCGATAACTAAGTTCCTGAAATATCTGAGAAGTTTAAATGAGAGAGAAAACCCTCAGGGGAAGATTTAGTCAAATCTCCTATTCCCTTCGTGTGATGACAGTAGTGGCTTCATGGCTCTGTAAGGTCTTTGCTGTTCCAACTATTCCTAATTTATTGTTCCAAAACCTGAAGAGAAGTCAGGAAAGATACTCCTGCCATGTGGTATCAGGTGAGGAGCTGGCTTCTTGTGTCCCGCTATATCCTGCATCCCTTCTTGTGCTGTTGGCAGGGCTTCATCCTGGGCAGGTGTGTGTCATGCCGTGAAGCGTTTCAGCATATCAGAGCACAAGGAAGCTGCAGCGGTCAATTCTAGCTTAACTTTCTGGAAACAAGGTTCCTGTTGCTGGACCTATAAAAGTAGCCTGAACAAAGGAAGAATAGCAATATAGGTGACGTGTGTTGGCAGGTGGATAAGTTGATTTTTTTTTTTTTCTTTTTTTTTCATGACTGATGCAACTGTGAAATGGTGGAAATACAAATTTCGGAAGCATTCTTATTCCAGCATCTCTGACATTTGAAAGAAGGTTTAGAAAGTGTGTTTGTGGGGGAAGAACAGTATTTTTAGCACTAAGTAATCTTCATAGTTTATCTAATCGTGATAGAGAAATCTGTGATTCCCCTTCCCTTACACCAATAGAAACTTCATTAATATCTGCATAAAGAAGTTGCAAAGACTCACTGAGATTTTTGGGGGGGTTTCAATTTACAAGACAAATAACTGCACACCAGTGTAGTTGTATTTATTAAAACAAACCCTTTGTTCTCTATCTCTGACTTGTGTCCTTGAGATTGCTTTGTTAAACTGAAAAATAATTTTTCTTTTCCCCATGAGAATTGGAAAACATCCTACCTTCTAAAAAAAAAACTATGAAAAAAAATCCATTAATATAGTGTTTTGCTTATTGAAGCCGTATGCAAAAAGTCAGTGTCCATCAAACAATTTTAATATCATATATAGCATTTATGTGCCTGAGCAGTAAATTAATGCTGTGCTGCACTGACCTGTTAGTGTTTGGTTCACTGTATTCTTATGATTTATGCAGACTAGAGAAAAAGTAATTTAAAAGATAAAGTAACTTGAGTACTATATTTTTCTCTCTTTTATAGATTGAACTATCATAAAAATGTTGACTTTTTTTCCCCTCTTGTTTTTATAGGAGGTCTTCACACAAATCATAGTTAAAACATTAATATTTTTTAGAGAAGAGCAGATTGCATGGCTGGCATGGTTTAGACTGTCTACTGTGTTAATGTTGGGATAGCAGCATGGGCAACAAGGATACTTGCTTTTTTTTTTTTTTCTGGGATAGGTGTTTAGGCACAGCGTTAGTCAGAAGGAGACCTAGATAATTTATACAAACAAGGTGGCCTTTTTCCCATAAGTCGTTAGAACTCTTTATTTGGAGATAAATTATTTATATTTTAAAGCATCTAATTTACTGGACCCATTAGTGATCCAGTTTTGAGTTTTGTAGCTATGCTAAAGTCTGTTTGCAAGTTAGAGCTGTGAATTGGGGACT
>JAUBOD010000031.1:3374312-3392712 GCA_032353885.1 Nothura maculosa | reverse complement strand
TTGTAATGGCTTCCCCTAAACATAAACATATCCCAAAGAATAAGAGAAATCAAGATGAAATGGATGCTCAGTTATTATTGCCAGAGTTAAAACAGATGACAGCCTCTCTCTATTTGTCATGTGAATTTTGTAATTATTTTTTATGTGAGCCTTAATAGGTCTGGGTTTTCACTTTATTAAGCTGCATATTTTTGATAGTGGGGACTATTGCTGTAAAACTTCCTTTTAAGGACAGGAATCACAGTCAAAAAACCCTAAAAGCTTTATAGGGAACCAGTTAGCCTTTTTAAAGGAAACAAATTTCTGAAGGACTAGAGGTGTCTATAGTGTTGTTTATAAAAATGTTTTAGAATTTTCAGTGCTTTTTAGTTATCTGGTAGCTTCAGTCATGAATGTTTTAGATCTGGAATGCAAAATGCCATATTGATATTTGATATAATTCAAAAACCTTCTCTTGAGATCTCTGGTGTCAGTTGTATGCACACATTCAGCAGCTTGTTTTGCAAACCATAGGATCTAAGCACGTACTTTTTACGTCTAAGGAAAATGTGCCTTAGAATGAGTTTTTTCCCACAAGTCAATTACTGGTATTTACCATTGCTAAGCAAATGTACAGCAGCCAAGGAGAGAAAAAGTAATGAAATACCTTTATTTGTAGTGCTGAGATGAATGTTTGCCTTCAGCATTTTGGATGTTGATCTGCCTCAGTTCCTAACATCCATAGTATTTTGAATAAAATTTAATCTCAAAATATAGATGCTATGTGTAATGGCATGTAAATGAAAGATGATTAGCAATATGAGATAAACATCCTTTGAGAACCACCTGGAACAGTTATTTAAAAACAGCCAAATCAACTGCTGTCCAAGTACAGTAAAGACTGAATTTCATCAACTGCATGAGGAATTTTTAGAATCTTATAAAGAAATACTTGCTGGCTGTTGGAGTGGGGGTGAGTTTTAACAGTATATCCTTTCAGGAATATCTCTTAAATTTCTTTGGGCTGGTCATTTTGCGTGTATCCATGTGTAAATCCACATAAATTCCTTGGTAGACATATACAGATACCTTACATCTATAGACTTGGTATTTTTAAAACAATTAACTTCAAGACACTTTGTTTTTTCTGCTGCTCAAGCAATTAAAAACTGGCACCACAGTAGCCTGCCATTTTAAATACTGCTTTCTAAGCTTTGCAGTGGAGCATGCCAGGCACATTACAGGAAAATGCTGGCAGCTTTATGCAGTGCAGCGCTGTTGCACCTGGAGAATAACAAAACAGAACTCTGCTGCAGTCCTGCTCGGGCAAATATAGTTCATACAACAGTTGCAGAAAGTGTTTCCCCTGCGCCTTTCTTTCCAAATGGCATTCTGAGCACAGATTGGGTTTTAGTGTTTATTATGGCAGTGGGAGTAGAGGCAAGTAAGGAACAACGTACCGCGCAGAGGAGGATGGCGAGCAGCAGGGTGCCAGCTTGAATGCCAGGTAATTCTGTCTCAGCAGTCAGAAAAATAGTCTTTCATCAAGAATATAGTTTGTTTTTTGGCAAACACTTTTTTTTTTTTTTAATATAAACTTAACAAAGTCATTTTAATGGTCATCTGGTCATTTTTTTTTCTTTAGGAAGAGTGAGCTGAAGCCTAATACCATCATTAGTTTTAATAGAATTACACTGAAAATGCAGTATTTGTGAGCCTGATGGTTGAGTAGTCATTATCATTTGTTACACTGCTGCAGGCAGGGTAGGGTAAATGGGTACTATGACATAAATACAAATTAATGTAATAACCTTCCCATTCTGGATGAGTCAACAAAATTAACAAATGGCTTAATCTCATTTCTCCTTACACAGTTCACAGAAATAGTTCGAAAGCAAATGATCTGTCAGGGATATCTCTGATAGGAGAAGGAAAGGACAAGCATGTTAAAATTTTATCTACAAAACTTCCTCTTAGGAGTAAGCTATTTGAGAAAGATGTTGCTGTCGTGGTCACTTATCTCTGAAGGGAAGTATACAAAAGGGCAGTTTTTCTGCTTAGAAAAATAATTTAGCAAAATAAATGCAAAGAAGAGAATTTATAGTCAGACTTGGACCAAATTCTGTTCTACACCTAGTCCATGGCTTGCAAGAGGTCTGCAGTGTTTAGCTTGTGTTGGATTAACTCTCTGAGTCTAGGGGAAGTTCAGGAGACAGCTCAAACACGGAAGCCTCCCTACTTCTGTCCTGCTCCACAAGCTTCCTGCTGCAACCAGTGCTCTCTGAAACACAAGGAGTAAAGCTGAGCCTTCCAAAACGTGGCCTATTCGTTTTTTGGTGTCAGCAGACACTGCGATTCTCATAATGCTTTTTAGTAGGTGTTTTTCATTTTAATTACCAGATCTAATGAGTTGTGAGTTTGTGATTCCTGACCTGTTGAATAAACTGTGGGATGAAGTATTTGGAATAGGAGAGCATTCATGATGCTAGGTTTAAGGTATACACTGAATGAATAGAAATAACCTAAATAATTTAAAACAGTAAATAGCCATGTAGCTTCTTATAAATCTCCATTTATTTTAGCAACTTGGATGGTGTCAAGAATTGGAGAAGATGGAGGAAACGTGTGTATATTCCTGACTTTACTAAATAGAATACATACAAATATGTGGCATCAATTGCTACAGAGTATGTTAACAGTTTCTAAGCTTTTTTTCCCTCCAGGAAGTACCTTTATTTCTGTCCAAACTCTTGAATAAACGATACTCTGAAACAATTAGCTGTGGTATCGAATTGATATACATCATTGATTATGTTTTTAAATTACTTCCCAGAATTATTTCAGCCATCTAGATTCTGTCATGTGAACAGTGGATATAGGGATAGCTTGGTTTAGCTTACAGGATGCCCAATATTCAGAGATTTAGAATAAATTCTCCAAATGTTCATTCCTTCCTCAGAATGTGTTTTCTGCTTTTGATTCTGGAAGATGTATGTTTTCAGCAGGTATCTCAACATTATGAGAGTATATGATCAGGATTTGGGTTTAATAGTGTCAGATTTTTGTATCGATTTCCGATGTATTGAAAGTCCTGAGTTGGTACCTGCCGTCTCTTGTCATCAAGAGGATAATATAGCTCTGCTTTTGTTGTTGAGATATATGTAGCTAGATGCAGAGGTCTGTAATTAATCTTAACATCTGCTGAAATTGATGGTTGTGGTGGAAGTAATTTACTGAGGAATTTTCCCCCTCTTGATAGTGGTTGTTGATGGAAATGTTAATTAACAATTGGATGGGGATTATCAACCTCTCTTTTGTCATTATGTCTTTACACATTGTCTATAAACGCCTAGAGCAATCATTTAGGAAAAGTGTGAATAAATCAATATAAGTAAATTAAATCTCCAGTGTTCTACTCTAATACTGTGTCCTGGGAGCTGGGAGTTGGGATGGGAAGATATTGTGAAAGAAACTTTCAGATGTCAAGTTCAAAGGATAGAAACACATCTGTAGTCAACAAAGGAACTGATTATTCCACCATGCAGTCAGAATTGCATGGTGGAATTTCCATATTCCACCATGCAGAAGTAATTTTGTTTTCAATATTGACTGGAAGGACTGTGTTTTGGCTTTGAAATATTGTGTTTTGCCCTTTCTTTCAGGACACCAGAGATCTGCTCAAAGGCTTTACTGATGGCATTTCTTTTAGTGATGCTCCTTTAGAAGAAAAAGGTATTGAAAAAGCATTGTATAGCAGGTAGCAATACAGGCAGCATACTTTTATAATGTTATTAGCATTTTCATCACAGCAGTGCTTGGATGAAAAGCATAATTTTCTGTGTTGTACTTTCTGCGACTACTGCTATTTTCTAGAAAAAATATTGGGAAAGAGGAAAACTAGTAGCTCATCCCATTCATCTTCCTATCATCAGGGACATCCCTTGTGCCACCTAAATATTCATATTCTCTGTCAGTAATCATGTTGGTAAGTTAATTTCTACAGCAGTCTCTCCAGCTGTCAGTCATTTTCACTGTTGCTCTTCTAATCCGTTCTGATGTGAACACAGTATTCCATATGCTCTGTGTATAGGAGAGCTTTCATGTACATACTGTACTTTATTTCTAATAAATTTAGGTTGGTTGCATTATCCATTTTAGCTATAACGCTATATTTCTAATTGCATACAACACCTATTGGCTTTTCTCAGCTTCATCTCTTTCTACCTCTTTCCTGCCAAATGAATAATTATGCTGCCAATTATTTCTCCCCTCTTCCCCACCCTCAGTGGTTCCAGAACCCCTTAGTTTCTCCCTAGTTGTGGTCAGTCACTTATCCAAGCTGCAGTGCATGCTGAAGAAGGAAGGAGCAATATCATAAAAGAAGATATTTAAAAGTATTTGTTGAGCTGTAGATTAATTTCAGATTGAAGAGGCTTTTGGAACAGATGCAGAATACTCCCCAGCTGCATCCGTGCTCCTGCTGAGGCAGCCCAGGAGGCAGCCCAGGGGCCAGTGCTGCCGCAGAGCCTTCCTGCCCTGCTCGGTGCTTCTAGCCTGCCCTGCTCGGTGCTTCTAGCCTGCCCTGTGGAGCTCCCAGCCCCTCGGGGCATCTTCTTTTTGTGCACAATTGTTCAGCTCCCCTGGAAGCAGCAGTTTTCAAGGAAGGCTTGTAATCAGATAGACCAAGATAGTAATTTAATATAGTATAATGAAATCCTACTTAGTGTTTTTTCTTCATGTAAAACAATTTTTATTGTGTAACTGTTCCTGGCAGATAATTGCACTGTTGGGAAGAAATTGTGGTATTCTTCAAATCTGCATGTGCAAAATGACTCCACGCGTTGTTGTTGCTATTTATTATATATGTAGCTGCAACTAAAAAGAGAGAGGAAAATGTTGATTAAATGACCATTCAAGAAAGCTTGATATTTTAGAACTCTCTTAATTACAGTTGCTAATGAAACCCTGTTGCAGTACAGAACTACCACCATGTTTTAACTCAGGCAGCAAGATGAGTCTTTGCTCATACTCCTATCTCTTAAATGCTTTCAAATAGCTGCTTTTGTTAGTGAACATTATAATGATGGTTACAATTGAGGCTATTCCGTTCTGACCTGTGGGGAGTGGGAATCCTCTCCTAACAGCCTCTGGGTGTACTCCTAATGTCATCGTTGCTGTAGATTCTCTAGTGGTTTCTTGCCTGCTGCCCTAACTCACTGTTGTGTTGCAGCTAATGGACACTGGGACAGTGTTCTGCCAAATGGACAGACTGCTTTTGATTTCATAAAAAGAAACAGTTTATTTTGAACCACAGTTGATGCTGGAAAACAACTCCCCTCGAAGTTGCCCCAAAATGTGCTGGTTTGCAAGATTAGCTTGTAAGTGAATTTTTCTGTTACAAGATTAAAAAAAAATGAGAAGGTGGACATTTAATATAAAAACATGTAACTTGGAATGGTGAAATCACTGTACATGAGAATTGAACTTCAAGAAAAAAGACGTTTGTCTGTAAACACTAGTTGCTCACCTTTCCTTTGATTAACTATAATTTTAAAACTTACCATCCTGAGTTCTTTAAAGACAGGATTGAATTGAGAGTGATGGTAAAAATCAGTAATTCCAAATGCAGGTTACGTGAATGGAGTCGGGTATATGCATATTTTGAACCATTTCTATGGTCAGATACGACTTCTGTGTTAGCCTGAGTGCCCAACTTCTCCACATGAACAAGCAGGGTAAGCTGGGCCTTTGCCTTGGCAACTATGGGCAGTTATTGCCGGGAATGCTCCACTTGGTGCTGGCACTCGCTTTCTGGCAGGAGTGCGTAGAGAGACTTGCACATCTGTGCTTCTCTTTCTCACAGTATTTATAGGTAGCAGATGTACCACAGCTTGGAGCCTTCCTTATTTTTCTCTCTTGGCCAGTGTGGCTGCTTCAAGTGAAGTGACATTGCAAAGACTCTGTATCTGGGTAGTTGGATTTTGTTCTGTGTGGCTTTGGGGGGTGCACTAATGATGTAGCAGCCAAGGATTCTATTAGTGAAAACAGAGCTGGCCTAGCTGTTGGCATCCTCAGCTACTGATCCTGGGCTTCTCAATTTCTGTTGTGTTGATGCTGTTCTAAAAGGGAAAATCTGTAATATCAAGGGAAAAAGATGATTCCTTTACATACTAGTATTTAAAAATGCATAATTGCTCAAAATATATGATTGAGGAAAAGTATTTGCGGGTGTGGAAATTCAAAAACTGACAATCATTTGTTCACTGCACTTGAAACATTCTTGAGGCTTTGAGCATTTTCCCTGCATTTCTAATGGGTAATGATTACCATCATTTTCAGTGCTGTTTGCTTGCTGTTTTGGCAGCAAGTGGAAGAATATTAATGGTTTGCCATGGTTCAGTTTCCTGTTTTTTTCTTTCTTTTTTTTTCCTCAACTGTGAATTTACAAACTCTTTGCTTGTGGATTTCTGTGTCTGACATTTGCCAAAACCTTCAGTCTTCTTCCTACTTTAATGTTTGAGGATTCTAAATGGAAAGTTCATTTTTTCCTGAGCAAACAGAAAACTAACTCATGCAGCTGACAATACTGGTGCAACCACAGCACATGTAGATAAATGGTTAACGGTGGAAATTCTTAGATTCTCCTTTTCTTCCCTGTTGTTTTTGTAAGCTGGGCTGTGTAATTCTTCACAAATGTCAGTGCTTTCAGATTCTAGAGTTGACTTTATAGATGCTTCTAATCAGATATAATTCCTCAAACTCGACTCACCATATGATTAGAAGATGGCTTTCCATATGGTATGGTCTGAAAAGATTTTATTCACTTTGCCTGTAGTGCTGCATGTGGCCTTGCAGTTGGAACTGGGCTATTTTGCTGAGCTCTTCATCTCTTTCCTGAAAGAGTTGTCGTGGGAGGGTCTGATACAAACAGTCCCTTGTGCTGAGATGCTAGAGCGAGGGACTGCAGGCAACCGGTAATCCGTACAGTAAACTGAGGCGAGAACGCTCCTGGTCCTGATTTTACTGAAATTACAAAGATGAATAGGATATCAAAGAGACTTGCCACAGAAAGGAACTGCCTGAATTTTAATCAGGGTCAAATTGCTGAACACAGCTGTGACAGATGAATGCAAAATTTAGTAAAGTACCTATTGTAGGCTCTAAATTAGATGTCTTGAGCAATTGACATGTTACTTGGCAGTGTAATCAATCTGGGTTAAACACTTGCACATAAATTAGGTTTTGTTTTTTTTTTTTTTTTTTCAAACTGTTCCCTGAGATACAGCTGTCATCTGACAAATTCAGTTTTATATTATGTGCAAAATAAAAGCTTACTCCCGTCTCTTCATAATACATTTGCAAGAGGTTAAGAAAACATATGTTCCTGGCCCTAATTATTTTTAGGAGATGAGCCAGAATAGCCACAGCATCTAATATTTTAGTAATACATCTGCTCATGTAAGCTTCAGTAAGGAGTTGTTTCCTTTCAGTTGGTAGTGCCTGCATGCGTATAAAAAATTCTTTTGGTGGTACAAGATTCTTTTTTTTCTGAACAGCTACAGGTACTTATTTCTCCTTTACTACAGTCTCAAAGTAAATTTTAGTTATAAATGCTAAATAATCTTGCGACTAAACTGCATTTTCACTGCCAACCAAGGAATGGCAAAAGTAAAACTAGGTTTAAAACTGATAATTGTAAGCAGCCTTACTAATCTTAAACTAGGGGAGATAGAAACTGCATTGTTTATTTAAAAAAAAAAAGCATAATGGCATATACTTTTTCAGGCTGGGGTTTTTATAACGAAGTAACATCTGCAGAATTGTTTTTTTTTTTAAAAAAAAAGTTGACAGATGAAACTGAAAAATAAACAGCATATGTTCTTGATATTGAAAATGTTGACTTTTTTGTTCATTTTTGTGTATAAGATAGAGATACTTTATTTTAAACAGTATATCATACAGAAAGAGTTGTATTTTGGTGATGTGAATATGAATGTGTAAGGGGTAAGGTTGGTGTGCGTTCTGAAATTTTAAATGCTCATCTATATACCTTCAATTAGTTACAGAAATATTACTTGTATGCTTATCAGTATTGCTCCAGACAGTCACTATGCTGATACTAGCAAAAATGTTAGAGCTATAGTATATGCAAAATTTGAAAAAGTAAGGAAGTTTATATTTATTTGCACTTTCACTCTTTCCAAGTTAGAGTCCAGTGAAAACACCTTTAACTCAAGAAGCATATTGAACTGAATTATCTCTTTTCACAGAAAAGATAAAATCAATCAGATACTACTTAAAAATTGTTTTCTTATATTTAAAGCCATGTTGGTAGCTAAAACACATGAGTAGTTCAAGAGATCAGTTGCTGGTCAGGGAAAGTAAGCATTGGGATGATTAGGATTAGTGAACAGTTAAGTACAACTGTGTTCCTTCCTTCACACTGTAAATTCTCCCAAAAGTGAGTATTTTAAAAATGAAATCTGTGCGCCTACCAGGTGTGGTAGATACAGTGATGATGGGCAGGTGTGCAGGGTTTCCTGTTTTACCACAGTGCATGTGTGTGGCTGATTCCAGATTCCTCAGTGCCTGATGTAATTTGGATAATTTTTTTTTTTTCTGTTTGCTTACCCAGTGACTTTTTCTCTAGAAGTTTTATGCTGTGATCATAAAACAAGTCATTACTCTAATTGTGTTATTACTGTGTGATTTTCTCTGAACTTCCCCCCCTTCCCAAGTCGGATGCTTTTTTTTAAGGTATCCCAAATCTTCTGCGATTAGTACCTGTGTCTTTTAAAGTCCTGTAGATGTTCTGAATTTAGAGAATGTGCTTTGCCTTGGAGGAGACTGCTGAAAAGTCAGCTATTACTAGATTTAGTAAGGCACAAGCATTTTAAAGCAGTTTATAAATTTATATATATATAAAGCCTCTACTAAAAAAGCTTCTATGTAAATTGGATAATTCTTGGTAGTAATTTCAAACCGTATTGTAATAACTCTGTGACTTGTGAGAACAGTTTAAAAAAGGAGGGAGAGGAATAAAAATGAGATTATTTTTCAGATGATGATGATGTCTTAAATAAAGTTTAAATTTAAAAAAAAAAGTTTAAATAAAACTGCTTTTTAGCAATGGTGGTACTGTATTGACCTGCTGAACATGAATCTTCAGAAACAAATCTGAAATTGCAGCACTCATCTGTCTGTGTGAGGTGGCATATTTCTGCACAAATTCTCAGTTTTCTCTCCATGAGTTCTTCAGGAATTTGTTAGAGTTGGAATGTAGTGCTGTGTTTGACCTCTAACTCGTTGCTAGTTGGTGCTCTGAGGAAGTCATGTTGCCTTGTCTTTTCATTAGGGTAGGTTCTAGTTTTATTGTTGCTAAGTAAGAGATCACCTGGTCATAGGTGATAGTAATATAGAAACTTAATCCAAGATACTGTTGCTTTAGTGTTATGTCATACAGAAAAACCTAGCTGAGAACCTGTCCTCTCTCTTCTGCCTGCACTTGTGTTCATAGTCTGTTTCATATATAAACAGACACCAGTGGCATTTATCTGCCTTTGGAAAAGAACGCCTCCGTTCCTGTTCTGAGAAGAGAGACTCAAGTATTTGCTTTTGGGGAAGACATTCCTCATAAAATTAAAATGCAAATGAGCAGTAATAACAGATGGGGGGTTCTACAATATCATGAAAAGAAGGCAATTTTCCCAGAGAATGAAAAATGCAAAAGAGCTGTTACAGTACAATTATCTGGAATTAGGTACTCTTCTGCCATAAGATAATGAGTGACTTTTTTATGTTTTCTGGGATGATCATTCAGCCTTTTAAATTAACACTGAAATTGCAAGCAAACAAGCAAAAATCCAATAATGTCAATTTATAAGTGACGTAATTTGCTGGTGGTGTCAAAATATGACCTGTTTTCTGATAGATTGAACTGCAACTAATCAGCCATTTACCTCTCATAACCTAGCTGATGGTGATTCTTCCTGTTGTAGCCCAAGTTAAACATCTATTGTGTTTTGGAAATAGTCTGCCACAAACACTGAATAGGTCTTCTAAAGATTTTCCACACCTGAGCTAAAACACAGGTCATCCAAAATTATGTTAGCTTCTAGTTAGGTTGTTTGCCTTTGGCATCGACAAAATCTTAGCGATTAGAAAGCAGGTTGAATTGCCTTTTTCCTTAAGCCTTCTTGCAAAGCATTAGATGGAGGAAGGATGCCTGCAGTAAAGGCAGCAATGACGTGCCAGCTTGAATTGGGCAGGATTTATGGCAGATTACTATGATAGCAGACCAAACTTGAAGTGCATATATAGCATCTCTAAGCAGCTCTGCTTTAAATTATCATACGGAAACAGTTCTATAGGACAGATGTTCGGAAAGCTGCAAGAAGATGCTAAGATCAAAAGTTTTTCTGCTTTTAAATTGAATGAAGTGGGTTTTTTTTTTTTCTTCCTTGTAGCCACTTTAGAATTATTCTTCTTGTGCTGTTGTGTTCAACATTTCCTCTGGATATTGCCTATACTTGAGTACTTTGCTTTGCACTGTTTATGACCAAGATATAATCTGTGCATTTGTCCAGAGAACTGTGATCTGACACCTTTTGTTTTCCTTATGTCCTGTTACTCAATTTAAGACGTAAAGCCAAATTCTGAACCACTGGATTATTCTGACATTTGTTCTCACTGCCAGGTGAAAAACCCTATATCAAGGGTAGTACTGAAGTGGGGAGAGGAGGAAAAAAGGTCAGAAGTCTATGGACAACAAAACTTCTGGGTGTTACGCAGAGCTACCTGATTTGCTTTTTCTTTCTCTTTGGTACAAAGTTGTAAAGTGGATATACCACAATTCCATAAACTGCTATTTCTAAGGCATTTGGATAGTAAAGTATTTTGCATCAAATATGCAATTTCAATATGAGTTGAAAATACTAATAAATTACTTAGCAAGCTGCTAGCAAAAGATACTTTTTGGTAGTCTTAGGGCGATTTCCGATAATATTTAGCCATTAATTACTGTCTTACAGTCTTTATGACATATAAAATTGCCATATAATAGGATCTCTTTTCTGTGGAAAGAAAGAACTTCAAATTCAATCTAATACTTGTTTGTTCCATATATTGAAATTTTATGGAAATAAAAAGTAGTTTTCTGTTATTTGATTCTTTATATGCAGTAGTTTGAAGTGAAACAAAATCATTTAAAATGTTTTAAAGCATTAGTGGTGACAGTGATATTTTGCATTTTTCGCCTTTTTGACCTACTTAACATCTTAAACTAAACTAATAGCAAAATTAATAGTTCTGTAATATAACAGTTATAGAAAGACTTGGTGTGTTCTGTGCTGGTCCTGGCTGGTGGTTTTGCAACTGCTATGACTGTGCCTGTGAGTAAATGAATTTTAATAGATAGGGTGCAACCGTATATGACATTATACGTTCACTATGGTAAAAACAACACAATTAATGCAGTTTTGAGACTTGTGTTCAGCAGAATGCCCCAGAAGGGCTTCATAAGTGTGTTCTGCTAGCCGTCAGTTTTATTTTTCATATATTGGCAAACTGCTTGTAGGACTGAACATTGGCTAGCCTTATATTGTGTTTGAAGTTCAATATTGAGCAAAAGATTTTGCATTCTGAGTCTTTACAGCAAAAAAAGAGACTAAACAGATTGGAAGATTTGGGATTATTTAATGATCTGTATGGCTTGATTGAAGAAAGTGAGAGTGGATTGAGTATTGTTTTCAACCATGGTTCCCAGGTGAGTTTGTGCCAGTGTTGATCAAGTCCGTGCTCATGCAGAAGTGAGGAGTGAATGTGCTCTCTGGACTTCATTCTAACCAGCAGACTTGCCACTGGTGATAAAGAAGGACGAAGCAGCTGCCAGAGCTCCCACCATACTGTGCTGCCAGCCCTGCCTGAGCCCTGCCAGCAACTCAAGGATGAGAAGAGCGGTGAATGCATCTACGTAGTCTAGGAGGTGGAAACGGGCTTCGTAATGTTGAATTTGTAAGAACTGCAGGAACCAGCCCCTAATAAGTACAAACTACTCTAAGAATGAGTGGAGTTGTCCTGACTTTTCTAAAGGCTTGGTTATGTTTTTGAGCTTTGCTGCTGCTTGCGCAGGGGGTAGTGTGCGCAGGGGGTCTGTGTTCTCTGACAAGCTGTCAGTGACTGGATTGTCCCTGACACTTCCTCAAGAAACATTCCTAGTTCCCTATGAGCTATGCAGACATTGTCAATGAGACCTGCTGCAATTGGCTATCTTCATTAACTGCCCCTTTAGCTGTAGTCACATGAGATAAAAATATGGCAGTATTCCCTTTTGATGTGCAGGCAAGACTCCTTTTGTAAGCAGTCAGTACTGGTTTCAAATATATTTTCTTGGAAGCTTTTTAGATAAGGTTTGATATTTATTATGCTACTTTTTTTTATGAAAGATTTTCTTGAAAATTCAAATTTCTCAGAATTACCAAGTCTTAGAACACACTTCCTTTGCACTAAATATGCTGTTTTCTCCAGTGTGATTTTTTTCTTTCTGAATCCACTGCTACTTAACTTTTTCACAGTTAAGAATATAATCTACATTTTATTAACATATATTAATTTAAGTTGTAATTGGCAAGAAGTGGAGAAAATAGTCAACAATGATTTTCAGCAGAATGATAGTCATTGATAAATGGTAAGAGGAAGCATTTCATATTAAGTGTGTTTTAGATGTATTATTAAATTTAATTCATTTCATCCCCACAGATAGGTA
The DNA here is from genome assembly GCA_032353885.1 of Nothura maculosa. NCBI lineage: Eukaryota > Metazoa > Chordata > Aves > Tinamiformes > Tinamidae > Nothura > Nothura maculosa. Next base: position 3,379,970 of record JAUBOD010000031.1, on the reverse strand, counting down.
ATTTTCTTTTTCTGACAAGCTAGCTTTTGCAGTCACTGTTTCATTGATTTTGCTTGGACATGCCAATATGCCTGTGCTGAAATGAGCAGAACTTGCTCATTTATCTTGGTAAGACTGAAATGGTGCCATTTCGTCTCCTTGTTCTGTCTAGTTCATCAGCCTGTGACAGCCTTGTCCTTTTATCATTTAATAAATCTTAAGAGTTTCCCTTCAAGCTCTAAGTACTCAGACTGCTCTGTCCTTATGGGCTTTGGGTCTCTGTTGATTTAACCATAAGCGCACACATATTTAAGACTTCTCGCAGTCAGTTACGTATAGTTCCTCATTTGCCTATAAAAGTAGAGAACGACTTAATGGAAAACTGCTGATGTTTTTCTTGTGTACTCTAGTGGGATTTTGTCTTGTAACTTCCCAGTTGTAAGACAGCTTTCTGTTTTAACTTCCCCAGAACTGTAAAATTCCCTGGTAATACAAAGATTTTCTTTTAAGGCAATATAATATTTTACTCTGCTACTTTTTGCATTTAGAAATGAAAAAGATGGATCTCACTACCTCTGTACACGGTGGAAGTTCGAGCATAGACAGCTCTGAGAAATGTTAGCTTTAATATGCTAATGAAAACTGCTTGGAGGAAGATATATTTCCACATATGCAAAGTGGGTTTGGGACCCTGAGAAGCTCAGGGCTGTTTATATTATAATGTCTAAACTACTTAATTAGTTTTGTATCCAAGTCAGTGCAGTGATTTTGCAGAGGCAGGCCCTCAGAAGTGAAGTGATAAAAGCCAGGTCAGGCTGTAGTGACATGTCACAGAAGGGTATTTTCATAGAATCACTGAGTCTTTTATTCAGGTTCTGTGTTTTCTTACCTTAGGCACCAAATGATTTAGTCTTCTTACAATCTCATGGGCTGCTGACAAGAGCTCTTTCTAATAGTCACTACCAATAGTATGTTCTTTTAATATAGCTTATTTTTCTAGGCAGCAATATCTTGAGTTCTTGAGTCTGAATTATCAAAGTGTGTGTCGTGACTATAACTTTTCCTTGCCTGGGGTTTCTCTACTTGTTAGAATCCTTCCTAGCAGCTGCTACTTTTGAGCTTAAAGCAGCAAGAAGGATCTTCTTTGCTTGAAGATACTGGCTTGCTAGACAACATTAAGCATAAGTTTCTAATTCCCTGACTCGTTGGGCATGACTTTTGTTGTACATAGTATGCAGAGTGGAAGAGGTTGGTTTTATGCTGTATTTTATCAGCCTTATATCACATGACATAGTTCCTTGTAACTGCTTTCTCTTTGCCTTTGAATCTGGTAAAGCTAATGGCCAGAAGAGTATTGTTAAAATCAGAGGGATTTTTTTTTTCTTTTTGTAATGGATATCAGGAATTAATATCAAGCAAACAAAAACAGTTAGAATGGCATGACATTGTAATGCATGTGATTTAGATTAAGAAAGTATCCTTTCAAGAGACATTAATAGTCAAAAATGATATTCTTTGTAGACACAGCTTGACAAAACCATAGCTGAGCTGACCTACTGTGATGATAGTCCTATTTTCAAGGAACAGATTGTATTAGATGTCCTCCATATGTTCCTTCCAGCCATCTGTACAGTTCTATATTTGATTTTCATTCCAGGTATACCTAAGACTCTGGGAGTCATTATCTCTCCACAGATTAATAGAGAGAAATAGTATAGAAGTAAGAAATCTTTCATTTTCTCTTCCAAAGAATCGTTGTGGTTACAGCCTCTTCCATAGAGTTATGAAAGAGAAGTTCAGATGTTCTCTTCTGTATTCTGCCTGGATACTCTAATTCTGTGGTGCTACATCAGAAGGATGGTAACTTTTGCATAGGTTAAAACTTTGCATTATTTTTCAAATGAGTCACCATCATTCAGGAAGAACTATTTAAGTTCACCATAACATACTTGGTAATACTGTAATACTTCATCTCCTCAAGGTGGCGGGCGGGAAGAGGGAAAAGAATAAATACATTTTAGTGCATATAGCTGTCAAAATGATAGGTATTGCCAAGTGCTTCTTGCTTGCTTTTTGTATAGTTCTGCTTTTTACTATATTTGACCATCTTTGTTGAAGAAGATTGAGCTTATGCACAGTATTGGGAATTTGGTAGTAGTTCTCAGCCAATAGTTCTCTATGTTCTTCATAGCTTGAAGTAGAGCAGTTCAGTGAGATAAGACTCTGAAGGTTTACAGGAAGCTACTCTTGATATTGTGGAATTCTTTTCTGAGGAGTTTGAGATGTATTTTTGCTAAGCATTAGGTAGCTAATAACTGTAAAAGTGATTATCTACATACAGTGAAATCCCTCCATTTTCCTTCTAAAAATGAGAAATTAAGATGAAGTAGAAGATGGTAGTAGTTGAATGCACTTGTATTCTGTTAGCATTGGCTCACGTTGTAGCTTTCCCATCAAAGGACATAGATGCTGCTCTTCAGTATCCACCAGCAGTTTATAGTTGCTTTTGCTGTCACCATCTCTTCTTCCCTTAGGCTTGTAGGTTTGATTTTCTTGGGATCAAGAAGCCAAATTCTGAAGTACTGTGTATTCTTTGAAATGGGTGTTAGTCTCAAAAATAACTGTTAAATATAAGATTATGAGAGCTGAATGTATCTTTTACTTCAAACAAGGCTCATGTATCACAGTACACAGTGAAAATCAGTTTTGTAAAGTTTGAATCGCATGATTTATTACTGACAGTGATGAAAGAAGGAAGTACTATTAAATTGAGCAGTCTGTTATTTTCAGAGGGACTGAATGTGAGAAAGACAGAAGGCTTTAGATCTGAAAAAGCAAAACATATAAAATACACATTATCAGATACTTCCAAGGCACTTGTTTTTACTAAGTGGCGTCCCAAAATGCAATAAGCAATGTTCAGATGTTGGAAAGAAGCATTATTTAATGGAAAACATGTTAGAGTCCATCTGTCTTCTGAAACACTCAATGACAAAACTCCTGTGATATCAGTGTTAGCTTGGTTGCTTTTCAGCATTGTAAAAGAAGCAGAACTGTTCTGAGTCAAACTCATTTTCTAATGACTTCTCACTAAGTGAAGGCAGCTATACTTAGATTAATAACTCATGCATTGCAAGTGGAAAATTAATTATGATGCATTTTCGATGTAAGAAGCTTTGAATTTTTCATCTTATTAGTTCCTTGATATTTAAATAAATACATACAGAGATAGAAATTAGATGGTACTAGGGAGATTATATTAAAAGATGATTGTACTCTTCTGTAAATATTTAGATATTTCTAGAAAAAAAATAGTACTTTTGCTCTTAAAACAGCAAAGTACTGTTTTTTCATTTTTCTCAATAAAATTGAGTTGTACTTAGGCTTTACTGTTTTTGAAAAGCTGTTTCCATTTCAGTTGCATCTCTGCCTTCAAGGGGATGGTGTGTGTTAGACTTGCGATTTTCAAATGGGCTGCTTGCTCCCTTGCAAGTATTTGGGGGTCTTTTAACTGACTCCAAGACACTTTATTTAGAGGCAGTTTCCTGCAAAAGCTTTCCATGATTACTGTGAGCTTAAACAATGTCAATAATACTTGCAGATATGAATCAGAGGAATAAATATACTAGCAGTGCGTTTTTCTATTAATAATTCTTTTTATCTCAGCAAGGAGCATAACTGTTTAAGAAGCTGATAATACCCATTTGGAATCCCAGAAGGGAAGGATATTCAGCAAAGACAAAAAGTTCATGCTGAGTAGCAAGGGCAGGTTCAGCACTGTTCTCATGCGTGCTAACGTGCTCCGAGGTTGGTGTCTGTTGGCACCCTGTCCTGGCAAAAGGCCATGTGGATGCTGTACTTAGCAATGCAGTCTCAGTAGTAGTCTCATTAATGTACATGTGAGGCTTATTTAAGAACTCTGAGAGATGTTTGTACAGAGTTTTTTGTGCCATTCAACTTGAAATACAGCTCCAAACTTGGAAGTTACTTTTCCTTTGCTTATATGGCAATATTGCCAAAAAGATCAAATAAATAACTTTTTAAAAGGTTTTGTAGAGTGGATTTGGTCATCATCCAGAGAGCTGGTGGAGTTTCCTCCTTGAAGGTGCTCAAAAGCTCTCTTGAGTGCTGAGTGACCTGCTCTAGGTGACTCCACTCGCACAAAGGTGGCTGGATTAGATGGGCTTTCAAGGTCTCTTCCAATCTCAAATGTTTTGTGATTCTATGAAATAATTATGAATAGTGAGCTCAAAATGGTAGAGTAATTAAGGGATTGAATATCTTTTTTTAATACCTTAACTGTGGGATGTGAACAGTATGTACAGTGAATATTGTGTGGCCTGTGATAGCAAAACTTATCACATTTCATGAATTTCAATGCTGATACACTAATATTTAGACATGAACATCCCCTTTCATGTTTCAGTTATGTGATTTAAAATGTCTGCTTAGTTGTGTGCTGTTTTCCGATGAATGCTGTGAAATGTACTGTAAAAGTTAACGTTTAAAGCTAGTTATCAATCTCGAGCGTGTAAAGTAAAATAAATCTTTACTGTTGATGTAAAGTCTCATCAGTGTTCGCTGAGATTACTTCATCCAAACAAGCTCAGAGGCAGAAACCTTGAGCTATCTTCCTGGATCCTCTGTTAACAGCTTTTTACTGGAACTGAACTCCATAAACACAATAAGGCTGTGATCTTTGTATTGAATTTATGTTTTCAATACTAAGATCTTTTAGAGAGTATATTTATCTTGTGTATATGGTGTTTTAATAGTCTGCTCTTTCTAACCTCTTTAGAAATGTAATATTAGTGATTAAGCTGTATGTCATAGCTGAGAGCCTGTGAATACTTTATTTGTTATAAATTTGTTTGGAATAAAAAGTGTGTGGGGAACTTGCCCTCCTACTAACACAAATATTTCTGTATTGCTCCTAGTGTGACAGTCAAGCATTATCATGTCAGACGCTCCTGACTGGCGCTGGTGCCGTGTTAGAGGAACCGTGGTCTCGCACTGCCATTTCTGGAACAGCTACTGTGCATAAACAGCCTAATGCTGCACACAGAGGCCTGTGAGAGGATGTGCAGGCTTTGACTCAGAGGCGTCAGGAGTTTTAAAATTAGAAGGCCAAAGTGGATGTCACCTCTTGCACAATCTCATTCAAGTTGTAACATTTCAGGACAAGCTTGCATGGTAAATTTAACATTTATTAGCCTAATACTGTGTAAGTTACTATACCTATGTATATAGTTGTAGTGTAATGACTCCTTCTCAAATAGGAACTGATTAGATTTCATACAAAAAAGCACCTATATTACTAAGTTTTTCTTTGAAAATATTTATGTAAGTAACTAGAGGAAAAAAAAATCTGGATATTCCAGAGACCTGAAATATTGTGGATATTTAATTTATTTCAGAAGAAAACATTTTTTTATGAAATTTTGCTCATTAAAACTGTCTTGTTAATCTAACATGTTGTGGGATAGTTAACAAATCCAGTTGTAAATTTTTCCTTTAAAAAATGCAAATGTCAAAGATCTTGAGACTGAAATATGTGTAGCTCCAAAGCTGTACGCTATACACAGAGAATGCTTCAGCAATTTGAAATTTGACACAATTAAAGGTAACCTTGAACTGTTTTATTAATGTTATTCCAGATCTCCTAAGCCCATGGAAAAA
>JAUBOD010000031.1:3344443-3368239 GCA_032353885.1 Nothura maculosa | reverse complement strand
GACTATTCATTGCCTGAGAACCACTAACTTTTTCCTTTCATTGACAGTATTGCTTTTCCCTTATGTGATTCTTAAATCTTTGTGAAGGAAGCTTTTCTGATATGTACCTCTTCAACTGCCTTTGAAGTTACTGTTGGGCATTAGGCTTAAAATATACACACAATCTGAGCACAGCAACATAATGTCTTTTACATTTTAGTCACTTGCATTTGTTCTGTGACTGATGAAACATTGATTATTTCTGCAGAACTGTTTATTCATGTGTCTAGAAGGGCATCAGTCGTTTACCAAATAACAAGCTTTAGAGGAAGTATATGCATCTTAGCCATGTTATTATATAGTTTAAGAGGTTAATTACTTGTTGCAGCAATTGTTTTGGGGATGTGAATTTACTGAATTATTTCTTCATGAGGCTTTTGGACAATTAGAGATTACTCCTGGTCTAACTGCAATCTCTCAGAACTGGACGTAGCTCTTGTTGCACTTGCTAAGAGATTTGGGATTAAGTATGAAAAGCAATTTCATCTCTTTCCGCTTTTTAAATCTTAACCTGTGCTGCAGGAAAAGATTATGAAATAATATTTAAGGGATGTGCTGTAGGCTGCATGAACTGATTTCAGCCTTGCATCTCTGTCTCTTGTCTCTCTTTCTTCATGGCACCCAATCTTGCAGAGGAGAAATCTGTTTATTCCTGGGAGGCACTGTGTCCCTGACAATCTTGAACCATCCACACAGCTCCCAGTGCCTCCCTGACACAGGCTGAGATACAGTGGTAGTGGTTGTCGTAGTCTGATGTTGATACTGTCACAGCTAAAAATTCTTATTTTCATAGTTTTTTTCTTTCTCACGCCAGTACTGTGTAATATTAAACCACAGTAGAGTTCACGTGACCACAATGTTAGAGAGGAACATGGCTATGTCTACGTGCTGCTTGATTAGGAACTTGGAGTCTATTCTGCTAAGGAATACATACAGATAAGGATCTCATCCTATGCTTCAGGGGCAGCAAACATTGTTTACAGCCACTAAATACTGGGTGAATCTTGTCTCTGTGGTAACCATCTCGAGTGAGACTCGGCTCATACAGCTCGTTTGCATTTGCTTTTCAGCCGTGTAGGCTTCAACTAGCTTTTGTTTCCAAACCAAATGTAAGCGGTAAAGGCACAAGTGAGGGTCGGATCAAGCAATATCAGTTGCTTGATATTGCATGTGTATAGCATGCAACTGTTAGAAAGAGCAGGGCAAAAATATTTGAGACTTGTTCATGTGTGTGAGGAAAAAATCAACAGCAGGAGCATGGTGACCAAAACTGTACAAATGCTGCTGTTCTTCAAAGTCCTATCTAGGCTGTTATACAAACTGCATTACCAAGGCACAGAGCTGCTGCCCTACCTTACAAGTGGAAAAATTGAATATAAACAGACAGACTGAATTAGAATAATTTTTTGTCAAGACATAAATATTATGAATGCCACTAATAAAGTTGGTAATGCTTTATGCCTTTGGAGTTGCAGATTATTAAGTATGATAGATGAGAACCGCTTTGGGCATCATGGGTCTTGCTTGTACAGTCTTACAGAAAATTAGCAGGTACTAATGGTTAGTGTAATAGGAAAACACTGCTTTTCACTTTTGTGTGTGTGTGTATGTGTGTGTGTGTGTGTTCTCCTATTGTTATGTTAGAATCCACAGTAGCATCCATCGTTAGATGAAGTGTTTTGTGGGTGCCAAGTATGCAGGTTGCAAAGAATAACAGCTTAAGGGGGCTTGTCAAGAATAAAAGAGATGTTTCTGCAACTCTTAACTTATTTCAGGAAGTGAATGTTTACAATAAAAAGCTTGGAAATAAGCTTCCAAAGTAATGTATGTCAATTCAGAGGAGCCATTGACATTAAGTGGACTTGTTCTGAATGGTGGTGGTGAAGTTTAATTTTTATATATATGTGTTTGTGGGTGGATGTATGTATAAAATATGGTGGGGGGGTTTTTTGGTGTTGTTTTTTCCCTCCCCATGGAAGCACACATTTTAGTTCAGTTCAGCACTCAGAGTATGAGTTTAAGCCAGCCAGTGGGATTTTCCTAGGTTGTCAAGGTCAATTTATTGAGCATTCCTATGTATTCATCAATATCGGCCAAGAATTTATCTTGTGGTCCTCAACTGGATTATAAAAAGCCCCTTGATAATTGTGAACCCTTTTGGTAGTGCTGGCCACATTGAGCCCCTTCCCCCCCCAACACTTAATTGTTAAAAGGTTGTTTGTTTTTTTTTTCCATTTTAATTAATCCTTTATCTTCCCTGTCGTCACCACTAGACATTTTCCAGCAGTAAAATCTTTCTGGAAAGATTAGTTGGTTTCTCTATTTGTTTCTTACTTCCTTTGAGTCCCTTGCTGCTTGTACTCCGGGTGAGACCTCACAAGCTCTCTTGGAGGCTGCGGTCACGCACAGCCACTGGAAGAGCCTCAGGTGGGAAATCCTTGTGCCCTCGACACAGGGCAGGAGCCATGTGTGCAGCTTGTAGGCTCCGTGTTTTCTGTTTCAGAGAGCTGCTAACACAGGTAGTGACTAAAGCAGGCTGCTCACGGGCCCAGCATCGTGCCCTTCTGTGCCTGGTGCCTTCTCATCATCGTCTCTCAAGAAAGGAGTTAAAAGTGAGAGGGAAATCTTGCCTTCCTGTCTGTGTCTGTGCCACTCCTAGTCTAATCCTTCAACTGTCAAGAGGAAAAAAAATGATGAGTAGATTAAAGGTAACTGGTAGGAAAGGGGCTAGATCCATTTTATTGGTGTCTACATATTTATATCAGTTTCCAGCCAGATCTGATATTCTTGTGGTGTAAATCAACAGCTCTGCTGGCTGGGCCCTTCCCCGCGTGGGCACTTGCAGGGTAGGGGGACACGAGCACAATCTGCAGCTCGGGCTGTTTGCCCGTCTGTGCTGCGACACTGGTGAGCACGAACCTAAATCCAATTGTAAGGATACTGTCACATCAATTAAAAATGATAAATTTCTGCATTAGGAATAGAGTGTATGCAAATATGACCTTGATACCTGGCTTGGTGCGTGTTACAGGCAGAACACATGTTAGAGAGGCAGCAAACAGCAGGAGTCAACAGATTTTATTTAAATCCCCTTCCCTCCTGCCATGATAATTAGCAGAAGATGACAAAAAGTTAAACATGAGGGATTTGTTTCTTAAACACTACCTTGAGAAAGAGGTGTAAATAATGAGCCAAATTTGTCTGCAATTAATGCTTTTTCATTCCTGCACTTCACTGTGGATTAAATCAGGCTGCGGGAGCACCAGAATATTAAGTAGCCCAAATTCCATGCTCCAGGGAGCTCATATCAAATTTTTGATAACACTTCTTGTTTTCAAAAGCAGTAAAGCAGATCTAGTCAGAGATGTATAAGTAGTGAAGAATTCAGCTTTGTGTAGTATATTGGGAGTTAAATTTTAAACTATTTGCTAACAGCTTATTTTAAACAGCCAGGAATTCAGATTAGATGCTTGCTTTCCTGAGTATTAGTAGGGAGTCTGCTAATCAAAACTGCAGATGTCTGTTGACATTTTGAAATACTCTTTTGAGAAGTTGATTCTGTATGAAATGGCCTGTCGGTAGAATCATTCGGTAATAGCAAAAAGTGATTTAGACAGTAACTTCTTGAGAAAGCTGAATCTGAACTAGCTTTAAGAATTTGGAGAACAGTAAAGAACTGCTCTTTGAAGCAGTGCATTAGACAATAATGCAATGGATATCAGACTAAGTGTATCTAACCCAAATTTTAAAAGTTGGACTGAATTGGGGCTTTTTATGAAACAATAATTGGTGATTTATAACTCACTTAGAAGCGGACCTAGAAAACTGCAAAACCACCTGAGGTAAAGCAGTAGAAAATCTGATTCAAAATTAAAAGATGAGTCAGAAGATGTAAACGCAAATTGTGACAGTCAGTGAAAATTTATGGAAAATAGCAAAATCTTTCCAGCAAAACTGATTTCATCTGCTGTGAGTCAGTGTAAAATATCATCAAGCACTGTCTATCCTTAGTCTTTCGTAAGAAGCAAAGAAACATTTTTAATAAGCAGACAGCTGCTGTTATAGCTTCTGTGTGATATTTTTACCTGCTTAATTTTAAAATATTATTTCCTAACTGAGAAAATGTTTTATTTGGCCAGTTTTGAAATAACTAATTTACAAACAAAAAAGCACAGCACATCTTCAGCTCAAACCTGAAAGCAGACCTATGATTGAACTCTCCATCATACAAAAGCCTTAGTAAATGAGATGAGAAGTGTGATTTACACCTACATATTCTAGGTAAATTCCCAGTTAATTAATTAGTCCTTTTGTGTGAGTCACCTCAGCCGTCCCTGGGGGTTCAGGCCCCAGCTGCAGCTCTGCTAGGCTGCACCTTAGCAGCTGGTGGAGCCCCCTCCCCCCCCCCCGATCCTCTGTTTCACATCAGTTTTTTCTCCTTTGGGTTAGAAGAGAAAGAAGATTGATTCTTCAAATGCATGGCTCTTTGCTAGGCAACAAGGTAGAATATGGAAAAAATCTGTTAACAATCAGAGTAATTTGTAAGCCAACTTGGCATCAGCTTTGGAGATCGTTTTTCTCAGACCTGTGCTTGAAACTTCAGCCCGTGGGCTTGTGATTGTTTCCTCTGATTATTAATGTACAATCATTTAAAAAAAAAAAAAAACAGGAAACAAACATGTTTGTGAATGAATGGCAGCCTTTGAAAAGTGGCAGGAGAGACTCCAGGATATTGCTCCATTTGGTAGTTTTGTTTTTTTTAAAAAAAATTTTTTTAAATTCAAGCTCTTGCATTTTCATAGTATGCAGCACTTCTGTATAGCATAAATCCCAGCTGGTGCCAGGCTGGGGTCTGTGATGGGTTCTACCTTTATTGTTTTCTCTGTGTCTGTGTAGTTAGGTAAGTTTTCAGCCAGTTGGTTTCCCTGAGATAACTCTCTAAGCAGAGTATATGAGGAGCCAGAAACACTTTGGAGCTGCAACTTGGATATCTCTTTTAAATCGTCACCTGACTGCTGCTGGTAACTGAATCAGCCACCGGCATGTTACTGGCTACCATGTTCTCAGCATACTAAGTATTATTACAAACCTGCATGAGGTTCCTTAGATTTTATTTTAAGCAGATTGTTATGTGTAGCCCTCCTGTTAGAAGAGAGCAGCCTGAGCCATGTGGGCTCTGTACTAGAGAAATTCTGCTTTGCCCCTTTTGCTGCCCACCTATGTGCACTGTGAGTTTAACAAGAGGCATGTACCCTCAGTGGGTGTGCTCCTGAATGAATATGCGGAGACAATAGAGCAGAGAAGTAATGAAGCTTATTATATGCACAGAGTAGTATTACTACAGAGTAGTATTACTACAGACTAGTATTAGTAGTGTAGTTCTCATAATCCAGGCATTTGGGTGTTCACTTCACAGTGACCACTTAGTTTTCTGTTGTTCTTTTTAATTGTAGCAACTGTATCCTGTCCTTTCATCCTAGGCTGTCCTTTATTCTGCCTATCAAACCTCATTTTGCTCATTCAGGCGCTTTGGTTGGGGAGCTGTAATGTAGGACAGGAAATGAAGAAAAATATCATTCCCAATTAAGGCTGGGGAGGGAATTTAGGGAGACAGAATGTAATTACCCAGACTAGGATTTGTCCAGTGCTCCAGGTCTAACAGCTTTATAATGAAATAATAAAAAAAGATTTGTGAATATTTTATTCTCATGAGAGCAACCTCCACTCAGTTCCAATCAATTTCAGTGTTACCCAAAAAGCAAATGGCAGCTGTGATGCTCTGAGTAGGAGTTGCACTGCAGGAGATGTTCTCATATCGATTTGTTCTGAGATTTTAACCTCTTAAAGCAAGAGATCTAATTTGTCAAATTTCATTCTTCTGATTCTGTTGGATTTTTTTTCGCTGTATTTATCTCTTCAGTAAAATCTTGTCAGTGAAACCTTTCTCTGCTGATAGAAAACAATTGGTTTGTTATAAGACACTCAGATCTGAATTTTCTCTCTCTATATATATGTTTTCTTTTAGTTATAGCTTTAGAGTGCTGCTCCTCTGGCTTCATCTGTAGTCCACCTACTTGAGTGGGTTGGGAGGGCTGCGCACAGAGAGGATAACAGTACAGTACGGGAGTCCCGCAGTTAAGAATGGCGTGTCCTCAAAGGAGACAGAGTCCTAAAACTATGTGATAAAGGGAAAGCCCCCTGGGGCAGACCCCTGTGGGGTTTCAAATTGCTGGGGACACAGCAAGTCCTTGGGCCAAGGTACTTGGTTTCATTTGCAGATACTTTTGGTTTAATTTTATCTGGTCCAATTTTTGCAGCATCCATTACTCATACATAAATATACGTATATAGTAGTTATTCTAGTAAGTACCTAATGAATTTACAGACACAGGAATAATCTTTTTTTCAACTTGCAAATGCTCTGTCCTTTGTCACAGGAGGAGACTGCTTGTTGAGCTCATGGTCATATTGTCAATGATTTTCATGTGTATGTTCTATAATCTCTGCAAATTTTGCAAAATTTCAAAATTTTCAAAATTTCAGCCCTTGCACTGGTCTCTAAATTGTTGTGTGCTCCCATATTGAATGCAAAGTGATATAGGAAACAGAAAGAAAATATTCTGTGATTGACATAGCAGTGTATGCAATAGAGACAGAATACTCCTCCCAGGACAGTGCTTGGCATCTGCATGGGTGCATGGCCCAAGAGCTGGGCTGGTCACTGCCCTTTGACAACTGCCATCATCTTTTCAGGCCACCAGATCTTAACTCCTTCCACTGATGCTCTCCAGGCCCAGTCCTTCCTGGTGTGCTGACCCGCTGCATCCCTCCTAGGCTGGCCCTGCCTCCGTAGGGCAACCCGCTTGGCAGAGACTGCCATCCATATCCCGCCGGAGCACTCTGTTCCGGGCTCTGGCCCTGCGGGCACACAGCTGCTGAGGCTGGAGCAGTGCCAGCCATCCAGAGGGGAACAGCCGGAAAAATACAAGATAAAGGAGCTTCACCCGTGTGCAGTTTTTAACTCTCTTCTACAGGATCTTGACAGATTTAGTGTTTATCTGTTCTGTAAATTCCTGCAAGAATGTCTGTGTGCATGTGCCTATTTTGTGACTAAGCGATTTAGGGCTTTGTATTAGTTATTTAAAACCAGAGCACCAGGGTACGGTGCTCTGTGCCTGTCCTCTGAGGAGGAATCACAGCCAAGTGTCTACATTCAGGGTGCCAGTCATCACCGTCTCGGGCTATTTCAGGTCCTTCAGGAAACATGAGAACAAAAATCCTTACTGCTTTGACATAATCTCAAATAGATCACAATGGATATGTATTTCAGAATCATCCAGAGAAATGTTTGCACTCCCAAGAAATTGTTCTCGAAATGTGGGTGTTTTCCTGACAAGTATGAAACGATGCCTGTGTGAAGCAGAAGTATTCTGGGCTGCTTCAAGGTGACAGATGAAGCATAAATGTGAATCATTATCATTTGCAGTGCATGCTGCTGAATTTTTCTTCTCTCTTTATTTACTTCATTTAGAAATCAAACTGAAAGCTAAGTAAAGTTTATGTCAATAAATACTAATGCCAGGCATTATGATACAGAGCAGTATATCAAAATAGTAATTTCATGTTAGATTTATCTGGTGTATTAATTCAGATCTGTTTTGCTATTGACCTATGAAAGAAGAATGACAAATGTTCAGAGAATTGCTAATCCTTATGAGAGGGAGAGTGGGACTTTGCCATTTTATTTGTGTGCTTAATATATGGATTGGGCTGTTGAGTTTATTTACCCTAAGTAGCTTTCTTCTTATTCTTAAAGTTTGAAATATATTTTACATTTCTTTCGTGTTATTTATGTTTTCTGTCATTTTATTTGGGATGTTATTTGAGAAATATCCTGTTAAATTTACTTCAAGAGATGCTGGTTTGTTGAAGAATTCCATAGCTTGTGGTTAAAAACGTTTTTTAGCCTTTTCCAAAGTTATGTAGAATTATCTTGGGTGTGCAGCAATTCCAGATCTGGTTTGGAAATGTGAAAGCCAAGTGAAGCTGCAATGTGAGAGGTCAGGGCTAATTGCAACAGATCATTAGTGCGGTAAAGAGGGCATGGTCCTGGCTGCAGTTGTTGCTGCTCAGCAACATCCCTATTGCTACTGACCTTCTTCAAAAGCCTGGAGTTCACAGGGTCAGTGGGTGCCATCTGGAAGAGTCTTTTTTTTTTTTTTTTTTTTTTTTTTTTTTTTTTTTTTAAAGATGGATTGGAATTAGGCAGCTGGAGGCCCTTGCCTGGTGTTACTGAACGTGGAGGGTGACTGCAGTACCCAAAGCTGCAACAGCTTCAGGAGCCAGGAAGACCTGGATTGAAGTGCTGGGGTGTGTTGGTGGACAGGAAGGGGGAAAAAACACATAAAAAGAGGAAAAAGATACACTGGTTAAGCTTGGCTTTGGAAGGCCACCTAGAGTCTACTAATTTATTTTCTACTTTGTATCTTTTTAGATACGAATCTTTTTTCAAATCAAAAAGATTTTCTCCAGTCTTGAGATTTGAAAGAAATCTAAGCTGCTTACATGAGTGTGTGTGAATGAGCATTGATATTTGATGACTTTGAGATGTTTTCTTACATGCACTTGAAAAAAAAAAGATTTATAGTAAATTATTTAAATTAAAGAGTTGATTTTTTTTTTTTCTTAAACAGTCTCCGGTACCAGTGGAGACTTGGGCTTTTATTCAATATGTGTTTCTCTGATAGAATCGTAAAATTACGTAGTTTGGAGAAGACTTTGTCTACTGCTACTAACTGTTTTTACCACCTTCATGCTTTTAGGAAGAAATGGTTGGGTTAACGCTGCCCTTTGCATAGAGAGATGGATCAGAACTTCATTGCACTCTGTGGAACTCTTTAGTATTTAATGACTTTGCCAAGGCTCAAGCCCATAGTCAAATGTATAAACCCTAGTGCAGTGTAAATTCTCTGGTGCCATCTGATTTCTTTACTGGTCTTATTTCTCATCTGTCAACTAACTTTTTTCTTCAAAGTGGGTCTGTTGAGAGTCATTATGCATTTTATTTAAGCAGCTTGTAAAATATTTAATTAGAATGATATGAGAACTGAATCCCTCCAAAGATTTTATATGGCTGGCACTTTTTTTTTTTTTTTGTTCCTTTACTATTTAAGATTACAGTTTTACAGAGAAGTGCCTTTTTAGAAGACAGAATGAGGTTAGCAATGCAAGCTTCAGAAATACAGTGAGTTTAAAGAACATTCACTAAAAAAGTAAATCCTTAAAAATCCTTAAAACAAGATTCCCAGATAATATTTATTACCATTTGCAGTACCCACCATGGCTTTTGAAGAAGATAATTGTTTTGTCTGAAAGTTACCTTAAAGCTGCTGTGATATCATAAAGAGACTATGATAAAATTTTGCCTATTTTTTCTGTGGAAAAATGCAAATGTCTATAGCTGTAGTCATTGTATTTTGAGAGCTCTATTTGCAGTTTTTTTAAGCACTATTTAATAGTAATTCTTCAAAGAAATGACCTTGTTTCCACATAGCTTCTTACTAATTCATTTCCTGATTCCCCAAATAGTCAGGTTTTAAAGAAATTAAAAAACCTGAATGAACCTGCATGCTCCTTGCTTTTCTCAAGCACAGAGCACTGCCAGGCTGGAGAGCTTCCATGTGCTGGTGGTGCCGAGTCGAGGTATCCCACAGAAACAAGGGTCTGCGCCCTGCTACTCACCTGGAAGCCTGCAGATCTAGGCCTTAGTTTGTCTCTAGGAACTTCATTTATAGAGAACCTAAAATAGTTGGAGTGCAAAGATGGATACAGATTGTCTTCACTAAGTTTTGGAATAGATTATAGCAAATACATTTTCTAATGGGCCTTGAGGATGGGAACTTGTGGTAAATATAAGGGCTTGGGTGATATAAGCTGATAAATTTGTGCTTGGAAAAAGGCAGATTTTTTGGAAGGGAGAAGTTGGACGTCTCGCTAGCTGTCAGCTGCTTCCATTTTTGCATGCATATGTGTTGGTGATAGAGAGAACCAGGTTTCCACCGATGCAAGCAGAGCTGTTACTAGGGAGAATTTGCAGGTAAATTGCTCATTCAGAAGGGAAGGACAGCTCTAACTGGCCTATATTTCTGTGCTTTAGTTGCTGTTTTGTTTCTCGTTTGCAGTATGCCCTTTCTAAGAATTTGTAAGCTGTGATAGTTGGTTGAACTTTTTGGCTTTCAGGATAACACAGAGAGCTGCTCTCAGAAGAGCTGAGCTAGTGTGTTTGTGGGCAGGCTGAGATGGTGAAATGAAGACGGGAGAGCTGGGCAGTGCGAGACGAGGGCTGGCAGAGCTGCCATCCCACAAGACCCTCGACCAGCACCGCACTTCCCTTGTGAGCACCTTGTGCAAATAAATCATTTCTGGCTTTGCATTATCAAGTGATGCAAGCGGCTTGCCTGTGATAGCCGGGGGCATTGGTGCTGGGTCATGAGCCCAGTGACGGGACATGAGTTTGGTTGTGACAGCTCCAGTATTTGCGGAGTCTTTGCACGGGCAAGTCACCAGTTTGTCACCTGACCTGCAAGGGTGCTGGGCCCAGGTGTTGCTTGCGGGCCCTGTTCCATGCAGGATTTTTCCTTCACATGTGCGGGGACCCTGCTCGCTGCTGCTGGGCTTCCCAGGATCTATCATTTTTAATGCATAATCTGTACTTTCCTTTGAGGTATTTCAAAATATGAGATATTTTCTTTTTTTTGTACAGTGATTCAGACACTGTTTTTATTGTGCATTTTATTAGTTTATTCTCATCAGCGACTCAAAGTGCTTTTGCAGATAAAAAGTAGGAGATTTGATGGCGCAACATAGCCCCTTAAAATATTGGTGGCAGTAACTGGCACAGGGAATAACTAAAAGGAGGTGCAGGAGCCTGCCAGGCCCCAAGCGGTGCTTTACGAGGGGTGTGTGTGCGTAAGCCATGGCTGCCTAACGCCGCAGGGCTCGCGCTCGCTGGGTGCCTCAGCACGAGGAGGAGCTGCTCCTGCTCCAGGTTGGCAGGTGAAAGGCAGGCGCCCATAAGGAGGAGCCTGCAGGAGTGCAAGGAGGGCCAAGGCACGTTTCCTGCCCATCAGCACGGATCAGCATAAGCACGGATGTCACTCTTCACAAGCTGATAGCGCACGGTGCTCGGTCGGCAGCCCTTGTGCTCCCACAGCATTTTCTCAAAGCACACGTCTCCCTCCATCCTCTGGGCACACATCTCCTTTGCTTGCAGAATCAGAGGTCTGCCAATTTGTTTTTGTTAACATGAGACAAGCTTTTAGGGTAAATAAAGTAAAAACTTAATAAATTTTAGGCACAGATATATCACTAAAGCTGGAGAAAAAAAAATACAGATAAAACCTGAAGAGCCTATTAACAGTTTCAAGGATTTATTTCTTCCCCAAATACTGTCCTTGTGTTCATGGGGCAATATTGTCATCCTGATTACCTACTGTACCAGAGGTGACTAAGGCAGGTGCAGAAGCCTGTGAAGTTCAACTTGCTGGACATTATTTTAACCCAGCTTTTTTTGTTTGCTTCCTGCAATCTGGATTATTTGTAGGGTATTTTTAACCATATGTGTACATTGTAAGTAGCAGGTGGTCGTCCTCTGGGTTTTATATTACAAGCCAATAGCGTGATCCTGAGGATCAGCCATGATTTCGTCTTGGGACGTGATATGAGAGGAGTGAGTGAGAAGTAAAGCTGAATTGGAAGAGACCAAAGCTGAGGCAGCAAGTTGTGTGTTTCCAGCAGCTGCTGAGTGCCGCTGGATCAGCTGTGCGTGGCGGATACATGAAAGGTGGCTCTGCAAGCGTGGCCTTTCTTCCAGAATCCTGTGGTAGAGAAAAGGAATGAGGACTGTGCTGACAGGGCTGTTGGGAATGTTTGGCTGCGCCGGATTTCTGTTGCTTGATTGCAACTTGTTGAGAGCTTGTTACTCTCTAAATCCACTATAGTATTCTCCATGTGCGTTGACAGGAGTCTTAGCTGGACAGGCAAAGAGGGACGCTCCTGGAGAGAAGATCAGACTCCTTGCTGGTGGGACTTGGCCCTCGCTGAAGCTCTGCCCTGCCTCTTCAATTGCCTTTCAGATCCCAGATTTCTATCAAACGGTGATATGAGTCACTGGGCCTCCCTGCAGCGCGGCGTTTCTGCCCTTGCTTGTCCTCGTGCGTGCTCTGACTCAGCAGGAGCTCGTGCTCCTCTGTCACAAAGCACAGGCCGAGGAGCGCTCGGCACTGCGGGAATGGAGAATTTACTGCTGGGCAGCTGCCTTTGAGCTACTCTTGTGATGAAAAATGTAGCTCGGTTCACTAGCATCTTTACGTATGTCAGCTTCCTGGCTTTGGTCTGCTCTCACGTGCACTGGGAGCTAGCTGCTGTGTGATTTTTATCCTTTAGACTAGAAGAAAATAAGAATACAGAGAAAGATCCTCTAATAATAGTTACACTTTGGACTAGAGTCAATAACATTAACTCACACTGCCTAAGTTAAGCAAAGGAAATACAATCGAGACCTGTGTGCTGGGTAATGCTGAGGACAAGAGGTGCAAAATGAAAGTATTTTATGGAATGCCGAATGTTTATTTTTCTCAAGTAAATGGGAAATCAATGTTGCTACCATCTGGAGAAAGAACTATGGATTACCTGTAATCTCATGATGTTCCCTAACAAATCACTTACCGAATCAATCATGCTGTTTATGGCATTACATTAAAAACTACTGACATTTTTCATACCAGCTCACTCGGTGAGTGGAAATACTCAGTGATACTCAGTAGACGTGAAGCTCACATGTGAAAATGGTCAGTAATGAGAAGGCCTTTGACCAAACACTAGGTGCTAATGAGGAGAATAAGGCATGAAGAATACAACCTCTTATGTTCCCCTGAAACTGGGAAATAAGTTAATTCTGAGCTTCCATGGTCCAGGTGAGGTGCTTGTGTCGAAGGTGACTTAGTGTAATTCAAGAGGTTCTCTGATTCTATTCAAAATCTCTGACCTTATTTACCTTGTTGGTAAAACATCTTTCTGTCTCTGTTACAGTTCTGTCTTCTGGGGAAAACATGGTGCTGTAACTCTTGCAGCCTTTGGAGGATGGGGCAGAATGGGTTGAACTAGCAAAAGCTGTGAAATGAGGGTATGTTTTGTGTATAATACTAACTTAAACATTGTCATTTATACCGAGGTAGGCATGCTCTTAAAATACAGTAAAGCTGATGCCTGGAGATGCAAGCCTCAGAATCTGCTCTGCAGGCTTTATGTTGCTGAAAACAGTAGGTAGGATCTTTTCTACCGCATTACAGAAAATGCGTAAAAAATAGGCTTTTATGGTGGTATTTATTGGGCGTGAATCCAGTCTTTCAGAAGTGCAGTTGGATGCCTTAGATGTGCGCACTGCAGGTCGTGCGAGGTTGCCCTCCCCTGGGAGCAAGCAACAAGCCATGAAGCAGTTGCAAGCGAGCAGCTTTCTTGAAAGCCGCCCTCTCGTGCACCGATGTGTGGGTGTTAAATGAAGCACCTTCCAGGCTCTGCTTGTACGTCAGGGGCACAGAAGTGGCCAGTGGGGACACCCAAAATGCTCCCATCTCTTGACTGTTTAATAGCTGAGAGAAGAGCCTTTCCTTCAAAAGGCAAGAGGGAACAGCACATCCCTGGTTCCACTTAACCAACTAACTGTTGTGGCGGGCTGTACATTGCAATCCACCTCTTCTAGGTTTCTGACATTGTTACCTGAGCTGTTTTAAAAGCTGCATTTAGTGCTAATCTCCTGTATTCTCAGTAAGGACAGCGTACTGTACCCCCAGCACCAAGCACAGACAGAAAAATTGGGAAGCCCTTGCCTCCTTTGTGCAGCTCTGGTGGAAGTGCCCGCCGGTTCTCGCCGCGAGAGCCCTTGCCAGCCGGGCAGCTGTGTGCAGTGCGGCAGGCACGAGGCCGCCGCGACCTTGGCACGAGGCTGCCGCTGCACTGCGGCCTCGCAGCGCCCTGTGGGCACGACCACGGGCACGGCGCTGCTGCATCTGCCGCCACGGCCTCCCTGCACACAAGGGTTAAACTTACCGTACACCCTTCCTGAATGCTGGTTTGCAGTGGTTCCTGTGATCAGATAATCTCTGCTAAGTAGACTGTATTTGGAGATGAGAAGGCAGGGAGCAGCATCCATGTGTTGGGTCAGCGAAGAAGCCTGAAACAGGAATTCTTGCATCCTTGTGATAGCGACACTTTCCAGCTCTAGGAGATCCATGTGTACCAAGGAGTAAGATGGTGTTGTTCCATGGATGCAGTGCGTGTGTCTCGCTCTGGAATCAGATCTCAGATTTTTGGTGTCTAATTCTAAAGCAAAGTTTTCTAATATCAATATTTAATAGCTGGCTCATTCTTAATTCATTTGCATGCCTCCAGTGAATCAGCATGATACATAAGTGATAGCTGTGACAGGCTGCCTGCATCAGCAGGAAGGCTTCACAGATCTTCACAGGCACTGGAATGTTAGGGAGGAGGAAAACCTCTATGGATGTTATCCACATGTACACAAACTCCAAGGTAGCTTTAGGTGATGTCATGACTGCTGGTTTTTGTTTTTATAAGACTTATATTTGGGTCGTTTGGGAATTTAAAATGTTGCATTCCTTTGTGGCTTTAATTACCGAGACAAATCGGTGCAGGTTTGAAAGCTCAGTGATCGCCTGGTTGTGTCCTTACAGTGAGAATACAGATACAGCGAGGCGACTTTGAGGCTGAGGAGGGTTTTGACCCCTCCAAGTTGAGAAAAGTGCCATGGGGTTATATGTTTTACTGTAATTCTATGATTTGATTCTCTTTACAGACTTTTAAGATTACATCTTGGTATCAGAGGTTGAGCTGAGGAGAGGAAGCTCCTGATGGCTCTGATGAGCTTGGAGCTGGTGGCTACGCTCACCTTGCAGAGCCCCAGCTGGGGATATTCCACTGACTTGGTATCTTTTCACCAGTAGCCAATGAACAAACTGCAGCTGCCAAAACCAGCAGTTTATTCAGCTGGTAAAGGCTTTTTTTTCCGTCTTATTTTATCTTTTGGGTCAATGTTCAAGAGTTGAATCCATCTGGGCGTTGAGCTCAGCCCAAAGCATAGATGCTGCTTCAGTCCTTGCTTTGATATCTGACGTAAGCCTGAGAGAGAAACCGGGGGGAAGTGTGGTTTGCTGGGAGAATATGAGTGTTCTTTTAGTTAGCAAATGCCTTTGTCAGCTGAGAATATTCCAAAATTTACACTTTTTTGAGGGGGTTTATTCGGGTTTTCTGCTGCTTGAATTTATTTCCGTCATACCAAAATAAGAAAGAATCGAAGTCTCTTCATCTAATTTTTTTTATTTGTACTGTCCTGAAAAGATAGTGAATTACTTATATGACAATCAGTACCTAGCAGATGTAACATTACTTTCTAATATCCTCTATGCAACGTTTCTTAATGTAAAAAATAGCATAACAAAAGAAAATCCTGGACTTTGGTTTGTCATCTTTTTTTTTTCTTTTTGTAAAAGAAAGTGAAAAATAATTTGTCACAGGTGAGAGATTGCATCCTGAAACTATAGAGAATGTAAAGAGGATTTAAAGAAAGCTTAAAAACAAAGTTGTACATAGTTTTACCAATTCCTATATAAAATAATTTACTATTTTAATACTGTTTAAATAATTCATCTGTATTTAAAACTAAATTTTTTAAAATTTTACAATTAGTTTTTTTGGCATTAACACTTAAATTTATTTTTAAATATTAAAAAGATTTTAATATTCAGTACAATTCAATATAAAAACAGAAAAAGTAATGTACACTGTTCGCACAAAGCACTGTACACGATAGCTGAGTTCTCGAGTGAGCTTGTGAAGTTGTCAGAAAAGCCGCAGCTCGGTCGTGAGGAACCCCTTGCACGTCCAGCGCTCTCCACTCCAAAGATCATAACAGATCCTTACCATCACTGTAGATTCTGTTGTATTATATACACATACTGTATACAGTATTTAAATCTCATCTCTATGCCTGGGTTTTACATATTTTTTCCCCAGCATTTAGATCAGTATATTTTTAGTACACACACAAGTATATTTAAGACATACACAACTTGACAACGATCCTACCAGTTTTCTCATCTCAGTGATACCAAAATGTAACTCTTAAATGCAAAATAATGTGATTGAGAAGTCTCTCCTATTTACACTTTGTAGCCATACTGTGTTTGTGTTGGCAATAGGAACATTGGGTTGCGCGTGGCCGCTTGGTGCTTGGTGCTGGCAAGGCCGAGGGCAGCACAGCAGCCATGAGGCCGGCGGCTTAGTGAATTCATCTAACACTTGGTCTGTGACAGAGTAATCCCAGTTTCACTGACTGCAGTGGGGCCTCATTTAAAGACCAGTTACCACTGTTTGATATTTAAAGAGCAGGTACAGTCTGTCATTCGTAATAGAGTTTGTTATCAAATTGTAAATTGCTTTCCACATCCTTCTGTAAGTAACTGTGTTTTAGCAAGATGTTTTCTGCTGATAGTCTAAATGGTTTCTGATGGAGAAAGGGTATTCCGATGCTTCCTTTACAGAACTTTAATTGACTTGTCCCTTGAAAAGAGAGTTGATAAAACATTTCTTTTTAGAAAAAAAATCTTATATAGATGAACCTCAAAACTTTCCAAAGAGCAATGGAATGTTTTGCCCTAATGGCTACTCAGGCTTATTTACTGAAAGAAAAATATTCATGCAAATCAGTATTTGCATCAGGAAGCTTCTTCTGGCAGTGCTCAGGAGAGTAGCCTATGCCTGAGCAAGGCTCAGGTTGTGGATCCTCACAGTTTCTTATGTGTATGCACCTACAAACCAGAAATTAACTGCAGCAATTACCATGTTGCTGCTTCTTAGTCTTGCCAGAAAAATACCTTCCTCACAGGTATCTGAGGCAGGAAAATTTCACTAATGCAACAGGACTCAAATGCTTTCCCCAGGTCTTTGCAGCATGTGTTGAGGTTCTAAATGGTCCTTTAAGAGGACAGCAGTGTGTAAGAAAAAGTCTGGCCTGTTCTTACTTGAGGGGGAATGGGCTAAGCAGAAAGGGTATGGTTTTCTTGTAATGACATATTATAGTCACTCAACAGAAAGATGCCTCTAAAAGGCTATGCATTTATTTGTGAGGTTCTAATCTTGATCTCGAGCCTTAATGACTTGTTTTACTTTAGACTTGGCATTTACACTTGATTCTGTAGAGAAGAAACGCTAATATGCTTCTATTAGCTAATTAGCTATTAGCTAATATGCTAATATGCTTATTGGGGTACACTTAACAATAGAGAGAAAAGTATATTTTAATAAATATAAGGCAGTTTAAAACCTTTTTTAATGATAGCTAAAAAATCTCTTTTGGAGAGAAAGAAGAAGAAAACAGCTCAGCAGTTACTGTGAAAACTGTTTTAAGAATTCAGGCTAGCCTTGTGGATTGAATCCAGAGAAATACACACACAATGTGCTGCATCAGCTTAACTTTAAGGCTTCTTGCCTCTCAGAGGATTTCTGCATCCTATATTAGCACATATGTTCCCTGTGCGATGTGTGGAAGGAGTTACAGGGCTGAGGAGTGAGCTGGAGTGGATTCCATGCTCGCAGTCAGGAAGGAGCAGTGGCCCAAAGGTGTGTGAGTTTGTTTGTTTTGTTTTGTTTTTTATCCTTCTTCCTGCACTGGTTGTGACTTCATCCATTTGGTTTTAATCCTTTCTTAAATATAAGTGCTTATAATCTCTTCTTCAAATTAAGACAGGCTGCCTTTATTCTTTTAAAACAAAGTCAGGAAGAAATGATCTTTCCAGTGTTGCCTACCTATAACTTTTTGAAGGAGCCATTTGATTAATTTTGGGTGCAAAACTGATTCATTTGGGGGCAGGGAGCATGCTGCATGTCCCACAGCAGGGTGTGCCAAGGAGCTCTCCCAGGCAGCACGTTCATAGAAATGCTGCTCTGCTTGCAGAGAGCTTTGGACTGGGGATACGTGCAAGAGGGGACAAAGGAATGAGGGCAGTAGGAAGCAGGATATTATTGAAAACAACGATCAAGTAAAGAAAAACCAATCTGATTTGCTACATATCATACCTCAGAGAATCATGTTTTAGCTAGGAGTTAAGCAAAATCTTTGGAGACGGCCTCTACAAAGTTTGGTGCTGACATTAAAATGCCAATTGTACAAATGATGGTGAAAACTGAGAAAGCCATCAAGCAGAGTCGATCCACTACGGAGGCTGCAAACTTCCATTCATTGCAAACGGCTTCCTCTTCATCCTGGTCTCTGAAGCGGTTTGCGATGTAGCGCACCTCTTCCAAGATCTTAGCCAAATCAGGGTCACCTTCAGAAGGGTGGCCGCTGTGCAAGAGGTTTTCCTCTTCTGTTGGGGAGCAGGTCATCCTCCCACAGATCACCCCGGAATCAGTGGTGGGGGTGCAGTGAACTCCTTCCAGCCCCCTAAACCCGATGTAGAGCATGTTCCCGTTGCTGGATTGCTGCCCGCTCACGGTGTTCATCTCCACGCTCGACAGGCTGCAGCGCCGCTGTTTGTGTTGACAGGCAGGACGCACTTTGTCTTCCCCTGGTCTTTTCATCCTCAGAAACCAAGCGCACCAGTTCAGAAGAATGATCCTGGTCTGCAAGAAGATACTAAGAATAAGCATTGCTGTACACGACTACTGTCCTCAGTAGCTGTTTGCATTTTTACAGCCTGAAAATCTGATCCCCTGCACGCAGTTCCAGAAGGTGGTACCAAAATTTTCTAAATGATTCACTTGCCAACCACTGAGTCTGCTTCCTACCCCAGCAGTGCTGTTGATGGCCTCAGGCTGCAGATACGCTATCTAGAGAGTCATGTCCCAGTCTCCTCTTCCTCAATGGCAATCTTCATAGTGCTGGTATTTGTTAGCCTTGAACAGCAATATTACAGCCCTCTCAGCTTTTACTAGAAACCATTAATAAAAAATATCATTTATCAAAGAACAGTTTTTTGGAATAGTATTTTGAAAAGCAGCTCTGCTTTGGGCTGGGTGAGTCCTTTCACTCATATGTCTGCTTTGATACTAATTTTGCTTGACATTTCTGTGTGGAGGGGACTGCTAATGGGTGCTGATCAGACCAGACTGCTAAATTTTACCATGTTTTGGCTGTGTTGTCCCTTGACTGTCATACCAGGTGATGGCAGATTTTAGAACAGAGATCTGAAGATAACCCAGGGAAGATTTTTTTTTAAAGAGCCCCTTTTTTATATATATTTTTTAAGAAATATTGCTAAAAAGTAAATCACTACGTTTCATTTTATTGTTTCCCATATTGTATTAAAGCAGCCTCACAGAAAGTGTGAAGAAGCCAGAGACTGCTTCGGTTCAGACTCAAGCTTCTATAATTTATTTTAGTCAGCTTTCGAGGGCTCATTTCAGTGTTTCTTTTTCAAAGCACTAATGAAATATTATTGTCTCATATAACTCTTGCACTGCAATTAATATTAGATCTGGTTGATTTATTCTGACTGCAGATTGTTACTCAGAGATATATTAGACGCTATATCCAGGCAAGCATCCAAACCGAAGGAAGATCTTGCCTTGTTATTTTATTTCTGTTGTTTCACCTAGAAGGATAATGTTTTCTTAACTGAAGGCCTGACCTAAAACCCATCAGCATGAAAACAAAGCGTAGTAGACTTTAGCTTCTCAATATCAAAACTCACTCTTCAATATCAGAGACTCTTTCTTCTGGGGATGTTTGACCCAGTACTATGTATTTGTCCTTTGTAGGTCACCAAACATCAGCCTAAAGATATGCATCTTTTATTTTCTTTTTACAATTCCTCCTTTGGCTCATTCTCCCAGGGTGGGCTGGAGAACTTCCCATTCTCCTGCGCATGGGGCGTGATCTTTTGAATAGTGAGAATAACGATAGCTCACGTTTTTCAAGAGGGCAAGAAGAGAGAGAAAAGTCTTTCCATCTTCACCAGTGCCTGGTGTTGCCTCATGCTGGATGAGGTCAGGAAGGGTGGACAACTCCTATTGACGAATATTTAGTATTTAATTTTGTTCTCCGCAAAGAAAACTCCAATGGCAGACTGATGCCTTTTTGAGGGGGAAAAGAAAAACTCATAAAAGTGCATTAGGAAGAAAGCCTTGTGCACTTAAATATATATATATAGAGAGAGAGTAATAACTTTCATTTGCACTCAGCAGAATTTCTTGACTAGAGCTGCTAAATCAGCAGTGTTAAGAGCAAGTTACCACTTGAACAACTGTGGCTCTTTTGGCTATTGATGTTGCCCTGTTCACATCACAAAAGCATTCAGCAGCTGCTCAGTCGCACCTTGAGGCTGGCGTGTTCCATTTATAATGCCCAGCAGTAGCTGACTCTTTGAAAATCACCTTCATCTATTTAGTTAGGTTTTATCAAAATCTTGAGGTGCCCCTAGCTGTTGTGAAGGACGTTCTTAATTTAGAAGCAAGATGAAAAGTGGCTTTGTCTGTGATATTAGCTTTCAAAGCAAGATGTTGGGGGAAGGATTTATTTATTTTTAATAGCAGGAAATAAATGCAGGTTACCAGATACTGTATCACCTCTTTTGTTTGGATGTTATGAAATGGATAATACATTAAAATCCAAGCTTACCCATTTAGGCATTTTGCCCCCATCTGGATCGTGGTGGTGATATTGCAGCACGATGACAGTGACAACAACAGAAAGACCGACAATGATCATCGTGCTGGCAAAATACTGGGCTGCAAAGCAAGGGGATAGTTAGGGCAGTGTAGTGTGGGTGATACTGTGTTGTGTCCATGCGCTTGGCTACGTACAAACCCGCTGTATCAGAGTATTTATCTGTGTGTGCCTGTGGTTCTGCTCAGGCCTTTGGTCAGTTCTGTGCTAGTGCTACACGTGTGGCTGGGGGTACTGGGAAGGCTTCCTGAGCTGCAGCACAGGAGCGACGCTACGTCGATTTTTCTCAGGGCAACCACAAGGTGCCTGGACTGGCTTCCTGCGCTGGGCTCTGGCACTGGCTTGCCCGCCCTCCGTGCAGTTTCTCTGTGCACCTGGACAGGCACCGTGTGTGAGGGATGGCTGTGGTTCCCAGTGCTCCCAGCAGCTGCAGTGGCCACGGCAGCATCACCGGGAGGCAATGCCTCCCCCGGCCTCCCTCCCATTCCTCCCGGCGCTCGGGGGCTCTCTCTATTTTGCCTTAGACCTTTCTCCAGGGCAGAGAGCTGCAGGTGCAGAGGAGGTCACATCCCTCCAGGGGACTTCTGTTCGGGCAGCATTAGGGCCCCCCTGGGGCTGCTGAGCCCCCAGTGCAGCCCAGCAGTTGGAGTGCAGCGAGCTGCTGCATGTGCAGCCCTTGCCCTGCTGCTGGCCGTGCTGCAGAGTCATGGCAGCTTGTTTGACGCGAAGTAAACGTGCATAAAGCAGTAGTCAGCTTACCAATTAACGGCACGGAATCAGATGTTGCTGGCATAATTTCAGCCACAAGTAACATGAAGACAGTGAGAGACAATAAAACTGTTATACCTGAAAAATAAACACAGAGTTTGGATTTAGATGAGTGGCGTGCAGTTACAAGGCAATAAGATGGTGAAAATCAATTTGAAGGGGTGGACTCAGCAAGATGTATCCTTGCTGTTAGCCTTGTACCTGTGCTCCTAGCCCTGTCTCAGAGTGGTAGCGATGCTCATGTGAATGCTAGAATTCTTACACTGCTTCAATAGGTAAGCAATGTTCAGAACTGCCACAGGTTGATATATTTTTAGATCTGCAAGCAATGACTGCAAAACTGTTCAGTTTTAAATCATTATTTGCTGAAAAAAAACCCTTACCTAAATCAAAGTACTTCCTGCTATCTGTTTGCTTTAGGGATGTGGTGCAATTTTGAGTGTAGGAATGTGAGCCACCTGGATTCTTCGGCATGGAGGCCACAGCTGTGATAGGATTTTAACTGAGCAAATTCACTTTTCAGGACAGACTTTAACTATACTTCTTAAGCTTTACTCTGTGAATGTGAGTGAATTTTTTTAATCCAATGTAAAAAAATGGTACCTTGCAGCTTAAATAAGTTAGAAACTGTCCTGCTTCTATTTGATTGCCTGAAATCTTTCCCTCCCACATCTTCAGCTTCCCATAAGCTCCAGCAGGAGCAATCAGGGCCACCATGTGTGAGCATCACACATTGAAATAGTTTATGAGGAAGAGAAGGACGCACAGAGTATTCTTGCTTGCCTATTAAACTCTTTAAATATACTAAATGATAGCCACCTTTTTGGTTCAGTAATATTTACAATATCCTATTAAGGAATTACCTAGTGAGATTTTTTCTCCAGAGTCTGCTGGAAGCAGAAAAACGAGTAAGGCAAGTGATGATATCAGTACACAGGGAATGAGAAGATTGAGTCCGTAATAGAGAGTCCTGCGTCTCATCGTCACTGTGAACGTTACGTCCGGGTAAGGTTCTTTGCAGCATTCGTAAAAACTCTCAGTTCTCTTCCCAGGAACTCCTGTATAGGAGTGAAAAGAAATAGGTTGCTTTCAAGAAACTCTGCATTAGTGTTGCAGTTACTTTAGATAGAAAAGAATAACTATAGCTTTCTGAGTTTTACTTGGGTAAAACTACTTCTTTAAATTAATTTACAGTTAAGTGTTTCTGGTCAGACAGTAAAGGAAAGATTACAGATATTTGTTGAATTCGGGAAGCAAATTTATCCTTATTTTACGTTAATTTTCATCCTAGGTCTGCTCTCAGAGATTCAAATGGCTAGAGATTCAGTGTTAAAGGTGCTGTGTTTTTCACAAATCCTCTACTCAGTGTCTTGGTGTGAATGTTTACAAAGCCTGTGAGTTTGTATATCTCTCTAGAAATTACTGGTTAAATAGATTACTAAATCAATATAAAGCTGTACTGATAACATTGATTTGAGTAATAGAGTAGTTCAGTAGCTATATGACTCCATAATGCCTGATCTTTATTTACACAAAGGCCCTTTATTAATTCATTTCTATCTTCGTTTACCAATAATTGCCTTCGTCCATTTTGGCAATGGAGAGGAGGCTGCAAATTCACAGTATCTACAAGAAATTATGGGCTTACCTACTAAATCCCACTCTCCATTTGAAATGTAGCCAGAAATGTCAGCTTCTTGCATTTGTAAGTCCAGGGACCAGCCTCCATACGTCCAGGAGCCAAACTTCAAGTTACACTTCTGAACATCAAATGGAAACCAACGCACGTCTATGTAGCATGAGCTTTTAAATATGCCTAAATTGGATTGTAAACAAGAACGCTAAACTGAAATGCTTGTTCCACGTAATTCTACATGTATTTTGTTACTAAGACTTGTTCTACATTGCACCCTTTGGTATTTACTTGTAAAGTATATTTAAATATGTCACTCAGGATATAGAAATATTATGCAAAGGTTGTGCAAAAGGAAAAAATTGCACCACTCATTTATTGATAAACTATTTTTGAACTACATTTACATTTTGTCACATAATAGGAAGAGATGTATTGAAGAAAGAGCTCAGATTTTTAGTAACTATTTGTCATTTTGAAATGATGCAATCTGTTTTTCCTATTGCTGTTACTGTATAAAAAGATAAATCTTGAAAGACCCTCCCCACTCTGCCCGACTGTACAACAGGGATGTCAGTGATAGATTTCTGGTATCAAATGAACATCAAGCACAGTC
>JAUBOD010000031.1:3319892-3344343 GCA_032353885.1 Nothura maculosa | reverse complement strand
CCTCCCCACTCTGCCCGACTGTACAACAGGGATGTCAGTGATAGATTTCTGGTATCAAATGAACATCAAGCACAGTCTGCTTTCAAACCAAGAACTCTTTTGATAAAATATAGGGTAAATCAGGTAGTAGATAAATCCAAGATGTTACTAAGCATCTTTTTGCAAAGTGGCCACCTTAGTAGAAGAAAGAGCTAAATTTATGAAGTACATGTTTATTAAGAGATATTACTTTTACTTTAGCAAAGAATGTTTCTTTATTAAAAAAACGCTTTTAGATAGTCTTCTCTCATGTATTCACATTTCCAAAATCAATGCATTATGACAACAGAATTTACATAATTAGTATTAAAAGAAGTATCTTCTTTGATGGCTTTCGTAGAAGCATTTTCCATGATACATCTAGGCTTAAATCTATCAAATGATGTCTGGTTAGATAAATGAAATATTCAAGTATTGATGTAAATTTAAAACTGCATCATACATGAGCTAGCTGATTAATTCAAATTAATCATATCAAAATAGCTGACTTCTTACCTGGTGGCAGGTATTGGCAATGTCCTGAAGAATTGACTAAAACATTAGTATGAAATGTAGCATCAAATCTTTCATCAGCACTAGAATAGAGGAGCAAAATGAGTGATGTACTCTCTGATTTCTCAATAATACCTGAGAAGAGTCTGTTCCTTTGAAAAGGATAATTTCTGCCCAAAATAAAACTTGACAGCTTGTCTCATGGTACCAGTATTCTTGTGGCCTCAAGCTGACTGGGCCATTAATATCAGATTTGTTCCTGGTTAAAAACCCACCTTGTTCTGTCCCTGCTCTCCAGACTGGCCAGGTTCATTTCTGTACCTTGGCTCTGCTGGCTTCCACGTGCAAAGAAAGAACTTAATAAAAACTGCTCGAGCATCTGCACAGGGACATGCCCTCTCCTCTCGCTGCCCACATTACCAGCCAAACAAATAGATACAAATGTATTTACTGCAGTGTGCAAAAATGACAAATATGTACATGTCAGGTAAAATCCTCCTGAGATTTATCTGGAATTATTTCTGGATTATTTAAAAAAAAGAAAAAAAGAGAGAGAGAGAGAGAGAGAGAGAGAGAGAGGAACTGTTAAGATGTAACTAACAAAAATCTTATTATTCCCTGAAGCAGTGAACACCAGAAAGAAGCACTTTTAGTGAATCTAGTGGAAGGGGGACCAAACATATCACTAACAGAGTCAGTTCTGGAATTTGTACATAGCCCCAGGTTATTTAAAAAAAAAAAAGGTGAATTGGACCGATTCACTTTCTCATTCATAATCTAAGGAATTACAGCATTAAATAGAACCAAAATGCCTTAGCTCATGTAGAGGAATAGATTAGTATCTTTTGGTTGTTATATTGATGATTTAAATACAGAGAATTTAAACTAACTATTAAAATAGTTAGTTTAATAGAGAATTTAAAATAACTATTTAAAAAGAAATGCACTAGTACAACAGACTAGTAGTAAAATTTAGGATACCTCCTGCAAGTTTCTTTCAACTAGGCCACAGCAAGATGTGTAAGCATTCAATATATATTAAAACATTTATTCATTAAATTGAAAAATTAATTTATGGTTCATTAATGTGTTTCAGCTTGTAATTGCGGATGCACATCCCTAGGGATGTGTGTAGAAATTGAAAGCATCTATCTCAAAATGCAATGTCTCTATAAAAGAACGTATTCACATTCCCAGTGCAATTTCCCACAGGAATGAGAAGTCAGTTTAAATACTCAGCTTTGTCTTCTGACTATCCCTAAATAAGATTTTGGAATAAATGTGTTCCAGATAGTAACACAGTAGAATAATGATACTTTATATAAGCTAACTGTATAGGTATCTTCACTATTTTCCAGCCAAAGGCAAACAGTTCTTCACACACATGCCAACTCAGTCTTTGACTTAAAATCTGGATTTACTCCCCTAAATAAGGAAATACACAGCTTGAGAATGAGCAGCAGAGAGACATGTAGGTAATGCAGGTGTTAGTCATTTACAGCTTCCTGTTTTGGTGTTGTAAATCTCTCCCTCTGTTTCTTACTCATCCTTTAGTGAGAAGGGTTGAATGTGGTCCTGTACCTATACAGACTTGAAAAACTTGCTCTAAGGTCTTAGCTCCAGCACAGGGGGCTTTTAAATACAGGTGAAATGACCTGAATGAATCCTTTTAAATACAGGTGAAATGACCTGCCTGTGTCTCTATAGCTACACGTGTTCTCTTATAGCCCAACAGGTCTCTCCAGGTAATCACAATAGTTAACAACTCTGCAAAGACTTCCCAAAACAGCTGAATGAATTTGTGCATCACATAAAGCAGTCAGAAAACCAAGGTAGGAGCTGCCTGCGTTGTTTGTTGCTAATTTCTTTTCTAAAATGCCTTACACGATTTCCATGATACACAAGTAGAACTTTTGTTACTCTTGCAGGCAAGAGTAACTATCTCTTAGTACTTTCAAAGCCTCATCCCCAATCCTACAGCTACTCCATGTTCAGCTCAGCCATCTCTGTACAGCTAAGAGATCCCAGATATCAGTATTCACATGAGAAAATGACATAACATTTTAAGTGAAGAGATCTTAAGAGTTAAAAATCCCAGCAGTCAGTTGAAGATCAGCTTCCTGAAGAATTACTTGCCAAGAGCAGCTGTCATGTCTCTGTGACTAAATCAGTTAGCAATAATTTGAAATGTAGGGACCTTTAAAGTACAAATATAGGAAAATTAAAATTGAGACTGCTGACATTATAAAAACAAAAAGAAAAAATGATGTAAAATATTCTTTGTCACATCTGAAATAATGGCTGGATAAGTTTCAGAGAGAAATGAGAGTAAACAGGGGCAATAGGTGTGAGGGTAAGCAGTAGAAAACTTATAAAATGGCACTATAATTTCATATAGACCTAGATTTTTGGAGGCATAAATCCTCAGACAGATAAATTCAATTAAAAATTTTCAGATCTGTGACATATATGAGGGAGGGATTTACGTGTCCTAATTTGTTATTTTGTAAATTTCTAAACTTCTTTTGCAGAGTATCTATGTTATGACAAGTATGCTGTGTTATTCAGCAGGTGAATGGAAATGAGTGACTGTTTTGGTTGATTCTCCCAAGAATGCTGTCATTTACGATAGTGTAGCCAGGAAAAAAACACTAAAAAGCAAAGAAATCTGCAGTAAGAGATACATAAATGGAAATTAATGGTGCTAGAAGCTGCTGAGGTTGCCTGCTGCTCCACCTCAGATGCAGGACACCTGAGCGGCGTATGCAGATGTACGTGGACGACAGAAGCACTAATTAAAGTGCTTTGAGCAGAAGCAACAAGCAGTCCCGACAGGCAGCAAGAGCAGGTAGGGTGAACCCTGGTAGAGTTCACCCCAAATCGTTTAACATTAGATGTCCCCATGAAGCAGCGCTTGGAGCTGTAAGCACAGCAGTCCCGTAGGCCCGGAGAGAAAGAGGCTGTGGCTGGTGAACACTGTCACTGCGAGCTGCTAGGGCAGGTGCTGTGATGCAGCAACACCTATGGCCGTGCGTTAATCATCCAGGCAATCCTCAGAGGGGGGAAAAAGGGCCATGGGTTGTGGCTGACATATTGGGTACAGCTATTGTATAGGTCTTGCTGAAACAAAAAGCAGCTCCTGAAATGGAGAGGGGAATCAGGCCGAGGTACATGGAAGAGTTGTCTTCTTAGTGACATATGGTAGGAAAAGAGTGGAAAAAAACTATCAGGAAGGCAAAAGCTTCTTGTAGTGTCCATGACAGAAAAAAAAAATATATATATATAATATATATATGTGTGTATATATATATATATGTATATATATATAGTATCCTGTGTACCACAAAGCAGCAGTGAATGTGCTGAACAGAGGTATGGCCTCTCCTGTACCCGAGGCATTGCGCAGTCAGGCCCACAGCAATGGCACAGAAAGGCAGGTTGTTCTGGAGAGACCTTTCCAGTGCTGGAATGTGGCTGTGGGGATAGGAAGGGAGGCTCTTGTTGCTGATAGTGAAACGAGTAAGCTGAAGAGATAGGGCTGGTGGAGGAGCTGAGGGGCAGCCTTCAGAACTGCCCTCGGCAGAGTGCCCGAGGGCAGGTGCGTGCGTCCGGGGCCCTGCGGCCCCCGAGCTCACGGAGCTCTGCCTGCACTTCTGCTCTCACCAGCAGTAGCCTGAGATGGTTCAGGGGCTTGCCCATGGACCCAGCTTGTTTCATGTGGGGTTGCCTTTGCTGTGTGCTAGGCACAGCACTTGACCCTCAGCCACAAAGAAATGATCTCTAGAAAGAGTAGCTTGAGCAATGAGACAGGGGGGTCCCATGGGTAAGGACGCTGACAGTACTCCAGCAGGATCCAAGGGAGAAGAAGTAGAGTCTGATCTGTGCAGTACAGGCAGATGGAAGCGGGGGTACCAGCAAGCCAGCTTGCTGAGCTGGAACACTGCAAGCACATGCCAGGCCTTCTGTCCAACCTGGGATGGTTAGGGATAAAGGACCTCACTTTTCCTTGGGGTCTTCATCTCTTAATTACTGACATGGAGCAGGTAAAAAAAAACCTCATTACTGGGAAAGAGACACAGTGGTTATTAACATCCTCTGACATGCATGTTTTCCAAAACAGAAATCACAGGTGGATGTTCCTCCTACTCAAATAGAGACCATTTGGTCTTTAAAATGCAGGCTGTTTTGGAAGGTGTGAGCATACACATACATGTTGTGCATTAGCAGCACAAGCAGTTATACTGCAAACAAACATTGATTCACTGCCTGATGAAGAAAAAAAGAGAGATATTTGTTTATAGGCTGTTTATTGATACACTTTCTAGGAGCCTCTGTCGAGCATTTGCCATCATTGTAATCAGTAGATTCTAAGTCTTAAGGGAAAAAAAATGGAATTAAAGATACTGAGTGTCTAGAGACTTCAGGTTTTGAATAATTGAATTTGTTATTCTTGGACTTTGACTTGGTCTTCATGGCAAATGCAGGTCCAGATTTCCAGTGTGAACTTTCTGGTCTAGTCATTATTCAAGAGTGAGGGCAGCAAAGAAATAATTAGTACATGATGTGGGACAGATGGTTGCTTGTCTATATGGATATTTCCTGCTTGCATATGGTGCTGTGGCTGATGTAGTTCAGTGATAGATAGTATGGTTCTGCACAGCGCCATTGTACAAAAAGGTTGTTGAAAACATGATACTGCTTATATAACTTATGGTGGACGCTTCCACTAATATCATGTTGTTCATATACTTCCTTTCTCATTCCCTTGCAAGATTGATGTGATAGAACTGGGGGGTTTTATTCCCTGACCACGGCTGTGCAGACACGGCATGCATGTAGCTAAGGGAAGAATCCAGTTCACTGCATTCAGCAGAAAGACAGAACAAGCCTTTCTTTTTCAGACAGAAAATTCAGCAGCTCTTTTTGCTTCATAACAAACTTAGTGTAGGGGAGTTCATTGTAAATAGGTCAAAATCATGTGCAATATATGGGAAAATAGTATGAATACTGTTTAACTAACATGGTCTGCTAAATGCAAGTGCTATTAAGCACTTTAATAATAACGTGTGTACAGTAGATGTTGCTAACTGCCTTTTCTATTTCCATGTCTTTGAAGTTCAGCCTTTAAAAAAATCAATTTAAAACTCAGCCAGCAGGGCTATAGAAGTCACTTGATAAAGCTAATACTAAAGCTCTGAAGACTAAGCTTAAAGGCTTTCCTAACTCTTCTGGTATAGATAACACTACCCTTATATCTTCGGTTCTTTTGTATCACCAGGTCACTACTATGCAAACACAGACCACAGCTCATTACCCAATATACATTGGCTTGAGATTTGTCACACTGTCAGATTTGCTCATAATTTTGCCTTTAACAAGACAAGGAGTCTCGTTAAAGAGATAATGTCCAGAGATAAATATTCTGCTATCAGACAACAGGCGAAAGATGTCTGATGAATTATGTCTTTCACTGTCACTGCACATCACTGGGTTTGCAATATATTGGGCAGCGAGCAGGAGATCACAATAGAAATCTTGCAGAATCTTTCAAAGAGAGTGTCTACCTGTTATAGAGAAGAATATCTGGCTTCCATATCAGGCCATCAGGAAAACGGACGTTCTTCACTCCAGGGTATTCAGACACATTCCACTGTAAATAATAATCTGTCCAGTACTAAGACATACACACACACACAAAAAAGTTACGTCACTTTTCCCATTAACTTAAGTGCTTTTTTGTTAAAGAAATATTATTAAGTTTCAGTCAATGAAATGTTTAGAATAGGTGAAATAGGCCAGCTAGAGCTCACTGAAAACCATAAAAATCTCATTTCAATTCACACTGCAATGCCTAAAACAGCCTATAAAATAAGATTAGGAGTGCCTGTATTTTGTTGCTCGTGCTGTCTCAAGCACCAGTTTGGGAAGGAACAGCTTCTTCTATTATTTATATATTAACTTCAGTTACATTTATCTTTAGCGGCAACTCTGCTTGGTGGCGGTTGAACTGCCCTCAGTCTGCGGGGAGGGGGAACAACTGGCACAGGGACATTTAATAGAGCCGGGCCCTGGCGGCCGAGGCAGCGCCCTGGCACAGCCTCCATTAGTTGGAGTCCACTGTGTCAGTGGTGACTGTCCGTGAAAAAGGCCCAAAGAAGAAATACAGTTCACTTTGTTTCATGCAATTTATTATTTTCTTCTAAATCTGTGCATAATTACATTGGGCTGCCTGTATCCCCCTGTTATATTATTAACATTAACTTCAAATAACTATAGGCATCACATAAGTTACAGTGGATGCTTCTCTATATTTGCAGTGCTGCTGTAATGACAAATGTTAGTCTTTTAAATTAAACCTTCCAAATAGGCTGTGTGCACAACTTAGCACTTCAGTAGTCTAGTGGCCCTTGCCAGAGTCTTTGGCAGATATTAATGGCAGAGAAATTTTACCTTGGGCATTGTAGAAATTGTATTATTGATTATTTTCATGGGGCATTCACATCAAATTGCTTTGTGCAATTCCTTGCCTAACAGTCCAAGGAAAAAATCATTCCCCAAACAAGTCCCCAGTTAGCCTCTTGCTGCATGGATTCAAGTTCTTCTTTGTGTCTCTAGACCAGTAATTGTAAATATTTTGCTGCACGTAACACATGTAATAGTATTTATCACACGCTCACCTTCTGCAAAGCTTTTGCTATGCAGTTAGTTGGTATGTGCTCCCAGGATTTATCTCATGCAGTGTTTACAGTGAATTTGCAGTGCCACGTCACCTGAACAGATCATCTGAGATGTACATTTCTGGTTCCTTTTATTCAACAGATACCTTTTTATAACACAATTTTTAAAATTCGAATATTGCACCAGCTCTTTTAGATTTCTTTCTTTTCACCACCTGTTCCAGGCTCAGTTCTCTAATTATGCCATGCATATTGTGCTGCTCATCTGCTGCAGCTTTACTTCTTATTTTCTGTTCCTTTTTTTTTTCAGAATCCTATGTCTGAGTAAGTTCTATTTTACATTAACTTGCTGATCCCTACCAAAAGTTACCTTTTCTCTTTAACCATTTTTCAAGGAATTTAGATGGTACAAATTTATTTATTTTTTCAGCAAGTCCAGCAACGTAATTAGACGTCCCCTGCCTTTTTTTATGTGTTGTGCTCGAAGCCAGGGCTCGCCTTGGTGCTGCTCGTGCTGAGCTGGCAGGACGAGCCCAGCTCTGCTTTGCGGTTCGCAGCCTGGGCCCCGTGGTCTGTGGAGCAGCAGATGCCCAATGGGCAGGTTGTGTGGAGTGGCCTTCGTGTTTGAGTTCTGGCTGAACTGCAGTCAAATTCTAGTGATATATCCAGCATTTTTCTGTTAACACCTTTCCCATTTGTTACCAAAGAATCACAGAATAGTTGAGATTCGAAGGGACCTCTAGGGATCATCTAGTCCAACCTTCCTGCTCGAGCCAGGACATATGGCCCAACGCTATAGAGCACAGTGCAGCACTACGTAAAGACTGCCCAAGGGGTGGCAGAAGGCTTGGCGCTGCAGTGTGCCGCGCTGGCAGTCACCTGAAGGATGTCGCCTTGGGCTTGCTCGGGTCAGCCTCATAGAGAAATATCTCATTCCTGTCTGGCTGGACACGAGCCATTTCATTTGGTTTTAGCTTTGTAGCTGCAGTTCACTATGTCGCCGAGTTGCATTTGATGCAAAGGAAGATAGAAAATAGCTGGGATATATAGTTAATATTAACCTGCCTGCCTAGGCAAGGCTCTCCTATAACTTAAATCAAATGTAATATTTTGAATCTAAACAGTATCACCATGGAGATAGCATTCAGGATCAAAAAATTTAAATGTATAAAAAACAGCTTTATATTCACCTCCTCGGGTCTGTTTTGTGTTTTAGTATCACAATGATGATTTAGGTAAAATTTATTTAAAATACATCTGTGACTACACACACCTATGACAAGGAAGGTGGTGGATGGTGCCATTCTGATGAAGCTGTCGTGAGGCTTGAGACTGCCTAGCGTGATCAAACGCCCCTGTTTGCCTGAAGCGCACGCGGGATGCGGGGAGGGCACTGGGGCACCAGCGCTGGGGCACCAGCGCGTCCTTGTCCTTCTCAGCGGCCGTGAGCCCTGGCTACGCTTTCTGTAGGAATCGGCTCATCTGCCCATTCCTCTCTTACTGTGCTCAGCAGAGCGTGTGTACAACAGTGAATGAATCAAAAATACGCAGTGAATATTTAAGAGAATCAAAAATTTCCTTGGGAAAGTGTCTCGAAATAAGGACTCTCTAGGAGAGGAGAGAGAGACAAATAAATTATAGTTTCTGAAGTATGAGCTGCTGTCTGTTATTCTGGTAAGAAATCACAGCAACTGCTGTCACTGTAGCTCTAAGGCAAAAATATTACTGACTGACACTGAATCTTACTGGAAAACCAGCCTGTAAACAGGGTGAGCTGAATGCTGCTTCCCTGGCAGCTTGACTTTGTGATTAAATGGTATAGCTGGGCTACCCTTTGCTAATCTCCTAAATATTTCCTAGTGCAGGAGGGGCATTCTGTTTAAAAAAATAATAACAACAAAAGGAAAATGGATTCATTAAAACTGAATGAGCTGATCAGGGAAACTGAGGTGTGCATTTCTGCTGAAACAGAGGCAGTGTCTTCAGTAATACAAATCTACGTCTTAACGCAGTCAGTTCAGTTTCTATAATACAGTCAGAAATTCAGGCTCTCAACCTAGCTGCTAGATCTCATAATAATACTCTATTATCTCTAATAATACTCTATTAT
The DNA here is from genome assembly GCA_032353885.1 of Nothura maculosa. NCBI lineage: Eukaryota > Metazoa > Chordata > Aves > Tinamiformes > Tinamidae > Nothura > Nothura maculosa. The sequence continues at coordinate 3,335,025 of JAUBOD010000031.1, read as the reverse complement.
CTGTCCCATTTATTAATTGAGGCGAATTTACTTTGGCCCAGCAATGTCAGCTACAAGCTAACAGTGGGCCAAGCTCTCTGCTCTGCAGTCTTGTGTGGCAATAGAGTTCGCTTAGATGATACGAGAGCCAGAAATTCTCTGTTAACTGTGGCTGCAGGGGGACTTTTTGATATGGCAGCAAAAAGTAAAATGAAGCTATTGTTAGAAAAACAAATCAGATGTGTATACAAAAGAAACCAGGAAACTAGGAGCATGTAAAGTGTTGACAGCTGAACATGGGGAAATTGTGTCCATGTGCTAGCAGCCATTTTAGCTGAGAATTTTTAAAAGTAACATAAAAAGCTTTAATCCTTAGCACTTAACTTCTGATGTTGATTTCTATTTAAGCAGCATTTTGAACAACATGTGAACAGCATCCATTTTAATTAAAATGCCTCTTTAGGAGACAGACTGAAAGCAAAGCAAATAAAAAAACAGAGCCCTTCAGGCAGGAGGATGGCAGCAGATCTCAGGAGTGTGCAGACTCCTCCTTCAGAGTAAATTTTCCCCTGCATTTCCTTGTATAGAATAACTACCTGGAGATTTCCAGAATGCTGATCACAACAGCTAGTATGCAGGAAATCATTTCATACATGCACATGTTCTCTTTCACAACCAAATAATTTACTGAAGCACTGGATTAATGGATTTGTTGGAACGGCTGTTGAGGACCTTGCAGCTGTAGTTGTGCGACCTGTGACTCTTGGGACTCTGGTATCTTATTTTGAGTTTATGGTGACTAAATTAACTGTAATGAGTTCATTCAGATGTGGTTGCTCCAGTTCTTTCAGAAATGCCTGACACAACATAATGTTCTTAACCTCGGTCTTACTGAGCTCCATTCAATTCAAGGTTGTCCATTGTGTTGCAAGATGTGGAACAAAAGCTTGAAAGCTCAAAAAAATTCCAACTCTTGTGAGACTAAATTCAAAGATGGGGGCAGGGAGGGAGAGATATTTTTTTCCTCCAGAACTCACCATTTGTAGCCAGATGTTTGTTGTCAATACTTGATTCTTTTCATCCTGAGAGAGGAAGACAGAAACAAACCACAGTTCAGTGTCGTGTAGGAAGGATGACAGCAATCATTGTACTTGACTATTCTGAAATAGTTTTGCTAGTTCTGCTGTTAAAACAAAGGAAATCAATGCCTTTTGCTGCCTGTGACAGAAGCTTTTTCATGGGTACTTTTCACTGTATTTCATGCTGCCACAAGCAATCACATGGTGTCTCCTAAGGGAGCCCTCCTGCCAGGCTTTTCCCCGGGCCACTTTCTTCAACAAGGTGCCTCAGAGGTAAAGCAGGTTGTGCTGCCTCTGCCGGGGAGCAGCCCTCTCACTGAGGGCCTCACACATGAGGTGTGCAGGGAAGAGGGTCGGGATGGACACGGCGGGTGACACCCAGCACTGGTGACGTCGTGCAGCCCTACAGAGTAGCTCCTTGCCAGGCAAGCAGGGCTGCTGCCTGCAGCGGAGCATCGTACCAGAGCTTTTCAAGAAAACTCTTGTCAAGAAAACGTTACTATTCTGCCTGGGAAAGTTACAATTTGAAGTCTTTCCTCCTTGTCTCCTGTGACTACTTGTAAGCTAAGGTGACAGAATTGGCATCTTAATGCTGCAGTTAATTAGGAAGATTAATTCTTTGCTCTCAGACACAGGAAAATGTTGGTGACCTCATTTCTCTGGAGGTACCAGCAATTACTCATTCCTCAAACCATATCAATATCCACTCAGGTTGTGCGAAGCTAATGGAATACGCTCTATTCTGTCATTATTGGGCACTTTCTGAGCTGAATGCAAAATACCTGGCGCAGCAGCCATCTATTCACCACAGGATCCTCCAGCCAGAGCTTCATTCAGGCTAAGGAAACATAGGGCAAGTTTAGTCATCAGTGCAGCTTGGGCTGACAAGAGTTCAGCCTCCTTGAACCTTTCCTTTTCAGCAGGTCTAAGTCAAGGCAGCAACTTGTTTAAACAGCTTCCCAGAGAAGCTGGTCTCATTCCCCCTGGGTTCAGGGAGGGCCTCGCTGACTGCATGGGGGTGCTGAGGCGTGTTGGCCCAAAGGCAGAGGCATCTAGTAGCAGCCGTCGTTCTGATGCCACTCAAAACCCTACATCTGTTAGAGCACAACAGGACTGGCTTGCACAGGATCTTTATTTTATGCACAAATGAGGTGCTGACGAGGGCACTGCTGCCACGGGCCTCGCTCCGGGGCTTTGCACAGCAGTGAGCGACTGCACAGAAGGGCAGAGCCATTTGGAGTCCATCCCGCTGAGGAAAGCTTGTTCCCAAACTGCTAGCTGAATTTCCCACCCTTGCACACCAGCAAACTGAGTTAGACTTGTGTTTTAGTCTTAGCCTGATCTCTGTCTGCACAGAGATGGCTCCAGCACGAGGTTGGTGGTGCTTTATAAGCTCCTTTCTGAGCAGCAGTGAAGGAGCGCGGAGCCCCGTGCGCTCCAAGCGGGAGGCTCGGCCAGACCCTGGCAGGTATTTGCCTCAAAGGGGGCATCTTGAGAGCACTAACCTAAGCATAACTCTTGCAGTAAAGCCCTGAATGAAGATGGTGTGTGCTGTTTTCCTGGGTTTTGTTTCAATTATTTGAAACATTTAGAGCCTGAAAGAGTTTATTTGAACCAAATAGCTCCCATTTGGATCACTATATTTAAGGTTTCATCAGTGTTTGAACCGTAAATCCCATCATTGCTCCTCAGCCAGAAAAGCCTTGCTGCTCGTTCATAGTGTTTTTCCCAGGAGACAACGATTTATAAAACTGTAGTCGTTCTGGGCTTGGATTTCCTCATTACTAGAGGAGAGATTCTGATTTTAGAGGGTTTGCTCTTTCTGGCACCAAGCACCGAAGCTGCTGAGTAGTGAGGACGGGAGACGTTCTCAGCCCTTCTCCTGGCCAAGGGACTCCCGTGGGTGCCATCTGAGACCTTCACGGCGACGAGCACTGTGCCTCCCAGCAGCCTGAGCAGGGCAGGCCCTCCGCTCCGTCGCGGCGCTGCAGAGACCTCCTCCAGTGCTCTGGCATTTTTCAGTGACGTTTATGCCCATGGACTGGCATGCAGGCACCTGGCTTCCAAGTGACTTACATAAAGCAATGTCCTGAATACACCCTTGCAGTCCAAATCCAGCTTTATCTTTAATTATTTTTACATGGCAAAATTCCACTTAAATTGCAGAAAAGGTAAGGTAAGACCTGGGGAAAGAGAGCTAAGTTCCCAAGGACTGCAGGGTTGGCCAGTGGCAGCGACGTGCGGCTGTGCCTGGCGGGCTGGCCTGGGGATGCCTGAGGTCTGTAGCAGGTTTCAGACCGTCCTCAGGGAGCTCCTGTCACACCACCTCTTTGTGAACACGGCGCCAGCGGGGGGCTGGTGTCACGTCCCCTTCCCTCTTGGAGAGAAGAAATTAAACATTTATTGAACAAAAGAAAGACTAATTGCCCTCTAGTCTGGTAATAATGCAGGCATTGAAAGAGGCAGGATTTATTTCCTGCTCCATAGACTTCTTAATCATTTTTCTAAAACAGAGCAGTAGCCTGAGCAGGAGGGACTGACACCCTGGCAAGCAGCGTCCTCAGCCAGAGCGCAGGGCACTGGGCTGGTGGAGGACAGGGCTGAGGGCAGCGGCAGCACCAGCCCTGCCTATTTCCTGGGATTTCCACAAGCCCTTCTGGACTGAGACCTTTCAACACAATTTAGTCTGACTTTGCACACTGCTTCCACATGACTGAAGCTCTGTTTTTTTCCAGAGGATAAACATTTGACAGAAATCTTTTTGCTTGTCACTGCTCTTATGCCGAGGTCTGCTTAGCTCCCTGTGCATTCACATCTCAGGGCTGCAACTCGCTGCACAGGGAGAGGCAGTGTGGCTGTTCATCATTAAAATGCTCTTTTGCAGGCACCTTTGGCCTGCAGAGGGAGAGAATTTACATTCGTTGTCATATCCTACAAAACCAAAGCCTCTTCCCTCCTCCCGCCCTCATCTTGCCCCAGGCAGCGCTTTCCCCCTTCATAGCCCTTATCTGAAAGGTCTCTAGAAGATGCAGATGCATCTAGAAGATGTTTGGAAGAGACAGGCGTTTTCTCCCCTACAGCCCAGCTAGAGTCTCCACCCTAGAGCTCATGGATGCCCGGGTTACGCTGTGCTTTCACTCTCGCCTTCAATAAGAAGCAGCATCAGCTCCTAGAGGGAATTCTCGAAGGCCCTTTCGAAGCCTTCTGTGGGAAGAGGGGGAGCCTCTCGCTCCCCTCTGCCTTTCTGGGCAACCAGCTCTGCTCCCTTCTTCTTCATACCCTTCTCCTGAACTCTTCTCCTACAACAGCTGCATGAAGGGTAGAAGAGATTCCTACTCTTCATTTTCTTAGTATCTATTAGTATTAGCATTTTATTGGTATTTACTAGTATTCATGTTTAGTTAGGTATGATTTTTCACTTGTTTTCTTTACTGACTACTAATTTTGTACTTTAGATATGCACAGTAGCACAGGTAGATGGGAAGTTTAGATGCAAAGACATCACCATTGCATGGGGCTCAGAAGAGTCCCAAGCAGTTGATCACTAGAGGTTGGAAAGTAGATGAGAAAATAATCACTAATGCTTTCCCTTCTCTCACAATGTTTTCTAGGTTTGTGCTACAAACCACTATTAGAAATGTAATATTAAGCTTAGAAGGACCTTGGTCCGGTCCTGCTGCTTTCTCACTATACTCTACTGGCAAAGAAAGGGAGCTTCTTTTCAAACACTTTTCACAGGCTCATATGCTGGAATTACATCCCTAAATCTATTAAATGAACAGAACTGGAGACTTCTGAAAGTCCTTCCCAGCCCTCCAAAACAGTAATTCCAACATATGCCATAATCCATATGAAATGTATGTATTACAGTATTTTGTAGTGTCACATCCAAGGATTTAGAAATTGCTGGATTTTGTAGATTTTTCTAAAACAGGCTGTGCTGCAAGTGGAATTCAAATCTAGTGTAAGCTTCTGTATTATCTCTAAACCCAAATTAGCTGAACATAGTGAAGGTTTATTCCCTGCCACATTTTAAGGTGAAACAGTCACATCTCCTAAATGCCTTTTTAGTAGAAAGCTGTTTTCTTTGGTACATCCAATGAATGTGCTTTCCTCCTGAGAAAGTGCTTCTGTTAACTCTTCAGATCACATTAAATCTTCAAAGTGTTTTGATAGGAAGATATAGGCAGCTGTAAAGAATAAAAATCATTTGCTTTGTTGAAAACTGAAGTCGCCTGTCTCAGAATTCCTGTCTACGAAGTGTTTTCAGAAATCATCCTGGGATGACATCTGTAGGAAAAGTCTTGGCATCAGCGGTCTTTGACTTCACAGGGTAACTCATAAAACATTTATATATAAATACTGTTAATATCACTTGGGTTAGCGCCTTGACTCTGAAGGGTTTGCTGTAGCAGTGGCGTCCTGGGTAGCTCTTGGCTTAGCTGAACGGAAGGAGCAGGCTGCATCGTGGGCAGTGGCAGAGCTGGGAGTTTCACCCCGTAACGAGCAAGGCTGCAGAGCATTTTCTCCCTGAATCCTCTAAGGCTTTGGAGATGCACTTTCCTCTCGGACTTCTTTCAGGCCTCTTCAGTTCCTGTGAAGCTTAGTAAAAGAGTTTGTAGAACCATTTTAAGGCTTAGCTCCTTACCACAAGAATGGCAAGCCTGCTGGGGATGGCCGGCAGGAGCGAGAAGGGACCTGCTGCAGGGCAAGGGCTAGTGGCCACCAGCGCCGTGTGGGCCCTTCCCCCGGGCATTGGCTGTCTTGATTGTTTCACTGCTCCCCCATGCAAACCAGCAGCTTCATCAGCTCCTCAGCCCTTACCTCGTTGTCTCCATACTTGCTCATTAAATATTCTCAGCGTCTCATAATCCACAAGGTCAAATTACTAGCACCTAATGAATCTTATTTTAAACATCAATAGTTTAACTTCTGGGGATTTTTTTTCTTAACATAGCTTGGAGTTTTCTTATTCCCTTTTTAGGGTCGTGCACTGAGCTCACTAAACTGTATAAAGTGAAAGTCTAAATTAAATTCTGTGTCAACATGGGGAATTCCTGCAAGCTGAACTGATCCCTGGCTTCATGTGAACAGGCTATGCCTAAATTTTTGTATTAAAGTGAAACGTGGCTCAAAGCTTCTCAGTGCTGTAGGCCAAATTAAACTTTGCTATCTTAAGGATGAAGATGAGTTACTGAGAAAAGCCGTCCTGGTGCTTGTGCTGAGACGCAGAAGAGGATGTTTGCTAAGGAGGGCAGTGGTGGCAGCTCCAGTGGGGACACAGTCAGGCTGCCCCGAGCGGGACACATTTATTTCCCGCATGCCCATGGCATCAGCTGTGCTGCCCTGCCAAAAGGCAAGGCTAATTCAATGCAAGTCAGGGTGGAATTAAGCGATGTTTGGTTTGGCGTAGAAGAAAAAGTCACACAGCTGGGATGGGAAACAGGCTTTTAAGCTATATAAAAGTGAAAAGAAAACCTGCATACAGGATTTGTCTGAGGAGGGTGAGATTTGAATTCCTGATCTCTCCTTCTTACCTGACTATCCTTTCAGCACACAAGGAGTGGGTTAATGAACTCACCCTTCCCTTCTTCTCTACTCAGTGATAGGTTTCTTTATCACACTAAGTGGGTCTGGTTCAGCTTACAGTACGTGTTTCCAGTTATGCAGCACATGCTGTATAGATGGACTTTACCAAGGTATAAATAATACTCCATGTTCCAGTGTGTGATGCTCAGGAGCAGAAACAGTGTCCAGAGTCTTTCTGATTTCTTAAAGTAAGGGTGTAAAATAATGAAATGTCAAGGTTACAGATTATTGAATTTTTACTGTATCACTGCATTTTCCTCCAGACCACTTCTCCTTAAACAAATGCATACACTTTGTGCTCTGGCTTTTGCCACTTCAGTGAGATTTTTATAAAACAACCAGCTCAGTGTCCCTGTTAATATCGAGCTCCATGACATCTGTGACACAGTCGTACAGCGGTGCGACCAGGCTGTGCTCCAGTGCCCTCCCGGGAAATCACGGCAGCTGCAGCCAACCAGGTGCTGCATGGCGCTGCGGCCGGCTCCCCTCCCTGCCGCTGCTCGCGCTGGGCCCGAGTCCCTCCTGAATGCCGGTCCTGCCGGCTGACCAGCCCGGCCCCGCCGCACTGCCAGTGACCCCAGTGAAAGCTGGAGGCTCTTGGGAAGTTACCGTTTCCTCCTGTGTGTGCACCTGAATGTCAAGCTGAGCCCAGAGGCTCCTGCACGGTGAGCGTGGTGCTTGGTGACTTTCACACCTCGCAGCCCAGACACTCTCTTGCTCCGTCAGACCTTTTCGGGTAAAATATTGTGGCCGGGCTCAGGGATTTAGCTAAAGGTCTTGTGTAATTTTAATGTGAGTTTTGTGGTCAAATCTCTGAAATTTAGCCTGCCGATATCTTCCTTATTTGTGTGCTTTTTCATGTAATTTCTTTTAGCTTTTTAAAACAAATAAGTAAAATCTGAAAGCAAACAAAATTATATGTAGTTAATTAAGGTGAAGGTTTAAATATTCAGCTCTGTTCTGTTCAGCTCTGAGTGAGCTGGTGGATTATATTTCTGGTGGATGGCATACCAATAGCTACTCAGGCTCTCTAAGTGCTAAAAACTCTTCATAAATAAGAAACTGACAGATAGATTCAACACTGATTTATAATTACATAGTATAAGTGGAATATCTGTTTAAGAACAAATCATTTTCTTTCCATGGAACTAAAGGGATCAGTCAGCTAACAGGAAAATGTGATTTTTATCCTTGCGCACTGGGGCGTGGGTTTTTCCCTGAGCTCATGGAGGAGACAGTGGCTCCCCGCCTAAGGGCAGCCACCTGGGCTCTTCCCTGGACGGTCACATGGAAGCAGCTTCCTCCTCTCTTGCCTCCTGGTTGTGCAGTCATTGAGGAGGTTTCGTTTCCCCCCACTCTGCCTGCAATGCAGTTAAATAAGCAGCAATTTCCCTGCAGTACTGAAAACACACTGTGCACTGAACTAATCACTGCCCTTACAAAACTGTAGAACATAAAAACCATAATAAGGCTCCTCAAAATACTCTTGGCATGTGAAAGTTTCCCAGGATCATTAGAAAAATATCAAAAGGAGTTGCAAGTGCTGTGGGAGGATTTATGTTAAATTCCCAGCTGGACTCTGATGTCATTGAGTAAGACGATTAAGGACAAAAATAATGCCAAAAAAAAAGCTTCCTTTTCTTGTTTTCTGGCCACACAAGAACAGGAGAGAAGGAGACAGAGTCACAGAAACTGAACAGCCTCAACCCCTTGAAAGACAAGCAGCTATGAATATACTTGTGTGTGTTAAATTATCAAAAACACATCAAAACTTCTGGAGCGATTACAGCTTTTGAAGAAGAAGAGCCTCTTGTGTGGTGACAGGAGTGCCTTCTCAGAGACTGAGGAGCTCATTAGTTCTCAGTTCAACTTGAGCAAATTGATCTGTCTGATGAACAAATATTTCTGTCACACAAGGTTTCACCATGTGAGGGGTGAAGAGAGTGGCAATGTGGTCACACAGTATTTTGCAGAATATCAAAATTGCTAAGACTCAAAGCCAAGCACTGAAAGTAAACCCCACTCAGGGAAAAAAGGAAGTCCAGGAGGCAGCCACACGTTTCTCCAATAGGGAAAAGGGTTCAGCACTCCAGGGGAACCCACTTGCTTGCAGCGCTCCGCGGGGAGCCGGGCGCACGTCGCTCATGAGTCACACTCGGCAGCAGCTCGTGACGCCAGCCGGCTGCAGGCTGCTCTGGCGAGTCACTGCAGCGCCTTGTGCTTGGGGCTTTGGGAGGAATTCTAGAGCATTTTTCTGCTTTGACAGTCTGCAAGTGTGTTCCTTCCCCTGGGAATGTGGGAAAGTGTTCAGACTAGTTGCTTTTCTAAAATGAATTCTTAAAAACTCATTACATTGAATATAAAACCAAGGAACCCCTTAAAAGGTAACTTTGTAAATCTTCCTTGTAACCTACAACCATATTATGTTTAGCAAATTAAACATAGGGAAGAGGGAACGCGAGCCTGGCTCCAAATAACAATGCAGCAGTGGCATCCATGCCTTACAGTATGGCCCCAAAGCCATTAGGCCCCATCACAGATCTCAGCAGTGCTGTCTCTGGGCAGAGTTGCACATGCCGCAGCCTGGAGGTGAGACCTGAGCCCCTGGCGTCTGCGTGTAGCAACAAGGGACGCGGGGAGCCGGGCTGGGGTGACGCGGGGTGCTGCGGCGGGCGGCAGCTGCCGGCTGCTGGCGGGTCTTGTATGGACGAATTCAAACCTTAAAGTTGCTGAGGTGCAAAGGGAGGGGAGAGACAGAACAGTGAGGAAATAAACCCGAGTACACCAGCAGGTACTCTTCTGCTCTTACTTAGAGTTCAATAGGAGTTTTAAGGGTTTCTAGAATTATAATGCTGCTGATCTCTTATTAATGCATTCTGTACTGCCTGCGGTAGGAGTGGATGCTCATTTTGCTGCCCTTGAACATCTTAATATTTTATTTAAAATAAAAATAGGGGGGAAAAAGTCAATATTTGAGACTTATCTGGGTTAAGGTTGTTTGGAGTGTGAGATGAGGATTCTCCTTGCTTTGTTTAGCATTAATTACAGGTAAAGTTGTGAGGGTTGTTTTTAAAGTTTTCAAGTAGTGCCATATGTGCTCTGATTAGCAAGTCCAAAAAGCTCCAGGAGCTTCTGCACACCAAAGAATCTCTGCTTCTACAGGCAGCCTCTGCTCTCTCCCTCACTGCTTTTTCTTGCTTTGGAAGAAAGGCAGTTTGCTCAAGGAGTGCCCAGATCTGCCCAGCTCCACACAAACGTTGGGCAAAGAGCAAGGAGAACCAGCTTAAGCCTGGACAGAGGGTCCATGCAAGAAGCCTCCTTGAAACACAGCCATAGGTTTCTGCCCCAGGTCCCCTCGGACCAGGTCCGAGAGCCTTTCCGGCTGCTGGCTTGGATGGGGCTCTCCCCTGGAAATGGACTTGAAACGTATTTTCACAGCTCCACTGCAGAGCAGTGCCCGTAAGAGCCACAGCTTCTGCTGCCATGGAGACATAATTGTTATAGTAGTCATTTTATTTTTATTTTTCAATACATCACTATTAACAAGAGGTTGGATTGAGATTTGAACACGTTCATCTTTGTAAGGACAAGCAAGAACAAGGCTTACTGAACGCAGAACACTGCGTGGCTAATAACATACTGCAGCACATCTTGTGTGGGGAAAACATTCCTTTTAAGAGCAAGAGAGGGCGGCCGCATTTTATCTCCTTATTTATGAATTCCTGTGATTCATTGTAGGTTTCACTTAGTTCAGTTTTAAAATATATAGCATAGAGCCAAAAGTGCCATTCCGTTTACTGCAAGAATGCAAAGTAATAACTGTGTTCTGTCACTTTATTTACAAATAAATCTTGCTTTAATTGTATTTTGTGGCAGACTCGTTGAAAGGCTTGAACCCTGAGTTAGTCTTAATTACTGGCTGTGAGGGTTGATTATTGTTGCCAGTGTGAGCCGGGCGGCACATGCGGGTCTGGCAAGCGCAGCCATTCCCAAGCTGAGGGGGAACAGGGGCCCTCGTCCCCTTCCCCGGGTCTGGGTGTGTGTTAGGCACAAGAGGGGAATCAGGGTCTTTGGACGTAAGTGTTTGCACAGAGGTCAGCTGCAAAACATGAACTGCTTTGGACTGAAAGGCCAGCTTGTTTCACCCTGATATAAGGACCAGGTCAGGAGAACATTATATTGAAGGATTTGGATTATAAATGGTTATTCTTACCTATCAACTTTGTCATATTTGAACTTTTCTGAAATATTCCTTCTCACAGTGTTCATAAAAGATATAAAGATATGGATACAAGACTGGATATTGCATTGAGTGATTCGTATTTAACAAAACTAGAGGGAAAGCAGGTGATTCCTTGCCCCAAGGAGGGAAGAGGGCTCATGGAGGAAGGACTAGCTGCTAAGTTTCTAGGCAGAAAGTTCTAAGTTTGGGAAGGGTAGGTAAGAGAAAGAAGGTGAATATTTTAGATCTTTTTTTTAAAAATACCTGCTGTTCATGTTTCATGGGGAAGCTTTGTTAGCTCTTGTAATCCAGTAGCAGGTAGTAAATCAATTATAAATATTGGAAAGCACATGCCAGCACTGCTCTGCTTTTCTAAACTGTAAAGGATAAAATAGTACTATGGGAAATGGCTGCAGGATGAAAGCAAGAACATTTCTTCCCTTCAGAATGGAGGGAGTGAAGTCTCAGCAGCAGAGCAAGAGACTTGCAGAGACTTTTTCCTGAAGTACACAAGCGAATACTAAAAACTAAAAGAATAAGGCAGCTTTGATGAGCTTCTGCTACAACAGTTGTCTACAAAGAGGCTGTTGAGGCTTGATAAACAGCTTAGCAACTTCTTCAGGGCCTCTTCTCAATGAGGACGTTCATTTGGTTGTTTTAGTCATCTTTGCAAATTAGAATTGCTTTCCCTTTGGGGAGTGGGAAGTGTTTGTTTCATAGTCTGTTTCTCTACAGAAAGGGTTCTGCTTTGCTGAGTGGCAGCAGCATCTTTTAAAACTTCCAAAATAGCTCGCATTACGGTTTTGCCTGGTGGGTGCACCAGGGGATCAGGATGGAAATCTTTGCTAGCTTTTAGAAGGAAAGGATTAAATAGAATATGTGTGGTAAGAAAACTGCACTGCCTTGGGAAGGGCTTCATATGCTCTCTCCTTTCCTATCTGCAAAGGGAACATGGAGTGGACAAGAGTGGAAAGGAGGGATAGTGGCAGCGGGGAGTTGGTGCGGGATGCTTTCCTGGGTAGGGATTGGTAGCTCTCCTGGCAGGAATGGGGGGAGTTTAACTCCAGGCATGTCAGCCAAAAAGCCAACTATATAAACTTAAGGAAAGCAGCACGGTAGTGGGTTTTGTTTCTAGTTTGTTGAACCAGTTAATTGTTACCACCAGTAGCTGTCATTCCCACCAGCATTTGCTTTTTTTTCATAAATGAAAAATACATATATATATTTGTTTTAAACTGTGCAGGTTCACTTACTTCATGGCTGGTTTCTTTCTCAGCCTGTCAATGCCAGATCACTGAGAAAAATACAATTAGTTTTGCGGAGAGCAAAGTGAGCTGCAACTAAATTACAAAAATGACAGCAACAACAATGTGGCTCCTTTTGATACATGGATTCTTTTTAAATGGACATATGCTCAAAAACTGCTTTTTGAATCACAGTGGGTCAGATTGCGGGTCATTGGCTGATACCAGATTGGCTAGCTAGAGCTAGCAGTGGATATTTGCCATCAGTTCTGTATTTTTTATTAAACTTGACAACTCCAGAAGAATGGCTCTGCAAAGCCATCTGCCTGCTGGCCTTTAGCCCCATGTGTCACCAGCTGTTCACACAGATGTTAAGGACACAGGTCAGCCATGGCAGGAGTGCGGGGAAGAGAGAGTCCCACCCTTAACTGACATAGAAATGCAAGCAACCCCTTGACAGTAAAGATGTAGTATGAGTTTGAAAGGTGAGAAATACGCTTGGCTGTTCAACTCAACTCCAGTCAGGGAACTTTTCTGATGGAGGCAAGTTGGGCCTGTGTAAGCTGTGCATGCACTAGGGGCATTTGCCCATAGAACAGTCCTTTCCAACATGGTTTAACACTTTCAGGACAAATATATCTAAATACAACGACACCAGAAATATAATTTCTTAAAGTTAGGAAAAAAAAAATTGGTCTTTTTGCAACTGTGTTGCTTTTGTTCCAAATGCTTTTTGGAGCTCTCCTGGGCTAGTATAGTTCTGAAATGAATTGCATGCACTATTACTAACAGTAACAAAACCAACCAAACAAAATGCTAGTTCTGTTCCCGGGATATTCGAATAAAACAAGCACTTAGGAAGTATTTTAAGAAGACAGGGCTGTATAAAACTCCTTCGGTGGACCACATTACCCATAATTAAGCCAGTATCTCCAACAGCTCTCAGAAAGCACAAGCTGCAGCAGGGAGGACAGAGCTATAGAAGTTCACGTCAGAGGCTAAGGCAGCAGGGGCTTTCCTTGAACCCTGCAGCAGAAGACATGTGCACTGCGCTGAATGCTGCCAAAATGCACAAGACTGGCCAGTCCATGCATGTCCATGCATTGCAGCTGAGGTCTGCAGTAAATTCATCCTGCAAGCATCTTCTGAACGTCCCTCCCTTCCCTCCGCGCAAAGGCGCCCGCTCCAGACAGCTGCTTCCCTGACCGCCGCTGTCTCCGCTGCCACAGGCAGGATGTAGCTGGCAGGTTTTGTCTGCTGGCTTTGTGGCACAGACACTGAACCAGCTCCCTCATCACTGCTGCCTACTCACACTTAAACTATATTGACTCTCATGCGGGAAATATATTTTCACCCTCGGTCCAGTAAATCTGACACTTTGCAAAAGTTGCAGAGCAGCTATGAGCACATTAAACCTGGGTAGGGCGCTGTTTGTCTACTGACCTTTAGATACTAAATGGGCAGTGTCTGGATTTTGGCAGTCAGCAGCTTGGAAGGGAACAGAAAGCAAGCCCTTGTCATGAATAATCCTATCCTTTTTAATTTTCTTGCCTTCTCGTTTGTACTGATGGAATGATAATGGCATTTTGAGGTTAACTATTAGATTTAAGTAATCAATTTCTTTATTAATGAGCATAGCTATCTGAATTCACTAGGAATTAATACTATATAGCATTTATATAGGGAGTTTGATCACTGCAAGCTATGGTAGAATGAAGCTTAAACTACTCATATTTAAGTCAAAAAGATCTTATACTGCCTTTTACAAGCCTGGCTAATACCACCCAGCAATAACCCCTGATACTCCAGCAGCCTCCTTTGGTCTGGAATTGAACAGTTAAATGTAAGTGTACAGAATGCCCTTCTTGTCTAAATAAAAATGCACATCTTGTCTAAATAACATGACTAAAACTGTAACTTGTATTTTGGCCAGATTTTCCCCCCACCCACCCACTGAACAGCTCAATACTGGGCACCTTTTTCCATATCCTTGCAGACGGCACCTTGTTAATTAGGTATAGTTAAGGATTTAAAAGGCAATAAAAGGCAACAATATAAAGTTGGAATTTTACATTGAAAATCCCTGATGGAAAATTGGGGAATATTGACCAAACACTCTAGGGAAGCCACAAACTTTAAATGCACTTAAAGAGGCAGTCAGCAGTTGTCTTTGCCCTTTGCATTACTTATGCTTCCCTTCTAAGACTGTGCAGTTTTCCTTCACAATCCTGACTCTTTGCAAGGAAGGAAAAATTCCATCCGTTTTAAAAAACAGCTTCTTGCAAAGACACAAACTCACCACATCCATGATCTGCATGAGGCTGAGAGTGAAGTAGACAGTGAGCGGCTGGGAATCATTGGCCACCGGGCGTTCCAGAGGGTTATAGTTTTTCAGCAGCTCCTTATACAGCTTCCTTTGAAATTCTCCTTGCAGGGACTCTTTAAAGATGGGAGTAAAAACATAATCAGGATTCTGCACCAGAAAGAATGCCTGCTTTTCCCGATATCAGATATTATGGATCTGCAATTGTATGTGTACCTTTCCGAGTAGAACAGCACAGTAGTTTAAATAATTCCTTAGCTACCACAGCCAAGTGTTATCCCAGATTTGTGACCCTTTCTTTCCATCCCCACGCCGGGAGGGGACGGTCGCTGGCCCGGGATGGGGGAACCCGAAGGGTCCCGGTCGGCAGCGGCCCCAGGGCCCGCGGGGAGGGGACGCGCGGGGACCCCGCGGAGCGCTCCGGAGCGGCGCCAAAATGGCTACAGGTTCGGGCAAAATCACGCGCTCAGGCTGCTCGAGGCGGAAAACTCTTCGCGGAAAGTGTTTTGTGCCTCGCTCTCTGCCGGTGCCGCTGTCACTAAGCTGGCTACCGCTTCCCTGTCAGCAGCGGGCAGGATTTCCATTGTGCCGGGTTTCTGTGCGGAGGGGAGCGGGTCTGCCCGCCGGGAGCGGAGCGGCGCGGCCGAGGCGGCTCCGCGAGCAGCCAGTGCGGGTCGCGGCAGGAGCGCGGCTCGGC
>JAUBOD010000031.1:3307106-3319617 GCA_032353885.1 Nothura maculosa | reverse complement strand
GGCCGCGAGCAGCCGCAGCCCGCCCCGCTGCTGCCCGCTCCGGCAGCGGCCGCTGCTGCCGCCTCCCTCTGCACGTGATGGATTTCCCTCCTTTCCCGAATCCGTGCGGGTCCCCCGCGGAGGGCGGGCGCTGGGCAGAGCCGTCCCGCCTTACTGGGCACGGCGCGGGTGGCCGCTGCGGGGCTGCGCCGCGTATCGGGCCCCTCGCCCCCGTAGCAGCCTGTCCGACTGCACCGGGCATCGACCAACCCTGAGCACAGCGAAGGGACTCGGCGCCAGCGGCAGGGCCGGGTCCCCAGGCCCTTGCTGTCCTTGGTCACATCCCTGCTCGCCTTAGGCAGCGATTCGGCTGCAGTCGTATTTTGGGGAGGCGAGAGACATGTACATAATGATGCAGGTGGGCAAAGCACTCATGGCTGTTAAATCCTCAGTGGACATAAGGGGCTGGGAGCTCTGGTGCTACATGTTCTGTCCGGATATGGGAAAAATCCCCCTGGCCGAGGGGCGCCACTGTTAGAGTTTGACAAATGCCAGGCTGAGTAAAATGATGCCAGAGCCCCTGCCTGGTGCCATGATAACGTGCAGTTGGAAAGCAGCCCTAGGAAATTGATGGCTTTGTTGTCTCATTCCCACTGCAAAATAATGCATATTTTCAAGCCCCTGCATGGGTTATTGCTTTCAGTTCAAATCCCTGCCCTTCATAACAGTTGTTGCAATAAATTAATGTTCTAGTCAGCTGCGCTTAAGGATCATGGTACGGAAGAGTCCCTCCACTTGCAAGGGGAAGCCAAATGCTCATTGTACAGATAACCCAGCAAGCAGCAGCATTTAGTCTGCCTTGATATTCAGCTTTAGAAATCGAGGTGATGTTTTTGGCTAAAGCACTGGCCTAAATACGTAGCTGCTGTTTAAATGTTTTTAAAAGGTGAGTGCAGAACCAAGACAGCCTGCGGATCCCAGATATTTCCATGTCACACATTTCGGCCAGTTAAACACAGCGGCCCCGAAGCAGATTCCCCCTTGCCATCTCCCAGGGCTTATGTAGCTGTCCCAGTACCTGTTACTGAGGGGTACAGGGCACCTGCGCGTGGAAAGGATAACACTCTACAAGACTTCGAACATAGGGGCTTACACTGTCTTGGGTATTTCTTTGGAAATGCTCTATGACGCTGAGTTACTGTTTCTTTTTATTTCATTTGTTTGTTTTCTGCAAGTTCCTGACCTCTTGAATCGGCAAGGGCAGGTTGCTGGAGTTGCCGTGTGATTTCCCAAGGGAAAGCAGCGTTGCTGCCTGCAGCAGCGGGACCTCGCGCGTGGCCAGGCTCTGCCCAGCTTCACCTCCTCGTTTTGGCAAGGAACGCCTTCCTCAGCCCCCGCTGCCCCCTGCTATTTGCACAGACGTACCTCAGAGCTCTGTAGGTGCCCATGAGTTGTGTAAACTGCTTAATGGAAACCTGGGGACGAAATGTGTGGTTCAAGGCTGACATCTGCTGTTGGCTCCTGCAGGGCTGCCTGCTGCCTTGTCGCTAGCTCTGTGCCCACAGCGGCCTGGCGGGGCTGGGGGGCGCCTGCCAGGGCTCTGCGGATGCCTGAGGGTGGCTACAGGGCTCTGGGCCCAGCCCTTCAGGCTGCACCACCATCCAGCCTTGCTGCAGACCTGTCTGCCCCTGCCGGGCTACCCCACGGCCCTGGGCCGCCTTCCTGGAGCCTTGGAACCATCCTGGTTGCTGCTCCCGCCGGCTGGGCCACCTGGAGCTGTAGCCCCGGTGCCCGAGGCCAAGCCTGCCTCAGGCAGGGAGGAAGCTGGGCTGGTCTGAGGACATCCAAAAGGTCTCTGAGTGAGGCAGGGCCTTGTGCAGGCAGCCCTGGGAGGTGGCATCTGCAGCAGCAGAGCGGGGCTTCCCAGGCCCCTTGACAGGGAGCTGGCCGGGAGGGTCTGCGCTGTCCCCAGTGCCCAGGCAAAAATCACCACCTTTCCTGAGGCTGTTTGGCCTGCTCAGGCAGATCTGCTGAGTCTCCCCTCCTTCACCCCATTTCCTTAGATTCCGGTGAGATCTTCTGAATTGTTACCGATCTAATTGTAAGAAATGTTAGTTTCTAGTAGCTTTATATGCAAAGCACAAAACTTGCTCAGTTTTTTTAGAACAGATCAATACAAACATAGTTGCTTGTTAGAAGAGATTAAAAAGAAAAACTCTTCAGAGAATGGTGCTGAAATCCAAAAGCCCAGTAGTATAAGAAGTGAACAAATAATTCATAACTGTTTCTCTGATAAATCTTGACTTCTTTTTCTGTTGATGGTGATCTCTTTTTTTTCTTAATCTTCGCTTTTTATTGGTGTTAGCAAATTTAATTTTACAGAAGCTTTAGAAATTCCACACCAGATATTCTTCAATGGAACTCATCATTCAAACTCCTTGATTAAAATGTGCTTTTTAAAGACTCGTGGGCAGTCCAGGTAAATGCATTCACTGTGAATGATTTAGGTTTGCAGGCAGAGAGCAGGCCGATTCTGGAGTGAACACACAGCCTCCGTTTGCTGTCTGCAGACATCCGGGCTAGCAGAAGTCGATTGCAGCAATGTTTATATGGATTAGTTGGCAATGTTACTAGTGAGGAAAGGTAAATACGTACTGTTCTTAAGTCATCTAATAGCCTTGACTTGCATTGCAAGTTATTTTTGTAAAAGCATACTATAGACAATGAAAGATGTGGAGTTACCAGAGGTTTTGCACTTTCATGCTGTATTGACTGTGATGCCCACCAAAGACCCACTTTCCCTTGAGCATTAATACCACTTTCTACTATACACTGTATAGCCAGGTGATTCATAGAGAGATATTACTCCTCTGCATTACTTTTTTAACATAATCAATGCAAACTCATTTTAAAATTACAGATAAATGGCTGTACAAATTCTTAGGGGTCTCCCTAAGCAACTTCTAGTTGCTTGCTAAATATATACAATCTATGAATATCAGTGCTTTTCTGTAATACACTCAACATAATTAGATAAGGTCAGTTGTGTGTCCATATATTTGTGAGTACCCAATATATTTATGGAAAAAACAGTATGCACAGAACATATATCTTAGACAAAGCCAGGCATAAGAATATGTTGATGTTGATGGTATTTATGTCTGAAAATTGTCTCTTGTTTCTGTGGTTATTGAGCAAAGAAGTGCAAATGACCAACACAAGTTCTCACTCAACTTCGACTCACTGCTGCAGACCTATTTTGGGATCTGAATGAGGCACTGAGATTTATGGAGATGACTATCAGCTTCCAGATTAATGTGTATATAGAAAAAAAATCCTAATATATGACGTCTGTTTATATCTCTAGAGAACACTGTACTTTCTAAGTAAGATAAGTTAGATAAGTAAGTTAGATAAGACTAATCTAATGAATTAGTCAATTAAAGAACCAGGGGTTGAAGAAAATAAAGAAGGACACGATTGCAGAATGCTTGCCATGCGCGCAGCAGAGCTGTGCAGTCTGTGCACGGTGTTGCAGAGGCTACACGCACCCCTCTGCGCTCTTTGTCTCCCTGCACGGACTTAGCGAGGGGCAGAAACACTCACTCAAGTGACAGAAATGATAAGATAGTCCTGAGATTATCGCTCATTGGAGAAGGGACGATACTATATGCAGCTAGATATAGTCAACTAAAAAGCAACTGCAGTGCTTTCTGACTTGTGTCTAGTTATTGTGTAACTACAGTGGTGCAGGACTTGCGTGGCATTAAAAAAATGCTTTTTCATCCTTCTTGAGAAGCAGAAGAGACAAAATAGACGACATGTTTGAATGGTAACTTAGAGTGCATGCAGGGTAGGTCATGCCTACATTCATTGAAAGCTAATTTTTGAAACAAAAATTAAGTACTGCTTTCATTGTTAGTGATCTTTTTTGATTTTTAGATTGTAATGGTTTCTCCCGTTATTGATCTCTGTTTTCTAAATTGGACAAGCAATCTCAGTGATGAAAAAGATGTTTGTGATTACTTTTTTTCCCATATAATGCTCTGAAACAACATATGGCTTCTTCATTGCCAGGAGGTAGCTTTGATTATTAGTTTTGAACAAATTAGTGGACAAACCAGTGATTTGAAATCTGGTTATTTTCATAATTACACTTTATTTATTTATATCCTGTACATGAAATCTCAAGCAGAGACTCACAAAGATAATCTTTCTTCCCCCCCCCCCCCCCAATTCTTGACTCCTATACCAGGTGTTGGATTTCCAGAAAACAATCAATTCCCCAAATTGTCTTTACTTGTAAATAATAAAGTAGACCACAAACTGTTTTGTTGGTTAAAAATAGCATATTTACCACTCTCTCGAATCATGAAAGGTAACAACAGGGAGAGCATTTCTAACAGTGCTCATGTGGAAAGAATAAAGATTTGTGAAATTGGTGTAATGAATTTGTGTAACTAATAAGTAGCCGTAGGTCATTTCTATCACATATCGTATTTCAGAGTTCATTCTTTTTTCTTTTATTATTGTTAGGATGCAGTCAGATATGAGTGTAGCTGCTAAACTGTAGTGGTAGCCCCATTGCAGGGCTGTAGCAGAGGCGAACCAGGGCGAATTGCAGCTAAAGCTAAACACGTGGATATTCCTGCTGCTGACACATGGATCTCAATCACCATCTGTCAAATGATGCAGCTGCAGAGGTTTCTTAGCGTATCTATCCTAATATGTTTTGTGTTGGAAATTTTTACAGTTTTTTGTGTCATGCTTAGCATATCCGTGCTCTCATTTCAGCCTTTGTCAAGTCCTGTTGCGTCTTTTTGTAGTCCTGGGGCTTTGCATTCTTTCCCACTGACACAGAGCCACAGGATCACAGCCCCATCACTGTGAATGCCACAACGTTGGCAAAACTTCTTTACTCCAGTTAATTGTAAATGACTGTGTTGAACGTTTGCATTAGGTCATTAAAGTTGACAGGAAATCTACATTTGAGGCCTGCAACTTTAATGGTTCCTGATCAATAAGCATCTGAAAAATCACCTTGATTTATCTCGTCCTAAAGCAACATGCTACAAATTTTCCTTTGCTAGGAAAATGCAGTCTACTGTATTTTTAATAGCTAACAAGCATGCATTCTACTAAAAGTGATATTTCTGTCTGAAAAGACCATGTTAATAA
The DNA here is from genome assembly GCA_032353885.1 of Nothura maculosa. Taxonomy (NCBI): domain Eukaryota; kingdom Metazoa; phylum Chordata; class Aves; order Tinamiformes; family Tinamidae; genus Nothura; species Nothura maculosa. The sequence goes on along the minus strand of JAUBOD010000031.1, from coordinate 3,314,460 downwards.
GGCCTTTGACTCTAAAGCTAAGCTCTAATCCTTTCAAAGACAGAAATGTTTGCAATGTGACATTTTGCCTGAAAATGCTAAATATTGTTGGGCCTAAGCTGACAGCAAAAATAAAAGCTTTTGAGGTACAGATGAAACACAGGATATGAAAGAGGACAGTTTTACAAAGCCAAATTTTGAAGATAAGCTTTCTAAAATGAAGAACACTCAGGACGTGCCCTTGTGCTAAGCAGTATTTTTTTGGTGGTATTTTTTTTTCCGTTTGTCAAACGTACACCATGTCTGTAAATGTTTTACATGTCCAGATGTCTGCATTTTGTCTTGAAATGCATATGTTGAAAATTTTCAAATGTGTTTCTTGAATTGCACCAAGGTAGCAGTCTGCAACGTTCCCTCCTAGCGTCTCACCAAAAGCCTCAGCATCACTTCTATAAATCAGGCCATTCCTGTTTGTTTTATTTTAACTAAGCACTGGTGAAGGTGAAATTGGTATTTTGCAAACATTTGCAACCACAAACATCACGGATCCTAGCTTTTATTTTTTAGATGAGATCTTGTCCTTCTACTATAATGGCATCCTTTGCATCTTGCACTGGTGTCTTGGGAAGTCTGCAAAAGAGCAATTGTCGCGGTGATTCACTAGAGAGAGAAAAGAAAAGAATTTGTCACTGTCACCTTTTTCCTTGGCTGCCAGTCACGTCTTAATGAAAAATTGCTGCTTGTTTCCAAATAGTCGGTGATAGATTTTCAAGGAAAGTCTTGGAAATGGGAGCATTCAGAGAATGGAAACATAAATGAATAATTTTTGATGTCAGAATACAGCGTCTTTAGAAGTCGCGGATTCTTTAGAGACTGGGATATTTTCAAAGTGTGAGTCCTCAGTGGAGCTAAAGGAAGTCTCAGAGCAGCCTACAGATTGTGTCCCTGATCAGCAGGTACAGACTCCTGGCCATGCTGGTGGCCATTGAAGAGTTGTAGCAATTACAGACCCTTAAATATTAAGTGTTTAGAACACATTGTGGGTAGGGATGTTTTTTGGATCATATCAGCTACATAGAGAAGCAATTGAATCTGCTGGTTTTCTGTCATAATGTTTCATTTCATTTGCAAATCTATCCCACGAAGGGATCCAGCTAAAAGGAGTTATTTGCATTCTAGCATTTGTTTTGCAAAAGGAATTTTAAAGCATTGGTTATTTTAATGACTAGTTATAAGATAGAAGGTATAATTAAAATAAAATATTGATCCAATTTATCAACATAGTGAATCTCTCTCCTGACATTCAGAGGTAGTGCTGCCTCACGCTGCTGTATGAATGTCTCTTGACTTCTGCCCATCTTGCTAACTCAGATACAAGGAGCCAGCTCCATCCTGTTGTGACTCTGTTGACATTGAATTTGATCTCTTCGAGCATGAGAAAAAATATCAGGTTATCTGAGCCAGCCTAATAAAGCAACAAACATAAGGGCTTGCTGAAAACTTTCCATTGCTGTAATTCAAGGTGATTTTTCAATTAGAAGTGTTTGGATGAATGAAACCAAACGTCAGGAGATCAGTCTGGTGTTACTATATACGTAGCAAGTGCGCCTAACAAAAATAGTGTTTTTGCTTTTTCTAATTCACCTATTGAATCATGATTTGTAACTGAAGCTATTACTCCTAAAAATCCTCTGAGATGTCTGAATAAAGAAAAATGTTCTTCACCTCTTTAATGGCTGTGAGTCAAGGCTATTTTTTTTATTGTGGCCAAAACTATTATTCTGGATTCCTGCTTAATTATGAAGATAATGCAATGTGGCAGGTCAGAGACAACAAGGACGTTGCTAATGCCAGGCTGCAGGAATGCTGGGCTGAGATGGGTTGCATAGTTTAAGTGATAAATGAGTATTTCAGTTTCACTGATGCGTTCAGTTTGGTAGTGATATTTCTGTGCCAAAGATGTCGCTGTATTCGCGTGATAATAATCAATACACAAAATATTAATTGTGCGATTTTGAAGAACATTTGATAGATGTAGAGCCTCTGTCCTACTTTTAAAAGAAATGCTGATCAACTGGGAACTTAAATCTTTTAGAAAGCCAATGAATTTATGTTCCTAAGAGCAGGATTTCTAAGCAAGAATCTGTAATTTATTCTTATGAGTGTAATAATGTCTTTGAAAATGTATCTTGTCATTCAGATTAATTGATTTTAATATTTAAGGATTCACATAAACTATTTGAGTTAGAAAGTTCTGAATGTCACAAATTTGAGTGAGTGTAATAAGAACACTATTTTCCCAGACTGGTTTTGCGGGGTGGAGGTGAATGGAACATGTCTTGTGCAGGGCCAGCAAGTGTCAACACTCTGCCCAGTGCCGCAGGGCACTGACTTGTCCTCGTGCTCCCAGGTGGGATAGGTCACTGAGCAGCAGCTGGCAACTAACACATCTCTGATCCCTGCCCACCTGGTTTGAAGTTGAGTCACTCCAGAAAATGATTCTGTTTCTTGGGTTTGCTCTCAACTGCTCTAGGTTTTGGCCGCCTTTTTTATTTAACTGTTAGCAGTTTGTTTGTGGTTCATGCATTACATTGTTCAATTCCAATCCCAATTTCAGTTCATCACTTCTCTAGTTTCAGGAGGAAATAGCAGGTTTAAGGTACTGGCCAGGTTCCTTTGAGGAGGACAAAATGTATTCTATGAAGGTGGATGTTCCTAGATGACAAATAGGAAAGTGTTGAAATGGTTCCCACCTGGGGAAGATTGACTGAGGATTAAGGGCAGGAGAGACAGAGGGGCTTCATTAGGAGCAGTAATGTTTTAATTAGATTGATGGCTTAATGTTTTCTTTTGGGATTCAACTGGAATCTGCTTGGCTGATTTGGTTTACCTTTGGGGGAAGAATTATGTGAATTTTAGATGAAAATTTAAAATGATATTTGCTTTCCTTTTATTTTAGAAAAGTGAGTAATTGTAGAACAGTTGTTGCCTTTGCTTTTTGTATAGAGTTTGTGTATTCACAGTATTATATTGTTGGTGCTAGCACATATTCAGGTTAATTATTTGAGATGTGTGCTTCTGTAAGTCAGAATCCAGTGAGGACACTCACGTATTTTCCATTTTCTTCAACAGAGACTGTTTAGCCCTTAAAAGAAACAAGATTATCCTTGATGGAAAACTTGTACAGCTGAGACCTGAAGCAAGTTGGAAGAAGCCACCAGGTAGGTGTTTAGTTTTTCTTTCTTCTTTGAACATATTCTTTATGCAAGATGTTTTCCAAGAGGTTTTTCTTTAGGGCACTTCTATTGAATTCAAACAAAATAGGATTCAAATCTAATACTCTGCAGAGCACCACTCCTGAATCCTCTCTCAGACGGCTGCAAGGTTTAGTGTGCAATTCTAATGTAACCTTGAGCTATGTGACTTCATTGCTGTCTGTGACTTGAGTGATCAGGAGGCAGCAGACAGAGCCCAGATTTGTACAGGGCCACAGGTACAGCAGTGCTCACTGTGCAGAGGTCCCATGTTAGCCTAGAGACCTGTGTAAAAACTGGCCTGGATCTTGTGCAGAGCAGTATGCAGGGCTGAAAGCTGCTGAGGTGGTGCCAGGCAGAAATACTGAGCAGACTTGCAGGCTTAAATTTAAGTTCTTCTCCTCCCTCTCTCAATGGCTTTCATACTGTGTCTCTCATTATAGGAAAAACAAAACAAAAAACAGATAGGTGAAATACATCTGATTATTTAAATTAGTGCTTGAATTACTCAGTAGAACTGACTCTCAGTTACACAGTATGATTATGTGTATGGCGTATGTCAGCACTGGTTAACGCAAGTGAATGGTACCAAAGGTACCTGGTAAATGGTTTTAAAGTTAGTAATATCTTTTTTGTATTGTTTTAAACTGCAGATCGTTCTGTGTATAATTTTTCCTTATGTTTCTGAGGGACTTTTGAAAGGTTTAGGTGACTGGGACCAGAACACTTCCCAAACACTTTCTTTGTAAGACAAATCAAAGAATCTATTGTTTCTATAGGCAAAATATATTACTGTCTTTAAAGACAAATGATACAAAAGACCTCCTTAGCACAGTTTTGAAAAATGAGGCATGTATGACACTCCTGGAACTTCTTGACATGAATCACTATAGTCAGAGCTTTGAAATGCCTTGCAAACAGCAGCAATGAAACCTCCCTATATTGTAAAATGAAACCTTCCTGTATTGTAAATGAGAATCTATCTATATACTATGAGGTAGTATTTTCCAACACTTTCTATGTACTCGTTTATAAAAAAACATGAGCAGCAAGCTGTGTTTAAACAGTGAAGTTTGTGTGTGTGAGTTTTGCCATTGCTGTTTGTTTTTTTTATGGTATAATTGAAAGCTTGGTGTTTGAGGAAGGTTAACCTTGGTGAGCAGGAGCTATGAAGTCTCCTGCCTGCTCTGCTGTAGCTTGGCTGTGTGAGCTTGGAAGATGACTTGGGAAGTAGCACACTATTAACTTATACCTTAAAAGTTATATTACCTAAAAAGGGTATTGTAGAGTTAATTTTTATTTTATTATAGAGCCAAATGCTAGACGTATACTTAACTAATGTGCATTGAGAATATTACAGAATTGTAGAATCATTATGGTTGGAAAAGACTTCAAAGATCATTGAGTCCAACCATAAACCCTTCAGCACTAAACTGGTTAAACCTGTCCCCAAGTGCCTCATCTCTTTGCATTTCCTTTTTGTCTTTTGCAGCAACTGTATCAATACATCTGTATGCACAGACTATTTCTTGTAATTAGTGCAGAGATAGTGACTTAGCTAGTAGTAATTTTTCACAAATTACTCTCCAGGGACTCTGAGGACAGACTCTTCTGGGACTGTGTGACGCTGTAACTGTCAGGCACCTTGTACGTGAGTCAGGTGTTTAAAATGCCTGACACTAGTGCAAGTGTACGGATTTTACCCAGTGAAAACTAAGTCTGTTCTGTGTATGGCAGCAAACGTTACATGCCAAATGTAAGATGTGCTTTAGATGTTAATTACACGTATGCTTTGAAGTTCTAGTATTTATCATGACAAGCTCTGTGAGGGAGTGTGGGTAGCAGCTGAGCTTGTGCAGCGTTTGCAGTTCATCGTGGTGTGTTTGCCACCTGGCCAAGCCCTCTTCTGCTGGTCAGGCTTGCTTCTCTGGCCATCCCAAAGCAAGAGAGGCTCTCAAGTGAGCGTAGACGTATTTTAATTTCTTTCTCCATCTTTTTTGATGACCTTCTTTGCAAAAATTATACTGTTTTTAATAACATAGTACTGCATTGACCTTGCCAGGGTATGTGCAGGTTGGTTGTCTTGTAGTGCCAATGGTCTTTCCTGAGCCGTTGGCTTAGAGTTTATCTTGACCCCTTGTTTGCTCACACCAGGAGCAAGGATGTTGTTCAGCACCAGCGACAAGCAGGAGCAGCCTCACAATCCTTATGAAATGTGTGAGGCCCTGCTGGCTTCTATTGCATTTAGATCTTGTGTATCCAATCCTACATTTTAATTATGGAGCTCCTCCCGCTTGGTTAGGCTGTGCTGTGGGGCAGGCGGTCCTGGTGCACAAGGGCTCTGGACCCCAATGCAGCATCTGCCGGCCATGGAGACACCGGCACTAGCAGTGTCTGTATTTGCTCGTGATCATGATCCTGTTTTAATAACTGCTGTCCATAAGACGTGATCTTTTGACTTAGCAGAATAATTAGATTTACCAGAATAATCAATACAATTTTCCTAAGTGCTTGTTGCCTGCTGAAATCCCATCCAGAGCTTTTGGTTCCTGCACGTGAGCCGCCTAACTGGTTTCTCCTGCTTGGCAAGAATAGCAGTGACATCTGGTGGCTGCAGGGCCTCAGGGACAGAATAATTCCTTACTTCGCTTCTTCCTTTTTATTTATTTGAATCATGAGATCCACTGCCTCCAATGTCTATAGTATTAACTGTGCTTTCCTTGGCTTCCTTCACTCTGGATTATGGAGCGACGATAACAAAAATTAACAGGAATATTGTTGCATTAGCCCACCCTTATCTCATTTATCCATGATAACTGGAAGCTCCAGGGCCTAAGTAGTGGCTGAGACTTTGCTATGATGTGGCAAGAGACCAGGGAATTATTGGCAGGACCTGCAATCCCTTTTATTTTGCAACATAAAACATTATACATGCAAGGACATAAGGAAACTTTACTGTAAACAGCCAGCTGCTGCATTCGTTCCAATGAGGTCAGTCTCCCGAAGGCAAGTACGCGAGGCACTGCTTGTGTCCTGAGCACTGTGAGGTACAAAGTGATCAATCCCTGTAAGATCTCCGTGAAATAAATATGGTTTATTGTTTATAGTAACAAACAAGCTAGCATTTGTCTTCACAGAACATGGCATAGCATAGCATTTTTCTTAACTTCTGTTGTTTTACGTTGCTAAAACTATTTTTTTTTGAGTTTAAAAGCTCTTCTTTGAGTTCTTATACCCTTCATAGTGTATCTGATGTAACATACTTGCCATGTTCTAAAATCCCAAATCTGAAATTGTGTTAAATACACACACACACACACACACACACACACACACACACACACACACACACACACACACACACACACACACACACACACACGTTTTAAGATACTCTGTTATTGAATATTTTAAGTTATTCTTTGTGGGATGTTAGCGAGACTGCACAAGCCTGCAAGTGAGATCGATGCCTGTGTGGTGCTGATGGTGCCGTGGGGAAATGGCAGCCCAGGAAGGAGAGGGCAAAGCCAGTGAGGTTGGTCTCCTTTGTAGGATGCAGGTAACAGAAGTGTTGCCATTTCAATGGCATTGAAGATGACCCTTGGGAGAAACTGCAAGGGGGTTAAATGGCATTATCTGCCTAAAATAGGACTCGGCAGTGAGTGGTGGGGCTGGCTTCTATTCCTATGATTGTGCAAAAAAGCATCTCTCCTTCCTCATCTTCCCAGGTTCTCCCTCAGCCCTTTGAGGGCGTAGAGATCAGGGAGGAGCTGGAATGAGTTGTAGGGCCAAGGGGTTTCCCTGCCCCAGCCAGGAGCAGGGCCAGCTCTGTGGCGGGAAGGGAGCAGCCTCTGGAGCAGGAGTTTCCTGGGCAGGTTGGGCCCCAGCAGCAGCCCAGGGTTTGGCAGCCACGGGGAGGGAGTCTCTGCCCAGGGAACCTCCTCTGTCAAGCTGCTCCAAGTGCTGGTGTCTACCTAGTTCCGTAGATGCCTCTGGAATCTCAGAGGGGTACTATGCCTTAAAAAAATCTAAGTGAAACCTCAAACAGAATCACAGAATCTACAAGGTTGGAAGGGACCTCTAGAGATCATCTAGTCCAACCTTCCTGCTCCAGCAGGCAC
>JAUBOD010000031.1:3201795-3222888 GCA_032353885.1 Nothura maculosa | reverse complement strand
TGCTGTTGTTGATACCAACCAGTACAAGAATTGGAATGTCTAATTACTCTCCTACTAAATGGTGGAATACCTATTTAGCAGCTTAGTTTTTTGAAGTAAGAATTAACATTCAGGGTTAGGAAGAGTCAACCTTTAGCTGCCAGCAGCAAATACCAAGTCTGTATTTCAGAACTGCTGAATCTGGTATCTGTGTATCAGAATTTAAAAACGAAGAAGAAACCCAAAAAGCACCACAATCCATGGGTTGTTATGTAAAGGATTACCAGTTTTCCACTATTTTCTCCATATTATAAAAAATTTGCTTATCACTTCTCCCTCAGTTTCTGCTCAAAACTGTTAGCCCTTTTAGAGCAGGAATTCAGAAAATTGTATAGAAAATACTACAAATCACTGTTTATTTTTGTTATTTAAGCTTCCGATCTATTGTTGAACAAGAAAGAGAGAAGACGGAACAGCATTAACAGGAATTTTATGGGAGATTACATAGGCATGGAAGACCATCCAGAGCTGCGGCAGTTTATGGGCAAGCGGGAGAAGATTGATTTTGCAGACACCGTCACCAAATACGATAGGCGGTTCAAGGTAGGATTATGAAGAACACCCTGTAACCATCAGTTCTGCTCAGGAGGTACATAAGTCTCCACTATCCTATAACAGAAACTGAAACTCCACAACCATCTAGGAGACCAGCTTGAAAAAAATCCTGTCCTTAACCTGAAAGACGCATGATACCTGGCACAGGGAAGCAATCACACAGGCTAGATCTGAGCTTCACCATTTTGAGCCCTGTTGTCCCAGCACACAGAACTCATGGGACTTGCTGGTCAGAAAAAATATAAACACTTGGAAATGGGGAGCAAGGCAACTTTTCAACCAATTAATAGTCTGACTCTCAGGCCATGAGGTTGCTCAGTTGGATATTTCCCTACTCAAAGCCAAGCCAATGACCTTGTTCCTAAATCACAGTACATTATACTGAGTAGTTGTCTTGACACTGAGGAGCTGATCTCTGTACAGCTGTATATCCTCAAACAATTTTGTATTTCAGAGTGTGAAACGAGATCTTGTCCTTACGCCAAAGTGCGTATACCTGATTGGGCGTGAAAAGGTAAAGCAGGGTCCTGAGAAGGGCCAAGTGAAGGAAGTCATCAAGCGGAGGATGGAAGTGGAGAGAATCCTTTCTGTTTCTCTGAGGTAAGTGCCTTGAAAGCATCTTTCCATCAACAGAATTGTATGTGGGGCAGGGGAAAATGAGGTGATGAGGGCTGTTCTGTGAGCTGTAGCAATTGAATTTGGTACATGAGCAAAGGTGAAGCTCTATACACTTCTAGCCCTTTCAAGGGGGCTATAGGAATAGATGTTCATAATGAATATAAACATGTGCAGAAAGTGCTGAGGATTCACCAAAGAACTGGATCCAGTTAGATGAGTAAGTAAAACCAGGAAGAGACTTCCCATGAGACAAGGGTATTCTGGTCTATGTCTCTGCCCTTTTGAAAGGAGACAAGGACTATGGGTATTACTGTATTTGTTGTTGCAGTTCATTAGGGCTGGCAGCTGACTGTAATCTAACAGGCCATGAGTGCTATTTAAATGCCAAAATCAGAAATATTCTAACAGATATTTTACAGTGTTTAAAAATGCAGATTTCACATTCCTGCTGAGTTCTTGACTCATAGCCACCTCGGGATGAGGGAGAACTCTGAAGCGCGTTGGCAAACACAATGACTTTCTCAAAGCCAGTAGCTTTATTCACTGTACACCTTTGTAAGAAAGTGGCAAGAATGAGCAGCTGTGATAGGCCTAGGTTAAAAATGAGTGAAACCTGTCACATTATTGGTGCGAGATGGGGCTGTGCAGGTGTGGAGCAGCTTGCAGGCAGCCGGGCTGCAGCGTTCCGGCAGCCGGGGAACGCTGTCTGCCACCTTGCTGAAAGCTCTTACGCTCCTCTCCCTGTAAATAACAGCTCAGCAAGACTTGCTGAAGCAAAACCAACTGTGCTTGGCTTTGAGAAAAAGATGCATGTTGTATTATGGCATTTAAATGTTTTAAGCCTATGTTATTTATATCATTCTGTTAGAAAAGTCATTGACTGATGTATGTGCTGGAAACAGATTCAAGAGCCCATCCCATCAAAGAGAACTCAAGCAAGGTCCCCTACTGTCCCCCCCTCCCCAAAAACAAAACCAAGAGGCACAAAAGGCTTTCAGGTTAACATGGGCTAAGTTCAAAATAGGTCTTACTTAAGGGCTATATTAAATCTGTGTTGACAGAGTACTGCCTAGAGAAGCTACGAAGCAAACAAACGCAAGCGGCAGTGGTGTGTGCTGGGGGTTTACCTTTGAAGTCTTTTAAACTAGTAGAACAGAGTGAAACCTCTAGTGGTGCATGTACTGCCAACCAGCTATTTTTGAGAAGGCAATTTTTTCAGACCTGTCAAGCTCAAAATGAAAATGTATTAGCTCTTTCTATCTTGCCTTTTTTTTCAATCATGTTTTCAGGACTGTGGCCTATTGTCCCACCGGAGTGGGACAATAGGGGTTGGAGGTTTAAAAGTCTTTATGCCCCTAAAAGAGTTGACTTCTGACCGGTTTAGAAAGGAATCTCACTTAGAGAAAAATCATTGAAATCATGTTATTCATGAACTTACCTGGAATGACTTTTACCTGTGGTCTATACTGCAGCCTTGATATTTCATAACAAGCTGAAATTTCACATTTTCATTTGTACTGTTTTTTAAGAAATACTGTATTTTAAGCAAATTAAAGTAAAAAAAATCAAATAGAAGAAAAGAAGAAAACTGGTTTCCTAATTCCTTTTTAAATAGTTACTATCATGCTAAAAGGAGTTACTAACTGTGATAGAGGTGGTTAAACTTTTAGAAAAATAGGCAGCGGCATAATTCATGCTTTACCCAATATGTTAAGCAGGCTAACATTGTATTTTTGTATCTGATACCAAAAGTACCTCTAGTAGATGAAGTTATTTGAAGCTCACTCAAAGCAAAGGAAAGGATACTCACAGCTCTAGAGAGAACTATTGCCCCCAGCAGTGGCAGAGCAGGGATGGCAGGAGAGGCTGGGCAGGGCTGTCCCCCCGGGTATTTAAGGAGTCAGTGATGGGGCAGGTGATGGGAGGCACCTGCTGGGAGCACCTCCAGGGAGGCTCCCTTTGCCAGGTGATGGGAAGCAGCCTGGGAGCTGCCTTGCTGTGGTGCAGGTGGCTCCTTGCCCAGCTGATGCTCCTTGCGGTTCCCTCTGCGCTGTCATTACCCGCCGTCTGTAGTGTCTATACCCATTCGTATTTGAGATCAGTGCCCTCCCCGTGGGACTGATCGCTGTGCAAACCATTTCAATAAGTTGCTGGTCCATGAAAGTTATTTAACTCTCCCTTCCTCAGACTGGAAAGGCCTGTTCTCTGAGAGCCTTGACCTCTGCACAATACAGACAGTGATAGGCCAAGCGACGTCCTAGCGGCAGCTTTTAGTATGGAGCCGATAACAGAAAACTCTGACACCACAGATTAAGTCTTAATTCTAAATGCAACAGAATCTGTAAGGTTCATTTCAAAATGAATGCAAACTGAGATTGCCTCTTTTACTGAGGTGGTGTCTAATGTGTTGAAAGAAATTGCAAGGTAAAATAATATTTTTTAGTGTTAGCAGTGGCAGCAGAAGAGGAGACAGAAGCAAACAGATCAGAAAGCACCGTGCTAACACAGGGAATTTAAAAGCAGTGTACGGGTTTCAACTTCTGCGGCCCGTGGGTGTTAGTAAAGGTGCACGTGGGACTCCAGCTACAACACACAGATGCGCTGGTACTTCATCTGTGCTAATAACCCTGAGCTGCTTGCTGAAGGGAGGAACCTGTCTGTATTAATGTGCTCTTAAATAGCACCTGACTTCCGCCTGTACGAGGGGCTGTGCGTGCCTGTAGTGGGGAGTGACACGGGGTGTCAGGGCATCGGCGCCAGCAGGACGCTGCACCGGGGAGCGCCCAGCCTTCCTGCACATTTCCCAAGCTTTGCTGGTTTATTTTGTAGACTAATGTCTTTCAGGGATCTGAATCTCTTCTAATCATTTGTTTTGCCTTTATTGAAGATATGGACTTTAAATTGTAGCACATGTTCCCATTTTATGATAACAGTAATTACTTTAAAATGATAAATTAGCATTTGTATCTCTCAGAAAAGATTATTGGGGTATTTCATTATTAGCTACTCAAAAAAAACCCCAGTCTTCTAAAAGCAAGGCTCTCAAGTTACTGCTACTTGGACGTCTTTTTTACTTTTATTTTTAAATTAACTGTGAATACTCTGGGCCTCTCATTACAATGCTGAGTGTATGTGCTGGGCGTATTTTAATCTGAATGGTGTGTGCTTTTTCTTTTCAGTACAATGCAGGATGACATTTTCATTCTACATGAACAGGAATACGATAGTTTGCTTGAATCAGTCTTCAAAACTGAATTTTTAAGCCTTTTATCAAAACGATATGAAGAGAAAACGCAAAGAAAACTACCTCTGAAATTTAGCAATACGTGAGTTGTTTTTTTTACAAAGAGTCTCTAAGAAGAATCTTTTCTTTTGGTGAGAGGGTAAAGAGGGGAAGGCGGGGGGGGCTGCAGGATGAGAAAGGCATGAAGTGGCTTTGCTGTTTCTGTCTGTGATGGCCATTTTACCTGTAGAGAAATCCTGGAAAGTAGCCCAACAACTATGTGTTTTTATTAATACTCCTACCCTTGAAGTAGATCAGAAACAGCAAGCCTGGGATATGTGTATTTGTTTTGTTTCCCTCAAAGAACTGTAAGAATTACAAATTATAATGGGGAATTATTGCTTAGTTCTGTGATGGCACAGGAGGGTGTGTGAAACGTTGCTGTTGTTTCACACAGCCTGGGAGCACAAGGCCAGCACCAGAGTAACTGCTCCTCACATAAAGTGTTACATGTCTAGGGGCGGCCCCAACCTAGATCCTGGTTTCCTTAGCTTTTACACACTGCATTTAGGGTGCAAGATTTACTTAGTTAGCTTAGTAAGAGCTAATGCACATGTGGAGAAAAAGAAACCGCCTCTAAATTAGGACGAGTCAGGTATAGATGCAAGAATGTACACACTCCTAGAACACGTGTTAACCCTGCTCTTGAAGCATATATAGGTCATCTAATGGCACATATAGAGGAGTGGTCAGCACAGAGTGCCAGCCAGTGCCTTCCTGGGCATCCCGACTTCCTTTGAGTGGCTCTGCTAAAAGCTTAAAGGCATCACTAATGCAGAACTATTATTATTATTATTATTGCATTAATAATAATAATGTAGATGTTGTTAGGAGTATTATGTTAGCTCATACACTGCAGGAATGCAGTGTCTCAGCCTCAGCTATCCTTATAGGCCTTTTTATAATGATGTTATCTGCTGCTAAGTGCTAGTGGCCTGATTTCTTATGCAAATGCATTCTGAATTCTCTGCTTATGTTCATGTGCTTGTATTAGACTTGAAGTGAAGCTGAAGAAGGAGACCTGGGGGCCCTGGAGCTCTGGGGGCTCTCGGCAGGTGCAGTTTATGCAAGGCCAAGGCGATAGAGCAGTTCTCAAGCCAAGCAACAAGGTGCTGCAGATCAGCATTGGCCCAGGGCTACCAAAGAATTCCCGTAAGTATGAATTTCCTTGCAAAAGTAGTGACTGGTTTGGAAATTTAGTTGAACGGTTGACATTTAGACTCAAGCCTGTTCTTTACTGTTTCTCTTTAACACTGAAAAGATCAAATTACAGATCTAATGATACAACAGATTTCCCTGCTGTTCTGCATTGTTTCTGGGATTTGCTTCCTTCACCAGTATATAGTGATCTTCTTTTTCTGAGGTGTCTGAAATTCTTTGGAAAGGGAAGTGTGCTGTTTAATGTAGAAAAGTAGACATCCAGTAGAAAGAGCACTTCAGCAAAGCAGTTTGGGGAAGACTCCTGAGGTCCTGCAGTTCCCACTGTCTTGCTGAGGCAGAAGGGTCTGCGTCAGGATGGGGACGAGGTGTGATACAGAGAAAGGTATTTGGGGTCCTTCAGACAGCTTAAATGAAAATCATGTGACTGAACTGGATGACAGAAGGGAGAACATGCCCAAGTCACCCTAGTTGCACTGACAGCTTGAACATCACCTGGCCAACAAACACCCTAGGAGATGGATTGGTTATTTCTGAAGTGAGTCCTGTTGATGATAGAGGAGAGGTCTGGCAGCCAGGCAGACTTTCCCAGGGAATTTAATGGGGACAGGATGCTGAGGCAGTGCTGGTTTCTTACAGGCCCCACCAGACGGAGCATCACACAGAGCCGAGGGCACTCGGGCAGGTCTCAGGGTGGGACGTACCCGCTGCGGGCCGCGCCGCCGCCTCCCGGTGAGTCCTGAGCCGTGGGCAACCTGCTCTTTACTAACGTACTGCTTTTCCACAGTAACAAAATCCTAGTGAAAGCATTCACATATCCATTAAATGATCCTAACTGGAATGTATACGTTTGAAAAGGAAAAATGAAAACCTTCAACTCTGATGTTGAAGGTTGGTGGCAGACTGGTACCCCACTGGACATGTCCGTATTGTCATGGGTGCTGCCACGTTCAGCCTCTTACTAAAACACTGACTAGAAAACAAGTCCCGTAGTCTTGCTCATTCTCCATTTTAGGGCAAAATATACACAAAAATAGCGGTTAACAGTGAAACTTCTTTTAGTTCCATAACCAATATGCAAAACATTATGAAACACAATTTATTTTTGGTTGTCCTGTCCTGTTCTGCTTCAGCATTTAGCCTGTACAAAAGTTGTTGCATAGCAGCCATACCAGTAAGTAGCCGTTTATTTCATGAACTTGATGTCATTAGGGTGTTTCACTTCTGCCCTTGAAAGATACGATTAATTTAGCCTGTGAACTCAGAGGCGAGAACAATGTCCCATTGACCACCATTTCCCAAGTGGGTTTTTTTCCTTACAGTCCCCAGAGTGTTTTTTTTACAAAGGCTTCTCTTTCGGTCAGCTGCTGTTTGGAGCAGCTCAGTGCTAAGCATGTAACTCAGCTGTACACTGACCCTGGTCACCAAATTAAACAGGTACCTCCAGAGGTGAGGAAGCCCTCACAGCAGTATGAGTCAAACCAAGGTATGTGCGGCCTGCAAGAGCTGCTCGTAGTGAAGTGGCAAGATATTTATATTACTGTAGCTGTTAACCAGGCTGCAGACCACTGCTTCTGGCTGCTACAGAGAACACTACCCTGTTTATACCAGGTAGTTCTACAGGGTGAATTAGAACAAGAGGCATCTGTTTTAACAGTATTCTCAAAGATTCTTTCAGTGACTTTAAAGCTTCATGAAAAAGACAAAAAATAATTGGTTACGTTGAGAAGGTCACGTGATTGTAGCCCAAGCCCAAATGATTCCTATGTTAAAATAGCTGGAATGTAGAGTCGTACTTAAGCATCCACCTTCAGTGGATGCCCATACCCACAGGGTGGCCTTGTCCAGATCCCCCACCAGCCCTGTACCAGCTGCTGAACAGGTAGGGCCATGGATGGTCCCTTCAGAAAGCCCAGTGTCACTGTGCAGCCAAGTACTAGGCTCACGTTCCTCTCAAGTTACCCCACAGATGGGCATCAACCATCAGTACCTCTTTGTGGCCTCCCGTCAGGACAAGCATAACTACTAAAGAAGTTAAATGCTGTGTTGCCCCTTATGCCTGTTTCAGGCATGAGCAGAAATCTTCCATCCAGACCTCAACTCAATTACCTTATCGTATATTATTTTAAAAAAGAACAGTAATTCCCTTTTTGTAAAATAGACCATTAGAAACAGAGCTAAAAGACCAGTGGTATAAGACAGTTCCAAAGCTAGGACTGCCAAGAAGCCTGAGGCATTTGGGGCCTTTGCACATCTACCGCCTTGAAAGTCATAAACAATTTTCTTCATTCTTCTTTCCCATTGGGGAAAGACACTGTGAGCCATCATCCTTCATCATATAAAATGTATTCTGCTATTTTCATGTCTGCTTTTCAGCTACAGTGGGGCAGTAGCTGAACAGGCTGTTTCATATATTTATATATAATGTTCAGAATTAAATAAACCTTTACCTATATAACCATTATGTACAGGTGCTGCTAGCTTAATGATGTATTTGGGCCACAAAGTTAGTTTTATGTATGAATTTATAGCCCACTTAAGGGCTACTATAGCATCAGAAGTGAAGAGCAGCTGCTGACTGCAGCAGGCTTTCCTCTAGTGTCATGATTTTGAGTTCTCCTCTCCCGTTTATGCTGCTAATTTTCAGCTGGCACAAACCCAAGCAAAAAAAAGGAGAGGTCACCATACAGCAGTAACCAATGCTATATTTTATTTATATATATATATATATATATGTGTGTGTGTGTGTGCGCGTGTGTGTCTCTCCAGCTATGTTTTATATAAACATAGCTCCCATTTAATTCAGGGGGAGTTTTAGAATGCAAAGAATGCAGAGTAGAATTCCTTAAGCCTTGATCCTGCAAGGAGCTAAAAACAAGAGTGGATTTGTTTAAATTTCCCAGATGAAGACAAACATAAATGCTCTTAAAAAAAATGCTTCTAAAGTGAATTTTAAAATCATTTTGGAACAGGCCTCTTAACAAGTTTTTTTTCTTTTTTTTTTTTAAATAGGCAAATCTTTGTATCGTCAAAGAAAAAAGAAAAGGCCATCAAGTGTTCAGATTGTTGAGAATTTTGGGAATTTATTCCCTTTTAACTTCAAATAAATATCCAGCAAGCCCAGTACCTCTGCATAGCTTTAGATTCAGACCATCTGGATTTTAAAAAAAAAAAGCACATTGTTTTTAAATAGAGGTAGTTACACATTAGGTAACACTAATGGGGTTGAGTTCCGCTGAGCTGTGCTGGCCCTGCGAACCTGTGAGGTTCTGGTAACCGATGAACTCAGCAGATCATCCGTGAACATGAAACTATGTACAGGTGACAGGGCTTTAAGTTCTTTGCTAACTGAGTCTAGCTGAACACAGAACCACCAACACAAGAAAAAGGCCGTGGTTCCTGAGCCGCCGTTTGGGCTGGGCACGTTCAAACTTTCTTTACTTACTTCTAGGTCACCATCAAAACGGAGTAATAACTGCCCCCCATTCTGGGCTACATGCCCAAGGCCCAGCGACCCAGCGGGCCAATCAGAAGAACCTCTACACCAGCATGAACCGGCCCTCGCTACCGCGGCCGCTGTCAGGAGGACCAGGCCGGATTTCCGAGCAGCCGCACAGCTTGGATTTCCTGAAAGTCCCTGACCAAGGAGCAGCTGGGTAAGTTTTTACATCAGATCAGAAAAAGGAGAGTCAATTTCTGTGAATTGCTTCATGCATTCAAACCGTTCATGGCTGATAAAGCTACACTGTGTGCATGGATGTCCAGATCATGCTACTGGGCTACATCCAGAGCTCCCCTCATCTTCCCAAGGATTTCCAAATCCATACTCATTCCCTTTTACAGGCTTTTAGGTATGAAGATGAACCAGTTCCAATAGGTCCAGAACTAATAACATAAACTTGATCTAAGCCTTCTGCTGTTGTTCTTACTCTGCTATTCTTCTAAGCCTTCTGCAATGCCCGTCTGCATTGCAGCTCAGTAACAGGCGATGCCAGGTGCTGCACAGCCCAGGTCAGCTCAGCAGCTCTTGCTCAGGGGTCTTTGGTTGTAGCCAGCAACTGACAGCTGCCTTGTACAGCACAGTGTTAAGTTCAGTGTCAGGAAGATAAAATCATTGAATTAACACTCACAGTTGACAGGAGGATGACTGTACTTGGTGTGAAATGCAAGACTTCAGTCATTTAGTGTGCAAGTAACTTCAGTGCTGTGGCCCAGTATTTCTGAAAAGCAAAGTGTGAAAGACAGCCACACTCACCAGAAGTGGGAGAAAGGAGACACTGTGGTCAGGGCATAGCAGGGAGGAAAACACAACTTTGATCTCAGCTTTCAAAGCACATACTCTAGATCTTGATCAAAAACACAGAGTAGGCGAAAGCTCTGTAGGTTCGTCCCATGCTGTCACCCATCTGTAGCTACCAAAACATCAGGTTTGCATTAAAGACATAAGGGACTTCAGAATGCTGAAGTCTCAAAATGTAAAAGGTTTTCATTAGTTAACAATTTCTAATTTAGCCCTTTATTTTGTTTTCTTGTTTGTTAGTGGGGTTTTGCTGTGGTGGAAATCAATGTCAGTAATTGTCAAAGACTGCTGCCTGTTCAGCAGTTCTTAGCAAAGAAAAGCTATTCTTGAGTAAGCAGTTTGTATTTATTTTTGCTGATCACTTCCTATTTGTGTGGTTGAATCCTGAAGTAACAATGATTCTCTACAACAACAACAGAACAAAAAAAAAAGAAAATAAAAAGAAAACTCCACCACACACTGCTACTAATAGCTACATGTCCCAGACGTGTTAAATCAACAAGGAAAACTATATGAACACATAGCAATAAAGCCCACCGTAGGAAGGCTGAGGCATTTTCCAGGGCAGTGGTTAGAGCAGACACCTCTGTGCAGGTCCCAGCTATTCAGACAAGCACATGGGGCAAATCCAGCTCAGCAGTCGGCTGCGCTGGGCCGGGGAGGCTTCTCCTCAGCCTTGCTGAGGAAGCAGCCCTGCGGTCAGCCTTTCCTACAGCTCTAGCCAAACGACAGAGGAGCAACAAAAAGAAATTCAGACTTTCTTTTAACCAGCACTCTGCTTTCACAGCTTTTTAGCAACCTTTAGCTCATCCAGCTGCCCCTCTCAGCACTTCTTTCTCCAGCCCATCCCTGTTCCTCCCCTTCCCTCAGCCAAAGGGTATTCAGGGTGTTCCCTTCCCTGCAGCAACGCGGCTGCCAGCACCCTCCTGTGGCACCAGTGCTGACTCACATCTGCCTGCAGCCCTTGCTGAGCAGATAACCTGGAGCCTCGTATCCGCTGCAGGCCGTGCAGATACTACTGTAGTGGATTTAGCCCAGGGGCTCAAGTATGTCAAAGCAAGGTGACCTGAGTGTGCTTCCACCACAGGAGGAGACAGCGTTCCAGGGCCTGTTGCTGCTGCTCCCTGTGGACATGTGTGTCTACACATGCGCACCAGGCACAACTCCCTTAGAGCTGTTGGGATCCAGGCTCCCACGTTAGAGCATTTTGGCAAGTGTGTACCTGGCTTGTACTTAGGGAAAGGGAGGAAAAGCCAAGATTAGGCCAGTCGCATACCCTTCTACTCTCCATAACCCTTAACGTATTTGCCTTGGCTCCCCACTCATCTTGGTTAGGTGGAGCCCCTGGTTTCTGCTCCAGCGGCCCACACAGCCCTGAGCTCCTTCAGCAGCAGCCAGTGGCTGTTAGGCTGGAAAGTCAGGGGCGTGCTGAAAGAGACCCCCCAATAAAGTTCATTTTTAAAGTACTTAATCCTCCAGTAAACATCTACTAAGCCTCTCAACCGCACAGAATAGTAAGCCCCACTTTCTCCATATAAAATACATCTAGGGTATATAGTATTTTGCTCAGCTGGGAAGCATGATGCTCCATCCTTAGAGAAGTGCAGCCCAGTGACGAGACCTTTGTGAGGCACTGGAACAGATATGTAGTAATTTACATCTTTGTGGCTTTAAGTAGTGTTAGAGTAGAAATTAACACATGATAAAGCAGAAAGCCCTAGGGATAGGCTATAGATTTATTTTACTTTAGATGTGGTGCAGAGCACTTTAGCAACAGCACTAACAGCAGTTCAGAGCACGCTAATCCAAGACCAGCTTGTCAGCTATTTGGACTGATTTTAGAACAGCTGAATTAGTGACTTCACCCACAACTACAGAAACTCTGTGTCCAGAGCTTCTTCTGGGCCTGTTCTACAGTGTTCACAGAGGAAGGCGCCTGCAGCGCTGCGGTGCTCGTGCGCCCCCTGCTGTAGCCACCGCCGCATGCCAAGCAGTGCAGCGCATGCAGCCACAGGCACCGCTGCAGCTCAGAGCTGGAGCTGCACCTCGGAGCTCGTCCCGAGCGGCGCCAGGGGAAGGGCTCCTCGCTGCAGCTGAGGGCCAGGACGGCAGCACGTGAGGCTAGGCAGGAAGGGTCACTCAGCTCCTTTCCCCTGGCTTACTTGCATTCCTAGTCTTCTGCAGTGGCTTGAGTTAAATGCAAACTCACATCCATGTCCCTGCCTTAGGGCAGCAGGGATTTCTGAGGAGGAAGCTGCACTCAAGGGGTGCAACTGCAAACCCAGCTAAACACGTCAGGGATTATTTTAACTAGATCAATTCCACATCCAGTCCAGAATACAGAGAAATTCCAAATGCACCAACACTCAAACCTCTCCAACTCAACTATATATCAAAGACCACAGTCCAGGAGACAAGTACACTTAAGCAAGGGCATGTAGGAGAGCTCCTAGCAGGCCCTTCTATTGGACTTCCCCCAACAGTTCACATTATTCACTTTCTCTGATAAATCCCTAACTAGTGAAGTATGAAAACAAACATCCGAGAAATTCTACTGGGAGAAGTAACAGTAGCTGTAGAAGGCAGCTGCTTGCATGTCTGTTTTCTTCCCTGAGATCTGTGATTTAAGTTCATAGCTCGTTAAAAAGAACCAAGGTCACTCTACTCAGCAGAAGTTTCCAGCTGATTTCATTTTTGCTTGGTCCTTTTCATGGCACAGATCTAGAGGTGTGTGTGTGAGGAAGGAGTAGAAGAGCTGGTGGGTTTCAGGAATACAGCCCTTAAAGAGGTCATTTTTAGGCATAGTATTATTTTTGGAGCAGTATGATATTTTAGGTAAGTTAACTCATTCTAAGGCAGCCTTAGTTTCAGCTGGTGCAGTTCACTACAGCACCATAAAATCATGATGAGATAGAGCCCTTAACTCCTATAAGTCCTCAGCTTAGTTATTTTTCCAGTAACCACACACTTTTCCCCCCAGAGCTCTGTAATCACAGCACTGCATAGCATTAACACAGCTCCACCTCTTCCCCACCATTCCAACATGCAGCACAAGTTTTCTTTTCTTTCCTTTTTTTTTTTTAAAATTTATTTATTTAAAAAGCCCATCCACCATAGAGGATCTAATACCTGTTCTCTCTTCCAGCCTTTATTAGCCAATGAGCTGGCAAACTGCATTCTTTTTCTCTGTCCCCTTCCTAATCTTTGGAGTGGTCCCAGCTGGGACAGTGCGGGCAGCTTCCCCTCTGCTGCTTCAGAGCTGACTGTGACACAAGTCCATAGACGGCCCTGGAAGCTGAGGCAACTTGAGAGAGATGCAGCATCACTCTCAGCTTAGTCACAAGAATGGTAAAGTAGCAAGCCTGGCAGCTAGAACTGTCTTTAATGCTGGAAACTCAGTCTCTGGGAAGCCTGGGGCAGGGTGGGGAAATGCTAAGCTATGTAGATGCAGAGAAGCACATGAACTGCATGCACACGTTTGTTTAGATTCAACTCGAGCACTAGCTCTCTTAGCCCATGCATTAGAACGGCTGTTGGCAGTTTAGAAGTTTAGCAGGGAGGAAATTACAATTCTGTGCCTTTCACAGGGACGTTAAACATGTAAACACAAGGCTTGTTGCCTGCTGTGTTAAGTACCTTTTTTCTTATTCTATGATGTTCTTTAGAACCAATGGACTGGGACAGAGGGCTAAGCTCACATCCTAGCATTGAAGGGCACTAACATTTGCTCCCCTCCTTAGTGTCCGCAGGCAGACGACAAGCCGGCCGCCCCCCGCAGGGGGCAGACCCAAACCGCAGCCCAAGCCCAAGCCGCAGGTGCCGCAGTGCAGGGCGCTGTACGCGTACGACGCTCAGGACACGGACGAGCTCAGCTTCAACGCCAACGACGTGATTGACATCATCAGAGAGGGTATGTAAACAGGCAACACAACCTTCTGCAAACGAGGTACTGCTCTTGAAGGCACCCTGTCATCAGTTAGGATGGGGCTTTTTCAGCTACTTCAGCCACCTTCCCTTCATTATGCTTGAAAATCCCTATGATACTTCAAAAAGTAGATTAAACAGAGAAGCAATCACACCTACAACAATTAAACTGGTACACTTAAAGGCATACCAGGGAAATCTGTTAAGATTATTTCTCTACCATTAAATTTTGTTAGAGTACTCTGTTACAGGCTGTGGATGAAAAGGAGTCCAAACTACAGCTATGGCAAAAAAAAAACTAAGTAATAAATAAAGCCCTTCCAACTCCCTCATGTTTCCAAAGCAACCAGATTACGCATTAGCGTTACAGCCAAGAGCTTATCGGACTCTAGATTCCCCAAATTATTCATTTCAGTCCTTCATGAGAAGGCTTCCACTTTGTGTGGAACAGTTTTGCAAGCCTATCTTAAGAGAAAGAAAATAAGAACAGCTGTGACAGGAGAAGGAAGACTTGCAGAGCTTCAATGCTAACTTTTCATTCTTCCTAACAGATCCTTCTGGTTGGTGGACAGGAAGACTACGAGGGAAACAAGGTCTGTTTCCCAACAACTATGTGACCAAGATATAAAAGACTAAAGATTTGTCAGATGAAAAATGACATATTACCACCAGTGGTTGAAGAGTTTCCCTTGCCTTCAAGACACTGTTCCTCTGAGATCTGTCACAGCATTTTCACCAGTAAAGTCATAAACAAAAAGGAAGAAAAATCAGTTACCTTTTCACAGCCGAAACTTTCATCTTTGCCTCAGAAAGACACAGCAATGGACATACAACTTATTTATTATATTTAAAACCTGGATTTAACACCCAGTGAGTGAAGAATGCTTAAGCCTACCATCTTCCTGAAATTGAAAGGTGCTTTGCAATCTGGGACCAGGGACTTTCAAAGGGGTGTATTTAATAAGTGCCTTTTAGTTGAATATTAGTAATCTTTTTCAATATCTAATGAAAATAATCTTAAAATGGACATTTCCTCTGATGCAGATCATTCTGGGGAACATGTTAATATGCTGCTACATGTTAAAAAGATTTAGAATCACTTGGGATATTACCATCTAAATATCTACTGTGATGGTATATTTAAAAACAGAATTCTGTACAGAGGTGTAATGGAACCGACTTATGTTATCTGATATATTTAGGGACTCCAACAGGCACTGTAAAGAGAAAATTGCAGTACTGTACACTAAATAATGATGCCTTTACCTAGAGTTATATTAGAATATGGCTGGCCCATGTTGGATTATGTTTAATGCTCTACCTGTTATAATTATCTTTATGCAGAGCTGTACATTTATAGAAAGAGATCATATAATGTATATAGAAATCTGAATATGGTAGAAACATGTATGAATGTATAATGTAGTAGCCCACTGTTCCTACTCATAATGTAGTTTTACTAGAATTTTTGTGCCGGTACTTACAGATATGCACTACTCCTTTTAAATGGCAAAAAGTGTTACTGCTCAAGCCTGATTGCCTCCCACACCAACTCTAAGCAGCTGTTGCTCGCCATACAGATAACAGCATTCATGCTTTGTCTTCTCAACCTCCATAAAATAAAACACAAAAAGAAACAGTTAGCAGAGCTGGCCTGTTCATTGCAGTTTGTTTTCAGGAATGCTTAGCAGCAAATCTCTTCACAGTGTATAGTTAATGACTTACTGCACAAGTTTCCAAAGAAATCCCCTTCTTTTCCAGACACAGACATCTGGGGGCAGTGAGAAGAGCTATGTGCAATGTATTTTTCTGGTTTAAGAGTTACTATTTAAGAAAGGGCAGGATTTAAGACATAGGAGGAACAAACAAACAAACAACCCTTCCCTAAAACCATACACAAACCAATGCAACTCCCTACACACATATATCCTCCCCCCAAATAAAAGCTTGACTTCCCTTCCTCACAAGCCATTGTCTGAGTCTAGTTTAAGCACAAACTCCATGAGCTCCAGTCAGTGAGCTCCTAATGGCAGCTGTGGCAGGAGCCGTTTCACTGCATCTGGACTGAAAAGTAGAAACCACAAGCTCAGTCGGGGAGGCACTATCTGCTCCCTCTCCCAAGTATTCTATACCCAGCAGCAGTAGCTGTTCTCAGCTTACTTGTACCACAGGAGAAAAATCTCTTGTGGAAGGAGCTAAAGCCTACGATTACAATTTCTGTAGGAAAGTGTTAGCTTCTCCCTTGTACATCAAGGCCCGCACATCTGCACAAGGGAAACACTGGGAAAAAGGGATATATTGAACTCAGAATAACTAATGAAATATACTTAAACAGTACTGAGCACTTAAAAGGCTTACTTCTATTACTTTCCTTCCTTTGAGCATACAGATACCTACATTTGTTACAAACAAAAACAGAAAGGAAAGCAAAACTCTCCAAGTTAATATTGAAGAATATACTTTTGGTGGGTTTGACTGTAGTCTGAGGGGTAAATGTTTCCTTTAAAAAAAGTATTAATAGACTTTTTTTCTCTTTTTTTTCTTTTTTTTCTTTTTTAAAAGGAGCTTTATTCTAGGTATAGCATAGCATTACAAGGCAAGTTTAAAAGGTCACTTTCAAAGCAAGTCTGAAGTGTGTCTGGTGAGGCTGAAAGGCTATGTACAAAGAGCAGCATGTTTGCCCTAGGAGGCAGGTGAGGACAAAGTGCATGGATGATGAGGACTCGCCTGCACAGAGTTATCATAGAAGTGATGAAGCTAGGTCCTTGATCATCTTGCAGTTCAGTTGAGGGATTGTGCTGATCAGCAGGAGTTTGCTACTTGCATACTTGTTCTTTATAGCCTGCAGAAGTAGAAGAATCACAGTGTTAAAGATGACTTGCCTATACATAAACACTGAAGTTGGATCAGTTTTGAGCCAGCTGTCCCTACTAGGTGAATAAGACTACGGTTAGAAGCAAACTAACGTGCAGAGCACCAAGACTAGAGCATAAACTTTGGGACGTTTTAGACAAAGAGATGCAGCAGCCACTCACAAGCTTGTCAGAGTAGCAGATACATTATATAAAAAACATTTAAGTATTCACAATACGGAGCAAAAGTACTACCAACATGTTAGAAACAATTTGAGCTGATGTACTTACAGTGTATTTTGTTAAATTCTCGTTTACTTTGACAACATTCTTGGCCATGTGTTTCATAGTCATCACAAGACTGTCTTCTGTATAGCCAGTGTAGTACTGCTGCTTTGTTCCCTGCAATGTAACAGTAAAAACCTGGAGCCTCTCAAAGAGGCAGAGTTTCTGCTCGAGGCACAGTCACCTCGGACAGGCGACACCCTAACCACTCAGGATACAGATCCACACAAGTTTCTGGCCTGTGGTGACAACTCTGGACAGATGCATCAAGGCTAAGAAAAGACAATTCTGCACTGCACTGTGCAGCAGCAGAAAGGGTAGCCACCGATTTAATTAGTTTACCATGCATAGTAAACTGATTTAGTTTTTTCTACCTTGTACTTCAGCCTGCAGAAAGAGCAGATGATACGTCTGATAACTCAGTACTTTCATAGAAAAGAAAAAGAAGTGTTTTATTCAAGGGAGTCCACATGAAAAGACGTATTGCAGTTTGTTTTTATTCATTCTTCCTCCAGCAGCATCCAACCATTATCTGATAACCAGCATCTCTGATGCTCTGAACAGTCAGTTGCAGCAGCTGTTTAAATGGCTCAGTTCAACAAAGTGGAGATAAAAGAGAGCACTTACCCATTTGTTATGCCCCAGAATCTTTTGTGACAAGCATAACGCAGCAGCTGCGATCTCTGAAGGGTGGTACTGCACCATGTCATAGTCCACCAGGGTCAGCTCCATAAGGTATTTTGCTAGCGTGTGTTGCTCAGCATCAGCCTAGCAGACCAAAGTTTGTTAACCCACAGAATTCTACTTCACTTCATCAAATTTATCCAGGATCATTTATTCTGGCTGTCAATGGACAGATAACTTGGCAAAACAAGAACAGTCAACAAGAGCTCTGATAGCATGTAGGGGCCATGCTGCACAGCGGCACCGTTATCTCAAGTCAAAGTTGAGCATGAAATCAGGGCTTACATGCCAAACTGTAGAAGAGATGTTAACAGAAAACAACTGCACTAGGCATTTCTATATCCAACTTAGGATATAAATGCTTCCTCTACCATATATAAAACCAAAAGCAGGTGGAGGTCAGATAGACATGTAAAATTAAGTAGTTCCTTACTAAGGATCAATTTACTTCAAGAGCAGCCCAGGGTCTGCTGAGCGACCCTTTCACTGCAGTAACCCCTCACCCCAGGCAAAGGCTGGTGCTCTGCCCTAGTCAGCTCTTCTACTGTAGCTGTGAAATTACTGCTCTGAGCTGCCTAAACACAAGCCCCAGTAGACACAGGGGAACAGATCCCAGCAGCTGCAGTGACCTCGACAGTCATGCCACAGTCATGCTGGAATTTTACAGCTGAACATTGCTTTTTTCTCAATATTGGATAAAAACAGATGACAGCATGCAAGTGCCTAAAGCATTCCTGGTCATCTTTACATAAAAAGAGAAGTTTTAGGTAACAAGGCCAAGTACCCACCTCACCAGCTTTTGATGCTCTTCTTAGGAAGTGAAGTGGAAGAGGACGCCCCAAATCAAAGTTCAGCTCTCTGAGAATCACCATTTCCATTTCTCTAACTTCATCACCAGTGTAGGCATTGTCAGTAATGTAAACAAAGTCTGCTACATCAGGAGAGAACATCTCTTCATATTTGGAAGCAAGAAGAAGTGCTGTTACACCCACCAGCTGAAGCCTCTTACGGGGCACCGGATGGCTCTGCAATAGAGAGGTTTACAAAAGCAGACCTCAAATTACAAGCTCCAGATTAATCAGTTCTAATAGTTCATAAAAACAGTTCAATAGACTTCGTTACTAGAGCATACATAGGGTTTTCCATTTTGAGACAGAGGTGCCCCTATACTGACAAAAGCTCTAAGAGGATAGCAGCTTCAAAGTCACATTAAACATTCTTCAGTCACACAGCACATATAAAGAAAAGATAAATCCTAAATTATTATTTAAAAGCACTGCCATCAAGCAACAATCTCAGTCCAAATGTGCTGAAAATCCCCTTAAGACACTCACTTGTAAGAAGCGATCCATAACCGCAACGCACATATACAGCGTCTCCTGCAAGAGCTGGAACCTCGAGTGCACCTGGACAAGCCAGTCGACTAGAATGGCGCGCATGCGCCCGTTGATCGCCTGCCCGTCCAGGTAACGAGGCCGCACCGACTGCTGCAGCTGCGAGGGAGAGCGGCGTGAGCGGCTGTGGCAGTGCTGCCCGCAGGGGCGCGCGCCAGCACCCGGCCGGCCTACCTCGAGCTGTCTCAGGTAGAGGTAGATGTCCTTTACGTAGTCGCTACAAAGCTGGGGGTTCTCCCCATCCTCAGCATCAATGTCTTCTATGTTGTTGAGCAAAACGTCAGAGAAGGCTTGGCACAAATCCTCTTCTTGCATAGACACATCCATTGGAACGGGAGACAAAACCTAACCAACAGGTTAGAGCACTTCCGTATCTACTGATTAGATAATGGTCTTTCTGCAATCCTTGTTTTTCAATTACTAATACAACTTCTTCCTAATACAAATATGTAACAGATCTCTGTTATGCCAGCTGGGCAAGCTTGCACCAAGATGCCATACAGGAACAGCAGACATTCTGGTAACTGCCTGCTAAAGGAGAACTTCTAATTTTCAGTCAATACTTCAACAGACAATTCTGCTACTGCAATATGTGCCTTTAAGTAGAGTATTTAAACAAAAAAGGTCAGTAGAGGCTTTTTCAACAGTGAAATTGGATGCTCTTACAAAGAGAGCAGGGTTAAAGCACCAAGTAACCAGAGTGAAAATAAGAACAAAATCATTACTTCCTACCTTTGGAACATCTGTTTGCTTGGAAACTTGATTCACAACAGCTGGAGGTTTGGGCAGTGCAACTGATTTTGTCATCTTACTAGGTCCTTTTGTATGCTTTATAGGTGGCTTTAAGTGTTCTGTTTTCTGTGAGGATAACAACAGCTATCAGTATAAACCCAATCACCTTTTCTCTACAAGGGAGACTTAAACACTGCTTTACCTTAGCTACATGGGTCCCTCGCGTTGAAACTTTGTTTCCTATTTCTTCTAAAGCAGCCCTTTTGCCAGTCACCTGCATCTTCGCTTTACAGTTCAGTTCATTCACCGCGTTCTCAGCCCCTCTGGGGATCTAGAAGGAAAGGCCACAGGACACGAGGGAGGTACCAGCCTCATTTCGTGGCCAGCGGATCCGCACTCATCGCCCACAGGTGCGACCCGTTACCCGGCCGGCCGCGCGCCCTGCACAGGTGCTCGGCCAAGGCCCGGGGAAGCCCCGGCCGCAGGTTACGGGAGGCGGAGCTGCGGGCAGGCGGGGGCCGCCGAGCCCCTGCGCTCACCTGCTGCTCGCGGCGTTTCGGCGCGCGCGAGGGAAGGTCTCCGCAGCCTCGGCGCACCGAGCGCCGCGTCCCCACTCAGTGAAGCTCCTTCCACCCCGCGCCGCACCCCGGGACAACCGCCCGGCGCCCCTCCCCCGCGCGCGGCGCCCCGCGGGTCTCAGGGCCCCGCGGCCCTCGCTCAACGGAAAGCGGCCCGGGCCGCCCCTCCCCCACCCGGCTCCCCGCGGGGGCTCCCGGGGCAGGCGGGGGCCGCGCCGCCCGTCGCGGCTGCCCGCGGAACTCACAGCAGGACGTCGCAGCAGCGCCATGGGAGCGGACGGAGGGAGGAGGCGGCGGGAGGAGGGAAGCGGCGGTGGGAGAAAGCGGCGGCAGGAGGGAAGCGGCGGGAGGAGGCGAGAGCGGCGGCGGCGGCTTCAGGGACCCGCGGTAGCTCCTGCTCCCTCAGCCGCGAGCGCCGACTGCCGCCTCGCGCCGCCGCCCCGCCCGCGCTCCTATTGGGCAGCTTCGTACGATGCACGCTCCTCATTGGCTCGCCGCCCAAGGCCCGCCCCGAATAGCAACTGCCCCCCCCCGGCCTTTTAAAGAGGGGAGGGGGAGGAGGAGGCGGCGCAAGGCCCCCTGGGAGCTGCGCGCGGGCTCGCGCACGTGCCCGCGGCCGTTCGGGCCGGGCCGGGGCTCGAGGCGGCACCGGGCGCGGGACCCGCGCTCCGCTCCCCCCCCCCCCCCCCCC
>JAUBOD010000031.1:3191605-3201695 GCA_032353885.1 Nothura maculosa | reverse complement strand
CCCCCCCGCGCGGCTGAGGCGGCGGGACCGCGCGTGGGGCAGCGGGAGCAGCAGCGCCGCCCTGGCGGGAGGAGGGGCGCGCCGCTCACGTGCCCCCTCAGGAGCCGCTTCGGGACTCGCGTTAACAAACGTTGGGGGTTTCCCAACGTTTACACGGAGATTAAAGTCAAAAGGAGCCCTGGCTCCTCCATAGCAGCAGTTACCCTGTCCCAGCAGCCCGGGCACCGCTGCACAAGTATTTTGCAGTCACCCACACCTGGCTTTGTGCAGCACAAGTCCCTATTTTGGTAACTTTCACAAAAGCGGCTTGCCCGAATGCCTGGTTTGCAGTCAAGGTACATACCAGCTACCCACAGAGTTAGATCTGCCTAAGAAGGGGTCCTTCGCTGAGTGTTTTCCCTTAAGACAGTAAGAATACAGATACACACAGTATTTTTTTCATATGAAAATCTACAAAAGCAAAAAGACAAAGGAAAAAAAAACTTGCATAAGAAACAGGTTTTGAATGATACCAGTCTAACATTTTATTTATTGCATACAAAAGGATTTCTTTTGACAATGGAATTTTATATGAAAAGTAATCTGATGCATACTGTTGAGAATCTTATCTTCAAAGTCAAAGATGCTGCAGAAAACTTAAGGCAATGCATCTAAGCATGTAAAGCACAGTAAGTGGTGGAAATTTTCAAAATCAAAAGCCTATTCATTTTCCTTCCCTTAAATTATGGTGAAGTCACAACTTTATGAACTAGATATAGGCTGCAGCTTTATTAGCCCCTGCAATAGCATGTAAGACCAGAACACCGTGATTTCTGGCAAATACCCAAGTGTTCAACATCACATTACAATGCATACATTTAAAAGCAAGACAGTATCAGTAGCAGTTATTAAACAATTCAATTCATGGGCCACTAAAATGCCTCTAGTACCAGGCACCCAAAGCAGGTGCATAAAATAATTCCTAAAAAATATCCCCAAAACCTGTGCTTCTTTGTCCTGTAAGGAAGCCAAAACGGATTCCATCACATAAGCAGGGTCTCAATTATTTTATAAGCCCTGTTTGTTTTGCTTTCACTCCATGTCTCACCAGTACCTTCTTGGAAACTTTAAGAGAAGTGAATATCATCAGACTTCAAGCACTACTGGTCAACCAACTTCCCTCCTTTTCAATGGTCACTGAAGAATGAGAAGTTTCTGTTGTCCAGTCCTTCCAGTTTTTTTTAAATTCATTTTTACCAATGCAGATTCAATTTCATACCCACTTTCAGTTTCCTGCAGTCACCATGCTCAACAAGCTTTAGCATAAAAGCATGTCAGGTTTTGAAGCAAGCAAAGGACATTTTGCCTCTCCCATATGCCCTATGTTACAAACACAAAGTGGTTTTTAAGTTCAGTTTTAGCAACGCAGTTAAGCTTGAAAATGTCCACTCATCACATACGCTGGAATAAAAATTTCTTCCCTCAGTGCCAGAGGTGGTAAGTCTGTTGCCAGCAATAGACAGACACTGCATTGGAAAATGCTACTCTTAACAGATTAAAAAAGGGGAAGCAGCTTTAACCAGACGAAAAAACAGGCATCAAATTAGATAAGGTCATATTTATAAACGGATCTTTTCTAGTGTAAACATGTCATTTTCTAGGTTTACTGTAAACTGCTTTACATTTATCTGAATATGAAAGACAAAGACAAGAGAAACCGAATGTATTTATTACTCAATCCACTTACAAAGCAGGTGGCTTAATGCAAGCTTATTGACATGTTCATATATGATCCCCTAGAAACATCTTTTCCGAAGTGACAGTAATGCTGTCTCAATGTTTTTGCACTTTTCAGCATCTACTGAGCACATTTAAATAAACTATTCTATTATGTGTGAAAAAGTTGATAAGCAACTTGAGTCCTGATGTGGATTAAAACTTCCTCCAAAGGCAAAAATGTTAGTATATTATAACTTAGTTCTATATACTATATTATGCAGCAAATCTTAACTATAGAAAATATTTCAATCAGTGATGGACTGTTGGTAATTT
The DNA here is from genome assembly GCA_032353885.1 of Nothura maculosa. Classification (NCBI taxonomy): domain Eukaryota; kingdom Metazoa; phylum Chordata; class Aves; order Tinamiformes; family Tinamidae; genus Nothura; species Nothura maculosa. The sequence goes on along the minus strand of JAUBOD010000031.1, from coordinate 3,199,664 downwards.
ATAAGGAGGGTATCTATGATCAAGGCAAAACTAGGTAATCACATTTGTGTTTCAGTTTCTACAGAAATTTACAGGCTTTCAATTTACTAATAAAAAATAAAACAACAGACATGGGAATTTAGCTAAATTTATTAACTTTAAAACTAATAAAAATCCCAAGATGAGCCTGGGATCTTTAGAAGTTCTATGAACGCATGTATATCTGCCCCTTCCCCCCAAAAAACACTCCCCCAGAAAACAACCACCAAAAAAAAAAAATCCACCACACCCTGCAGCTCTAAGTCCTGACTGAATGGGTTTTTTTTTTATATATATATATATATAAAAATACACAACAACAAAAAAGTGTGCAGATACTTCAACTTAAGTTAGCAGAAGACCAAAGACTCTAAGTTCTTCCATTTCCCTATGAACTCTTTCCATCTGCAAGTATCTACAATCCAGCTAACTGAAATCAACATTTAGTGTTCATTAGAGCTGTTTCACAGCAGCAAATATTAAGTTAGGGATTCAAATTTCTAGACACAGGAAGAAAATGATAAATACAATCTGAACAGCAGTCTAAATGTTTAATATTGACATTCAAATATATCTGCATTGTGCTGAAAGTTTAAAACAAACACAAAAATCTGATCAGACAAAACTGGCGATGAGTATGCTATATGTATCAGTCAGACTGAAGATAGTTCATATTCTGTTCCCAGTATTAAAGATGGTATTTGATTCAGAACTGATATTGTTAATATACAGCAGCCATTTTTTCCTAATTAAGGAATGTCTCAATACATAATATTATCCTTTTCTAGATGATCTTTATACATTAAACTAAAATATGATTAAATTAAGGAGTCCGAGGTTAGTAATGAGTGAAATCATATTTTCAAAGCTCGATACTATGTAAAACAAACCAAAAAAAGAGACCACACAATTCTACTTACTAAAGCAGCTATTCTTGCCTGCAAGTTTGGGATCATAAAGCCCATAATATGTGCAAACAAATGCAATACAAGGAACCATGCAAAAATTCAGTAATGACTTAAAAGAAAAAAAATGTAGAACCTAAACAACAAAAGAGGTTTTATAAATACATTGAAACTCAACTGTCTACATAAACTGTAGGTCTAGCATTAGTTGTACCATATAGCAGAGCCAGCACTCTAGGTTCAATGCTTCCAAATCTGCGCAGGTAAGTCATGCCATCTTTGGTTGACTGCAGTACCAGGAAGGATGAAAGGGAGTGAGAGGGAGGACAAGAGTTCTGGAAAACGATGTCAACTTTCACTAGGCAGTTGAGCCTCAATGTCCACTCTGCAAATGGGGCACTTCTTGTTAGTGATCAACCACTGATCTACGCATACTTGGTGGAAAAGGTGCATACATGGAAGGCGTCTGTCATTAGAACAGAAAGAGATTTACATTAACAAAACATGTAAATATCAACACACTCAAAGGAAAAATGCTAATGTGAATTTTGCCATTAAGGCATCTACTCTTCTTGCACTGCATGTTCCTCCCTCCTCCTCCCCCACCATATCCCCAAGCTTCACCAGTCTCGCTAAAATTAAGAAGCTTCTATAATAATAACTCTAAAGTGTTCCTCTAATACCACCAATATTCATTTTATTTATTGGTTACAATGACAGATCATAGGTTAACAGCTACAGCTAAACATTAAGTGTTGCAAAGAATAGTTTAACATAACAAAGTCTGGTCTCAAAGCACAGTATTTGCATTATACTCTGATATTCAATGGTAATATTTACCTGACATCTTCACCTTCCTCTAATATAGACAAACAGATGGTACACTTTTCCTCTGTGTCTTCTTCTGTTCCCTCCTCTCCATCTTGTTTGCTGTGCAGTTTCCTCTGTGAGAACCAATCAGTTGTTACCTTATTAGTAGAGATGACATTATTGACAAACTGAGTAAAATCTGTTTTTAATACATATTCAACATATACTACTTTGAAAACATTTGCTAAAAGCTTTCACATTTTCAGCAGCACTTACTCAAAAACATTTGAACCTAACTGAACCAAGAACTAGCAAAACTACAGGATGCTTCTGACTTAGTTAACTCTTGCTGAATTACAAAACAGCCTAGAGGACTACAAATATATAATAAGAACTTGCAACTTATTTCATTCAAGAAGAGGCCAAATATATCCCCATTCAAATCTATTATCTTAACTCACAATTTATCAGATAATGACAGAACACCTCTGTGGATGGAGTTATGTATTATGGTATAATAAATTACAAGTGAAAGACAAATTGTCAAAATTCTGTTCCAGGTACAAAGCTTGTGAAGTTTCCAAAAATGTGAGCCCGCTAAAGAGAGCAAAAAAAATAAAAGGTATATAGCAAATGCGTCTTAAGAATAATTCATTACATAGAATATTAACTTATCAAATGAAACGAAGGCTTTTTTTTTTTTTTTTTTAAAGTCAAATTGCTGATGGATGTTAAAAAACATCCAGGCTGTTCACCACAGCTGGACAAGTTATTAAACAAGGTGGCTGAAGATGGCAGCTGATCACCACTACTGGGATGAGGGAAGAAACAAAATCCAAAGTCACGTTTCGTCGCTATCCACCAGAGGCACTGAAGGTTGGAAACGATCCTCTCAAGTAATTAGCTGCTTCAGTATTCAGAAGCGTTATCTTGAAACTTCCTTCTCTCTCATTTTCCCTTTGCCCTCAACATCTGCATTCATGTCATTCTTTCTCCTTCACCACAGATAACAACAGTTTCAGTGTAAAATATACAGCCCAGAAATACAGCAAATTTATCAGCTGATAACTGAAAGGAACATTTTATTGACTCATATGGAGAACAGATGCAGAAGGAAATGGAGGACTAGGAAGAAGTATTGCTCAGCTCTAGAGATCTTGCTCTCCATATTGGGTTTAAGATGCTAAGAAAAAATGCAGGACTAAACAAACCAGCATGTATGAATTTGGCGATTAAGTTTCATGTCAAAGCTTTAAAGCTTTTTTTTTTTTTTTTATTAAAGCTTCTTTGCCAAGCATTATCTTTAGAAATTAAGATTTTTGTATTTCTTGTTTTACATTTCTAAAAAGCAAGATCACACTTCACTTTTCTTCACTTCTTCATATCTGAATGTGCAGAAACAAGAACTAAGAACTAGATTTTGAATTGGCATTAATAAAAAAACCTATGTTCAACAAATGATATCAACTCTTTATTATCAGATAGGCCAAGCAATTTTCATTTCTAGGAGTTACTCCATAAGTTTTGCTTACAAACCTTTCAAATGCAATATACTGAAAACAGGGCCTTGAAAGTAATTTCCGCACATTTAAGCTACAAAATGGTGTTACATCTTCAAAGATAATAAACACAGCCCACAGTTTGAGAAATCCTCACCTTTTTGTATTTATGTGGATATGTGCATCTTTCTATAGTTCCCTGTGTTGCTCCACGATTAACATTGCCTAATCGTTCTTCCAAGTGAATCAGCTCCTAAAAAGTACCAAGGAACAAACAGCGTAAGAACTGACACTGGAGTTACTTTGAATACATTTTCATTTTATTCTAACCCTTTAACAAAGTGACAGGTGCCTGTCAGTTCCCAAATTATTCAAGAATAGGCAAAGAGTAGTACAAAAAGGGTATGTTGTGCAGGAAAAATGATGTTTTTCCATAAACAAACACAATACACTGATATCAGAGACACAGGAAACACTATTTTACTACTAAAAAAAATAGAAACTGTTCTGCTAGGAACATTTATCAGTATGTTCACACATACTTATATGTCTGGTTATGACAATGCAATTAAAATCCATTAGTAAAATATGTGCTTTCTAAGAGCCATTATGTCTTGGAAGCAAAAAAGAGGATTAAGGGATAATACAGTGACCAATTTCTTTTTCTCCAGCAATAAGTTGATTAGAACCATGAAGTGTCACTGAACGTTTTCAGTGGACTTAATGACTAGGTCATTAACTCTCTGCATCTGATATATATTTTTGAATAGTTCCTGCACTACATAACAAACAGGACAGCACTATCAAATTTGCCAAGTTTCATTCTGATTAGCAGAATCCTGGCCTGGTTATTCAGAAACACCAGTACCTTTCATCAACACATCCTGCAAAGCACTATATCCTACTTATTATGGGATAGGAGGGGAAATGAAAAACAAAGTGTAGTGCCAGCTAATGACCACCTGAGCCTAACAAGAGGCCTAGCAAAAGGTCCAGGGCTTTTTTTTTTTAATTTTTATTTTTATTAAATTTAAACTTGACTTTTTAAAGTATTTTACATATCTCTTCCCAGCCCCAAGTAAGGCAGTTATTCTACAAATTAAGGGTATTTTCCTTATGTTTCTTTTCAAGCCATATTCTAAACATATACCCTCCCCATATTCCCTCATGACATAGTTTGGCATATATCTATTTTTTTTTTCTATTACAAACCTCAAAATTGCCCCTGAAAGGGCCTCTGAATGATGTTCCATCCAATCCCGATGAAATGTAACGGATGTGAGGGTAGCCCGCCATGTCTGGTACCTATTCAAACAGCAGACGTTAAGTTAAACCTATTCAGAACAGTTTCAGTATTTTACTGTTCACTTCGTAAAATGTAAGATCCTTTTGCTATTATTGAATCACTCATTTATATTCTTCTGCTTGAGCATAAAATTCCAACTGACAGCATAACACAACACTACGCTGAGCTTTCTAAACATAACCAGAAGCAAAACAGAAATTAGGCTAGATCCTCTATCATAGCCTCTCCACATCTGCATTGCATATTTCTTGGGCTCACTCACCACGTCTCATCATAATTTCAATCTGATTTATATAAACACACCATAAATATCTAAGCAATTTTGTAAACAAAACTCCTCAAAACTATGCAAGAAGTTGCTCACAGGACTTCCTATGGTTTCTCAAGCGCAAGTCAAACGTAAGTTTTCAGTACCACAAAAGAAACAAGGCAAATAGTCTGAAAGGCAGCCAGCACCCCATATCACACTGAAACAACCAAACACCTTAAGATATACTTCAGATTTAGAGGGAAAAAAAAATATGAAAGAAAGAAAGAAACATGCCCTTTCTCTGCCCTCTCCCAACACGCACACAAACACACACTGAAACCTTGGATAAATCTGAGAATCTCAATTCACAGGCAGCTCTAAATACACTCTAAATATTCAAGCATCTACAGGTTTCCTTGGATATCAGGAGATGCAAGCAGTGAACAAAATGCAGTGTCCAGCAGTGTCCACAGTTTATGCAATCACCTGCACCTTCCACACAGGCAAGGGGAACGGCAGTTACCGTACCGAGGGCGGCCTTCAAAGCAGGGCTTCTAAGATCCATTTTGAGCCATTAAGTACTGACTATATGACAAATATTTTAGCAGCACTTTTTAACAAACAGGTTAGAAAATCTTCAAAAAAATTAACAGATTCAGTTCACCTGAACAGAGTGCACTGAAGGGCTAAAGAATAGACTAATTTGGAAACCTAGTTTGGAAATAACATTAGCAGACTTCAGAAATATCTTCCTCTCTGTGCTGTTCCTGCTGCTCTAAGTGGGGCCTCAATGCAAACTGCTAGGCTGGCAGCAAATCTAACACCTCAGATATTATCCAGGAAGTCAGATATTTATGTGCCACTTATTTCCCACAGACAGGTCTAAGCTTAAAATGCATAGATATCAAACTGAATGAATGTGCTATGTGAAAGCACACAGCTACTCAAATAATATAACAGACCAATACGTTACCCTTCCCTATTTTTCAAGTCTACTCCAGTAACTAAAACTAGGCAGGTTACCACACTAGACTCCTTGGAAAAAGGACAAAAAGGAGGGAATAGCATACAAAAGCTATATAGGGACACCTGAGGAAGGTTAGGTTACTGTAAGCAACCATTTCTTTGAATGATAATCCAGAAATCTCCCTCCCACTAGCAACCTGCATTCCAGGTTCAGAGACAAGAAGCCTTAAGGCTTGCATCAGCCCAGTTTCACAGCTAGCAAACTGTGAAGTCTGTCTCTATTTCTTCCCAGGGTCACTATTCAAAAAAAGCAGAGCAAACAAAAACATTCAGTGCCAGCTCCAACGGACAGAAACTAATGCAATGTTAAAGATTTACAATGTGACTAAGACTGCAGCACTAAGGCCCCTACCAAGGATTATTTTCAATACTGTAATCAGATCAATCTTATTTATTTTGTGAAGGCAAAATGTTTCAATATATTTCTCACTGTTGGGTGCAGAACATTACTGTTTCACATTCAACAGAATAGTTTCTATTTAGATTTACAGGTCTGCCTGAAGAAGGCAACCCCCCCCTCCTGTGAAGAGACAGAGGAAGGAGTTTTCCCTGGACAGGGGCTACAAACACAGAAGGGCTTTGGCTAGTCACAATGGGTGGCGTACAGTTCGTCATGAGAAACTCGTGCTCCTGTCCCAAGGCTTTGGCTCACTCAGTTACAGCAATTCCCACCCAGTGCACTCCGCTCCGCGCACAGGGGTTGAGATGGACACAAAGGGCCTTTCCTCAACAGCACTACACGAGCAGTCAGAGCCACGCTGAGCTACGACCAACTCACAGGACGTCTCGCAACGTGCACCAGCATCCAGAACCAAGAAAAAGATAAAGCGTCTGCACGTCTCCTGTTATATTAGTTATGATACACATACAGATCTTCTGTTGATTCTTCCTAAAATACTTCACTCAGGATTGCAGAATATTTACCCAGGAAGGGTAAATGTTTATAACCGCTCTGACAGCGGCTCTTTTTTCTTCAGCACATTCGCAACGCTGAAGTGATGACAGTAGGAACACACATGCACCCTACTCAAAGCTGATGTCACACTGATCAAAGCAACTCAAGGAGAGAAACAGCCTAATCCTTGCCTAGGTAGATACAAAGGACACACTTTAAACCGTGTTTCAGGAAGGACTTATCCTGAAGCAACACAAACAGGTGAAAACCTCAATTAAGGCAAGCAGGTGCAAACAAAATCTCCTTTTCTATTTGGACTTGCAGAGATGTTGAACGTTAATTCTCTCTCTCAATTTATTTTGCTATTTCAAAATACAGATTCAATATGAATCATTTTTTAAAATTAAGTTACTGCAGGATTTTTTTTCCACCAAAAATAATGGAAAAACGTTAAAAAAGAAAACATTTGATGACATCTGCATCAAAAATGCAACTAACAAGCCTTGTAAATTGAATTCAATGCAGTCTGCGTTACCGTGAGAAGAAAGCGCTTTTCATGGCATTAACACCTTTAGCAGAGGATGTCTAACCACAGTTCAGCTTCTCTGTCCAATTCTCAAATTCCTTAAGTCTCATTTCAAAAAGTCAAGTTACAGCACCAATTTAATCTGCTGTTCTTTAATAATAACCTAAATGGATGTTTTCACTTACAATCCAATTAACTTTACACTAAAAGAAAGTGCTTACTTAATATTCAAGAAGGTGTCTGGCAAGAAACAATTATGCTGACAGATCTGCTGCTCTCACACACACATAAACGAAGAAACCTTCTGCTTTCATTATTGCCACAGGAGAGAGAACCATCAAAAGCACTCTTCAAGCTCTGAGCTCGCTGCATACATTACTGCTGGTAGTGCTCTAACCTGTCTTTACATTCTTCCATCTTGTGTTCCGAGTTTCAGACTTATTAAAACGTATTCAGATTACACAACTTCAAAGGTCTAACACTAGATCTGATCACAGCAGGGTTCAAAACAGCTGCCAAACATTCAAGAAAATATTGCTTACAGCTGCCTACACTCCACAAAACATGCTGTCAGTGTGCCGCTTACAAAACCTCAAAAATATAAACAACTTCAATTCCAATTCACATAATCCCTCCATCCAGGGCTTCACAAATTACTGTCCTGAGATTAGATACAAAAATATTCTGTTTCTGCAGAGCTACAGAATTCTTTTTTATCTAACTTCTTATCAGTTAGTTGCAACAGTTACAGAATGGCAAGCCTCCCTAAAACATTTGCCATACCTTCTGCAAAGATTTCTGAGGATATTTATCACAGATTCTTC
>JAUBOD010000031.1:3159520-3191505 GCA_032353885.1 Nothura maculosa | reverse complement strand
ACGTATTCAGATTACACAACTTCAAAGGTCTAACACTAGATCTGATCACAGCAGGGTTCAAAACAGCTGCCAAACATGCAAGAAAATATTGCTTACAGCTGCCTACACTCCACAAAACATGCTGTCAGTGTGGCGCTTACAAAACCTCAAAAATACAAACAACTTCAATTCCACTTCACATAATCTCTCCATCCAGGGCTTCATGAATTACTGTCCTGAGAATTAGATACAAAAATATTCTGTTTCTGCAGAGCTATAGAATTCTTTTTTATCTAACTTCTTATCAGTTAGTTGCAACAGTTACTGACAGAATGGCAAGCCTCCCTAAAACATTTGCCATACCTTCTGCAAAGATTTCTGAGGATATTTATCACAGATTCTTCTTTCTACTGCTAAGAAGGCATAAACACAAGGTCTCTGCTATTTGTTTGCATAATGTTTAACTTTTAAGTTTCATAAGGCAACTAATAAAATTTACTTAAAATTTTCTCAGCATACTATGTGTATCAGCTGAATTTAAGTCTTCTACAAGATTCACAGGATTAATGGAAGTAATGGAAGTAAATGGAAGTAATGGAAGTAAATCTCTGACTTATTAGTTCTGTGGTGATAGAAACTGAGATAATAAAAAGGTGTTTGACTTGCTACCTCCTAACACAATTCATCCAACTATGATAAGGACCTTTTCTTATTAAGAAACTAGGACAACTAATGTTATCCCTTAAAGTAACATCACCTGAAATAAACGTGAAGGTGGGGGGGGGAAGACGACGGACAAGTATCTCTACCTCTACTTGAGAAACAGATACCTTACCAAGTAAGCATGCAGACAAAAAGGTGACTTGCATAGATGATTCACAGGAAAGAAAACAAAGCAGTAAAATTTTTGGTAACTAGACCTAAACACCGAATTCTACAGACTGCTCAAGAAAGTGATGGTAAGCAGCCTGTGCATCAGGGAATTAGTGTCTTGAAACACCACTAAATTACCTGAAGATTATCAAGATGTTAGTTAAGGGGCAAGAAGCAAGCAATGTATACACAAAGTACAAAGCAGCAGCTATTACTACAACATTGAGAACTAGCAATTCAATTTCTGGATGTCAGTTCTTGCCTCCAACAGAGGTATTTAGGTTATATAAGACTTGAATGTTGGTTTTTAATTACAACTTTAGCAGTTGTACACAATTTAGCAATCCACAATTTTACTAGTATATCTGTGCTTAAGTGGGTAAAATAATACAGGTTAACCACTTAAAATACCACATGGGAAGTCAAAATACACTGACTTATATTAAATTTGTCTTGGTGAATTTTAATTAAACTACCTTAAGAATGTTCTAAACATTGCTAGAACATTTTTTGAAATATATCACTCCATAAAAGTTATACACCTAATTATTTAGATATTCCTTTATTTTCCTAATGTGGATAAAAAATGTAATGTAACAAAGTACTGGTTCACTTCTCCCTCCATTCTTGTTTCCTGTAGCACTTTATGCTACGAATTTAAATTTTATCACAAGAAATTAGGTTGATAGACATCAAATATTACTGGAAAATTTAAGACAAAACTACAGCAGTGCTGTACACAGATTTTTTTTTTCAAGCACCAGTTTTAATCCTCAAACACCAGGTGGAAAATTGGTGCCTTTAACATTCTGTAACTCATTAAAGAAAAATCAGATGCAGAGGGTCAATGCATTATAAGGAAGAGAGAATTTAATTCAGGTATGTTTCATTTTACAAGAGCTGAAGTTAGAAATGTTAGTGTCCTAAACTCCTTTACCTTACTAGACATTGGCCTATTCTAGTTTCCTGTCTGGGAACAAAATGCGCAGCACAATATTTTCTTCTTCCCCTGAACCACTAATTTTTACAGCAACCTATCCATTTCCAGTTAAGTGAAATAAACCTTAAAAGAATTTTCCTTACAAATTAAAAAAACTACTGGAAACAACCAACGACTACGATTTTTCACAAGCTATTTCCTTACCATTAGGGGAAGAGCCCCTATTTGCAAGTGATGAAGTCGAGGAGGTGCATGGTAATGGGCCAAGTGAGGATGCAGAGGCCCAGGTGGGTAAGTCGCTGCAGTCACACCAGCTTCAATTCCCAGCTCCCTGTCACACAAATGAAAATGGCTTTGCAAAAAAAAAGTGCATCTTGTCTCCAAGATATAATTCCACTGCTTTGGGAAGTGCACAATACAGCATAGCTATCGATACACCTGTTTTACATATGACAGTTTACTTCTAAAGCCTATTTAGACTCAAAACCAGAAAAATCTTAAGTCTTATGACAACTTAAAACTTATTTTTAAGTCATTTGTGAAGACTTCATAAGATAAATCTATATAGATGCAACTGCAATTATTACCCTCAGTAATGTTACCAATGTGGTATCTTCTCTGTAGCTCATCATTAAATGCAGGAACAAGAGTCACATATGCACCTGCTCACTCATGGTTCAGCATTAATAATAAAATATATTTTATACAAATTATAAATATATTGTAGAACTTGAATCTTCATGCCCAACACAATTTTAATAAACTTGCAACTCAGATCTGAGCTTTTATGAAGAATATTAATGAAAAATAATCTCTAGAAGAGTATATTTTAAAATCAATTTTTGAAGTGTTCTGCAGTCACTGTCACTCAACTCCATTTTTAAAAAGTGGTGGAAAAGTTAAAATAGAAATATATTTTAAATATTGAGCATTATAAGCAACATTTCAAAGCTGTATGAAGACCTATGCATTTTAAATCACAGGAACGCACAGCACTTTTAGAAACCATAGCCAGTATTATCAACACATTTTAGGTCTTTCATTGTGAGAGAATGTCAGTAAAGTTTAAAAAAAAAAAAATCATCAAAGCAATATCTGCTTACTGACCAGGCAGACCTCTCAGGAGCTTGTCGAGGATGGGACGACATTGTCTGAGGCACGTGAATATGATGCCCGTGGCCATAATTGGGATGCATTCTGTGAGGATGTGGAGGCGGCCGTTCATGAGCGCGTCTAGAGAATACAAAACAGCAACAGTTAACTTCACCTGTGCATTAGTACTGAGAAAGCAATATTTGCATTCAAACTGTTACTGTCTGAATTACTGGAAGCAATCCAAAACGAAAGAGTCCCATACAGTATCTGAATTTCAGTTTTAGAGATAAATTGGAAATTAACTAAAATACATACTTAATATTCAAATATGAAATGGATCATGTAGTTTCATATATGGTGACGCACTGAGATTTGCTGCAAACTGCGCCGGCTACTGCAATCTGGCCTGACATGCTCGACACACAGACGGGAACCGACAAGGTTCTTTAACCCTAACCTCAAACTGCAAAACTGAACGTGGCTAGTTCACATAAAGATCATGTCAGGATTTGGAATGATTCAAAGCTATGCTGCAGAGCCCATCTTGAGTTTATTATAATAAAACTTTGGTAGAGAAAAGCTGAAGTAAAAATTAAACTAATTGGAGGGCATTTTCCTTAAAGCAGGTTTGTGTCACATAATACAAGCATAAAGTTTCCATCATACCTATTGCTAATAAACAACAACAATTTGGGACTACAATTTAGGACAAAATCTTCTTAAAAAAAATCCAGCTATTGGTATTATTGGTACTGGTTTTTATTCTATGTCAAATAAGAATCTTGATTTTTCAAAAAGCAGCATGCTGCCTTCAAATTAAGTGTCACCTTAAAATAAACAGGGTAGATCAGTATTTTGGGGGGTATTTTGTAAATTTAGAGATGTTTAGAAATGTGGCGTTGTTTTACTGCACATCGTTCTAATCACTGTAAACTGACTTTTCTCTGAAGAAACGTCATGCTTGTATAAGTTATAACAGCAGTATGACTTGCAATGGCAGAGACAACTCATGAATAGACTGGTCAGTAGAATTGATTCCTACTCCTGCTGCTCTTCAGACTTTCAAATTAATGGTAGAAAAAAAATGCGGAGCAATGTTTCCAAACAAAGAAACATAACCAAAGGGCTTCCACAGTTCCTTTGGTAAAAACTGAATGGCATGTAGGCCCACTTGTTCTCAAAATGAGAATACATATTCAGCTGAACCTTAAATTGAAAGCAACTTAGGTGAATTTATTTCTATCATGCAAGACTACTGAGCTACCTAGCCCACAGTCTTACCACAAAGTGAATGACCAAATTCACACAAACAGAAAAGCTTTATTTTATAAAATTGCAGTGCAGCTGCACACATTCACTTCTGCATGCTTTGTCTGATCCCAAGGAAGCCACAACTGTTTAGCAACACTTCTGACACTACAGAAAATGACTCTATTCTCTGCCTGCAATTCTGAGAAAGTCCTGAGAAGTTACACAAGACCATGATTATCCCATGGTATTTCCAGAAATGCAGAATGAAACAATATCCTAAGAACTCTTCAAGATGCTGGGACAGGGAATCTATGAAATTTTAAGTGTGTCAGTCACATCCAGGACACTGTAAATAAAGCATAAATAGAAATTTCAACCCATCTTTTCTGTGACAGACTGAAGAAACTCTCAAATTTCTGCTTATAAAAGTACAATACAGTTCATATCAAAGTTGGCCAAGACACTTGCAAGACTGGTTTTGCATGTAATTTGTACGAGTATCAGAGGAAAATAGAGGACATGGGAATGAATAAGTTCCAGAAGATTATGAGATAAGCCTTCAGGGGAAAAGCCTCTCAGAGCAACAAGGAACTTACACTACCCGAGACTGAGGATCTCAGAGAGAATTTCAAGAAACAACTTGTTAGCAGCATTTTGGCTACAATTTCTATATTAAAAAAGAATCCAAACAAAAAAACAAACAGTGAAGCAAAGAAATGCCGTAAATAACAGCATTTCCATTCCCTGATTATCAGAACACTTCCAGAACTGATGAGAGCAATTAGCACTAATTAAAATTTCTTCCGCGTTTAGAGGCTTGAATGCTGTAGCCTCCAAAATTAATTATGAGGTATGACTGTAGTCACAGAGGTATATCTGTGCATATAGGCTCAGTTTAGATTAACATGTTTAGCAGTTTTAACATTTCCACAGCAAAGATGACAAAAAAAGAACATATCCAGATTCAAATAAACCTAAGTTTTCATAAAAGATTCCATTTTTTTCCTAGAATGAGCATGTCATCTGTAGTTTCTTGATGAGCCTCTTAAAAATTCATCATCTTCAAACAGAACTAGAAGTATGCTCTGTAATATGCTTTCTGTATGAGAGATGCTTTCTGAAAGAGAGAAGAGTTACTGCATATATACATTTTTTATTACTTGGAAAAATTGTCTTAAATGTTAAGGTAAGCTTTTGTTTAAGCACTAACCTTGAAATCCACTGTAAATTAACTACTAGTAGAATTTGTATAATCAAATTAAGAGCAACAACTGAAGTGCTATTTCTTGAAATTCTTTAGCATTATCTCCAGAATTAAAATTATTTTAAATTCTTTGTGGTTGAACCTAACCCAGTAGTAACTTGATCACTGTTGGCACTAGTATAATCCATCTAGTAGTATCCTTTTACAGTATTAAACATCTCAATATTGGTCACATTCTCATAGATTTTATTCAATCTCTTCCTATCCCCACATCAAACATCAAAAGCACAATAAAGCTAAGGTTTAATCTTGATAAGACCTGGCAAGTCATCCCTTCTAAATCATCATTTTAAAACTTTTATTATGTGAAAAGGATCTTAACAGTACAAGGCAATATACACTTTCAAGGAAGAAATTCAGAAGCAAGCAAGCTTGTGCCTTAGTTTCTAAGCCAACTTGAAAAGTAATCTCTGTCTGTTCTCTAGAAGAAAATTTAGTGGGAGAGGGAAGGATAAGCTTCACACCTCTCCAACACCCCACTGCATCTCTTGGCCTTACCTGAAGACATTGCTGAGAGAAGCAAAGGAACAGGTTCAGTCTTAGGGCACACTCAGCTGTGATGTTTAAACTTAAAGACAATTCCTTACCATGGTTTAACTCTAACAGCTCCTAATCATGCAATTACAATTTGAGATTCACATGCAGTATTTTACAAACCTGAGGAAAATGAACTATATGTTTAGATATTGTTCTGAGTACATTTGTGACATACGTTGGGTGCTGCATCATTCTTCTTCTCTGGACCTCCATCCTCTGGATCACTTCATGAGGATGTAGCCTCTGTGCTGCAGGTGCTGTTGCAGGGATGTGATGGGATATAGGCTGGTGTGTAGCTGGAAGATGCTGTGGAATTGGAGCAGCTGCATTGGCTAAAGGATGAGTTGGTGGTGGAGGTGGAGGTGGAACAGGATGAGAAGATGCATGAGAAGAGATTGAAGGATGGAAGGGATGCACTGGATGAGGAATAACATAATCTACTTGAGGAGGTGGTTGTGGCTGTGGAGGAGGATTTCCATGAGAGTGGGGACATGCAGAAGCTTGATGGTGAAGAGGTCTGGTCAAAGAAGCATCTGCAATGAAAACGGCAGGTGCTTTTAATTTGGTCAGTAGCAGTTTTCTGGATTAAATATGTTTTAAAGGGAGAAGGGGTGGGGAAAGCATCTTCACACAGGTGTGTCAGTTTTATTACACCAATGAAAACAGTGGTAACATAGGAATATTATAGTCAACTTCTTAGCTTGCAATATTACAAAACTACTCATCTTAAAGATTTCAATAGTATATCCTAAAAGAAGCACAAATTCCCAACAGCCCAAAATACCCCAATTGATAATACTGGTGAGAAAAGAAATAGCTGTGATGCAAACTGAAGAAAATATGTTGCGAGAAGTCCCTTTTCAAGTTTGTGAAGTGTGTAATCACCATAGTCACAAAATTAATCTAAACATCTCTTGAACAATTACAAATATATGCTTCGCAAATCAAACAAAAATTTCCTTAAGAAAACTGAGAATTCAAGAAAAAAAGAAAAAAAATCTCTATCTTTCTAGACGTTTTGTTCAACTTCAGACTCTAAATATACTAGAGAAAGGAACTGAGCTCTTAAGCCTAGGAGGGAGGTTTGCTAACATCAAATAACAGACTTGAAAAAATGCAAGTTGAATTCTGTAAGAGACAGTAACGACAAGTAAAATCACACTCACACAATAAAACTAATTAGTTGCTTTCTTAAGTCTGCTCAAGCATAACTCAAAAAAAAAAGACATTACTAAAAATACAAAGGATATAAAAATATTTTCTTAGTAAATAATAGAGAAAGCATCTACAAGGATCTAGGAGGCTGCTTATCAAATAAGAGACAGCAGAGCTGAATATGTGCACATCAGACCTGCATAATTATAAGAACTGCAAAGAAAAAGACAAAGTTTCCTGGAAATAGGTATGCTTTAGTCCAAATGCATCCAGTGAAGTCAAAAATGTCTTCTAAAGATCACAATGGCTAACCAAAAGTCAGGTCTTGGATCTTTTCCGAACACACTCGTTCACACGGCAATATATACATCTTTTTTTAAAAAATAAATAATAAAAAAAAAACTTGTCTACTTCAAGAAGAACTTCTACCATTTGCCACGCAAAGACAATCTCGCATCGGAAATCTCAGATTGTTTCCATTTAATTCCTTGATACACAGAGCTGAATTTTTGAAAACATTCCTTCATTTGTGTTGCTTGGATGATAAATTAAGATTAACTGAAGCATTTGCTTCAGTTAAGACTGAAGGAAATGGATAATAAGTCTCCATACAGCATCAGGGAAGCCATTTTTGTGTTTGTCCCCCACACTTAGGTACCCAGGTAACATTGTTAGAAGAGCAGTACTTACAAGGAGAATGCATGTAATGTCGACAGGAGGAGAGCGATGCCTGGGGAGGAGGCTGTGGCTGCGGCTGCGCAACGATACTTGATCCATACCCATCTATTGTTATGGACTGGCTTGGGCCAGCACCAGCCTGATGCCCATAAATTGCAGTTCGAGATGAAGAGCCAGGACAGCAGGGGTCAAAAGCAGATGTCCCATGAAAAGCACCACTTCCATGACTTCTTATGCCACTGCTGCTTAAGTCTACTGGCAATGCCTGCTGTGTAAACAAATCATCTGTTTTAGAGCAGTTCTTCAAACACTGACAACGAAGTCACCTTTACATACATCATTATAAAAAACTACACTATCGTAAGTGACTGGGAACTGGGTTTTTTTAGTTTTAAGGCTTTGTTCTGGTACTTTCTTAAGGTACAAGTTTCTTTTTCCTAAATAATCTCTTTTTCCAGATTGAGCAAAATCAGTTACAATATGTTGCATAAAAACTAATTTTGGATAAATCCGTGAGTATGAGAGCAGCATTCATTGAACTATTTAGAGGTAAACTAGAAGCTTTAGCACTTTATTTCGTTGAGCCTAATGTGTTACAGAACTATTAAGTTGGTATAAATGTTTTAATTGTATGTTGCCAATAAAGTTGCGCAGTTATTAGATTTTTAACTACACCATCTTAGAACTGTAGTTTTAGTTGCTTTAAAAATATATCTTTAAAAAACAGTTCCTACACTTTTACAAAGAGAAAGCTAGACTTGAGTTTTTCTTTCTTTAGTAGTTTCACAAATCATTCAGCTGCTTTATGATCTGCAAAGTTCTGAAGGGTTAATATTTGTTTTGAGTAGTCAGTATCATCTTACAGTTAGCAGGAGGATCTCAGCTGCAAGTAGTTATTTACTGGGTTATGACTTTTTGTTCATTTTTGTGGATTATGTTTTAAATTTTCCTTTCAGTTTTCTTTTACAATCTACTACAGAAAATAAGCAATCACATACAATTCAGCATCCTAATCAGTTCTCTCATCCCTATAACGACTTGAAAACACAATAGGAGAGTCACCAAAGTTAAACATGCCTGGTCATGGTAACTGGTGCCAGAACTGCTGCTTGTTCCACAAGGTGCAGGCACTGGGGGAGGCCTTTCCACAGGGCAGCTGGAGTCACTGAACGAAGGAGACAGTGGAACAGCTGGGTGAGGGTTGTGATGATGGTGGTGGTGGTGTTGAAAGTGGTGGCTGTGCTGCTGAAAGCAGCTTGTATGGGGGTGTCCCAAGGCATGATGATTCTGTGAAGGTCCTCCACATGGAGAATGCTGAGGGCAGCATGATGGTAACCTCGGCATAGCAGGAGGGCCAGTTTCCAGTGTTGTATTAGATGCAGTTCTTCTTACATCATCTTGAAATTAAACAAAGTTGATGTTGAAAAGAAAGACATTAGTAAACCGATTACAGTAAAACAGTCTGAAATAAAAACATCGACTAAATGATTATCACTTTGCAAAAACAAATCTGAACTAAAACATATACAAACCAGATACAGAAGATTTCGCTATGCCTGTAAATGGACCAAAACTGAAGCGTTCAGACGGATATACTCATGACAGCTATTGGAGAAAGTCTTGCCTTATTATTCCACTAATTTAAGGCACTTACCAGTAGGAAAGAGGAAAAATTGTTCCTGTGACTAGTGAGCAGAGACCTAGTCTCAAACTTTGTTTTCAAATTTATGTGAAAATGTGGTCCTTCAGTGTGTTTTGGGATTTTGTTTTTTAGCATCTTATTTAACTTGCAGGAAGGGGCAGAAGGTCCATGACTCGGGGACACTGTGAGATACCCAAACACCACAACTACAATGTAAAGGGAGAGAGAGATACCCATTGTCACAATCCCTACCTCCAAGAACTTATTCTATTGTAGGTGGTTGCTGGGGCAAGGATTCTCTTTGCACTTAACAGCTCTTCTGTTATCAATACTGCTAAAGACAAATCTCACTTCAGCAAAGCCTAGTGATTATGCTGACCTGTATATATCTCTCTACAAAAAAAATCTACATAGGGAGATCCAAAGAATCCTAATATACCCTTCAATTTTCCTATGACACATATTTAAAAACAAACCAATCAATCCTCCCCTACACAGAAAAAAATCACAGAACAAACAAACCAAAAAAACCGCACATTACAGGGAAAGATGTCATTTCCAGTGAATGACTCCAGCATCCTAGTTACTATATTCTGCTTCAAGAAGAACATGGTCCATTAGGCATAACTGAACCATCCTGATAAATGAGAGTAGAAAGATGCTCCTCCACTTCATTTAACTTTGAGGAGACTATATTCAGATACTCAAGTTAATACAGCAAGTCTGACCAATGTGAATTTACTGCTGCTATGTTCAGTCCTAAAAGCTCAAAGGCATTTTAACTATAGAAGCACGTTTAGTTTCCTCTTTCTTTTTCATAGTATTAATTAGGTAGTGTGACAGTTTAAAAGCCTCTCTTTTTCTCTACCTCCAGCTGAAGTACCAGCAGTGCTACTGTTGGGAAGACTAGTCGAAGTCTCGGGTGCTGAGGAGGGGGGCTGGCTGTTGGAGATGTTTGGAGCTGCATCAGAGGCCGGCTCTGAGGTAGATGACGTATTAGAACTGGTACTGGACGTTGAACTCACAGCCTGGGACTCCACTCTGGATGAGGTGGTTGGAACAACTGCTGGCTCTAGGGAAACACAAAGATGATACGTTCTTTGAAAGCGCTAGTTTTTAGGGGGCAGATTTTTGTTTGTTTTTCAACTATCTTACAAGAAATTCTAGACTATGATCTTGTCAGATGCTGAGAAAGTCCTAACACAAAAGCCTGAAGTGTATAAAATACGGAAGTTAACTGACCAGGTGAGACTGGTCTCCCAGTCTCAACACACACATTAGGCACTGATATTTGAGACTTTCATTAAAACTACATACATATTCATTCTGCAGATAATATAACACAATAACTAGCAAAATATTTCACCTGATTGAGCAAAATACACCAGATCCTTGATAACGTTCACTCTCTTCCGCAGACTGTAAACAGGTTAATATTTAAAAAGATACCTGGTGGCATAATTCAAATGCAGTTTTCAAAAAGCCTATTTTTGATTGTGAGTTTGAAATTTCTCCCTAATTACTGACAAGGCAATGACATGACTATGAATAGGAGATAAAAGGGAAGATCATCAGAAACAGGCTCTATTTCTTCAGTAGAAACGTCTGCATGAATATCAGAAAAAAAGAATCAAGATGTTTAAAATTCTCTCTTACACTGAAAGTCTGAAGGCAAAACGACTTTTTTTTTCCTCCAAGATTTCTAAATCGAATAGCTATAACAGCAACTTGGCAAGAAAAGGAATAAACAAAATTTTTTTTTGAGGTCTTCCAACTCACTGCATTATAAAGTCTGTAACATGATTCCTACGCTTGCATTCTGTTGAGTTTTCATGTGGTGTTGCAATAAATCAGTTTTATTTCAAGAAAAATATTTTTGGGAAGCGTATTAAAATCTAATTTAGTAAAAAACCCAGTGGGAATATAGATAATTTAGAGCCTAAATGCAGTTGTTATGTGATCACATAGTGCTCAAGATAGAAAGCAGATTCTGAAAGCAGTCTTGTGGTCAGGTATTTCTTAATTCTATCAACTATCCTGCTATCATTTTGTTGTTTTACCAGCAATAGACTGTTCCGTTTCCTCTCAGAAGCAGTCTTCCTTTTAAAAGGCAGTGGGATCTGCCAGTCTTAGGTTAAGAGAAATTGTTGATTTCAGCATATTTCAGAGACATCAGTTCAGGAACATTTGTAGAGAAATGACCTGTAGGCTCAGTTAAGTAGCTAGCAACATTTGAAAAGCTGAATATTTGAAGATATCAGTAGGGCTACGATGATATGTGTTAGCTGCCTTATGAGACAGTATTAATGTCTTTGAAATTTGATGTTCATAAAGACAATATTCTTGAAGAGCCAGAATACTGATCCTAAAAATGTGTGTCCTCTGGAGGTACCAGAAAACAAGTCTTAAAGGCATATATTTCAGAAATAACCCTTTATCCATCAAGAATTTTTTCTTTTTTGAAACAGGAATTTGATGTCCAAATTGGAGACTAAGTTCTATTACTTGATTTTGAAGAAGTATATTAAAGCAGTAAATGAAATTTCCAATCCAACAGTATTCCTGTTGGATTATTTCACAATAGATCTATAAAGAAAAGAATCTCTAATTAGCATATTCTCTTCCATCTTAAAAGAAAGATATTGCAAAATACCAGCAAGTGATGCATTAAGTAAGCAGAGGAACCCTAATTTCTATCAATTTCTACTAAACACTAGAAGTAACACATAGCCAAACTGGCCTAGTGAGTGACCGTGGCTTTTCGTTTTTCACCTTTTGACAATACCTGAAAATTGATCTTATGATTTTCAGCAGGAATAAACATTTTAGCACTTAGCTAGATTAAGCATGAAGAAACACTGAAAATTTCTAATAAACTTTTAATAATTCTTTTGTTGTTGCTGTGTCTTGTTTTTTACCACCACCATCAACTCCAAGACCTGGAAAGTGCACTACTCCTAAGCACATGCAGCAGTTACATGTTCTCCTTTTATAATATGGTATTGAAATAATCATGTATTTCTAAAGAAGCAGTTCTAACCTCTTCTGCAATTTCTGTCTGGTGAGTCAGCCCTGAGACACATACACAAACGAGACTTTGGAAGAAAAATTAAGTTAGTTAGTAGAACTAACTTAATGCCCAGGCTAACTATGAATGCCCAGACTTTTAATTTAAGCAATATGCATGAGATTTTTGACAGGCTAAGAGTATCCCCCACATCCCCTTCCCCTCTCCTCACCCTCTGTTTTAAGAGCTGAAATTAAAACAAACAAACAAAAAAATCAACCAACTAAAAAAACCTGCTATGTTAAAATTCAATTAATTCTGCTTACACAGGCCTTGTTGCTTCAGAAAGAGGAAGACATTTGCCAGATTACTGTAGCTTACCATCTTCATCCACAGTAAGGTCCACTACTTCGGCTGCATTTTGTCTCAGTGGCTGTATGACTGTTGAAATCCTACTACGGTTGCGCTGCTCTTGGGGCCGTGCAGCATGAGAAGCAGAGCTCTGTCCCCAGTGTGATCTGGAGTGTCCGAGCGTTGAACGAGATCTTAAAATAAAAATAAAGGTCTTATTTATCTTAAGTACCGATATACATTTTGCTCTCACTGTTCAAGTAGTTGGCTGGACATTAAAGTTAGTTACGAGTCACTGCTATTTGAAATTTGTTTTTGTTAGAAAAACATCTTATATTGTGAATGTGGAGTAGTATGATATTTAAACCTAAGAAGATGCTTTTACAAACACTGCTGTTGCATTATAATAATATCAAACATCCAAAAGGGAAAGCTTAGAGGTTTCTAGACTATTCTCCCTAGACCTGTGAACAAATACAGGTGAAGAGGTACAAAACACAATATGAAAACCCACAGTTGCAGTCAGACAGTTGATAGTATTTAATGTTCTGCTTTAACATGCTAATAGGATACGAGAATCTCCGAATTCTACACTATTCTTATGCAGTCAGTGACATAGGAGATCCATTAATGATGACTGCGGCATAAGATCAAAGATTTGTAAATATTAGGTCTTTCTGCATGCTTATTTGTAAAGGAATACATCCAGGGTTTTTTCCTGTACCTAAATTTAAAAAAAATAATAAATCAGAAACAATCTCTTGAATGTTATTTTTCCTCTTCTTGAAAAGAAACACATTTTTGTACAATCCTTAAAGTAATGAAACTTGAATGAAATGCAACCCAAGGAAAGGAAAACATAAGCTTGCATTATATATAAGGAAATGGATTGGTTTATTGCTGTAGTATTACACTTAGTATCCATTTTATTCAATTTAGTCATACAAAGCTAAACACTCAAGACAAGGATACTTTGGAGCTCAGGTTAAGAGGACACTGTCTTTAATTAAGGGGAAAATATTTTACAACGTTATATATGCAAGTTCACACTTGACCAAACCCCATAAATTTACATAAATCAAATGACTTGATTTTCCAATTTGGAAAAGAAAAAAAAACCTCTCAATAATTCATGAGAGAAAAAGAATATAGAAACATGGACAACTTCAAAACAAGCACACATACATGCACATCCTATATAAATCTCAATGGAGCCCATAGCTATCCTTATACTCTGCCTATACTCCCTTTACCCCATCTACATAGTCTTCTTCAGATTATGTTTCTATATGCTTTATTAATCTAGTGCCTAAAAAAGGCACTAGTAAAATGGCACTAGAAGTGGATTAGAGTTTCATCATCTCCTAATATGAACTTTTACTGCCAAAATTCCTTGTTTTGAAATTTAAGGCTATTTCTTTGAAAAACAAAAGACTAGTGAATTAAGTCAGTCTTAAGTTTAAATGTCTTGGCCTTTATTTCATTGTTATGATTAAACAGGATTTACTCTGAAAATATTTTGCTTATGAATGACTAATGAATGTCAGCTACGTGCTGGCATGTATACCATGTCATTGGATGAGTCCATACCACTTCACAATGATTGCCTCAGTTCATTTCTAGAAGTAAAGTATGCCTGGCTAAAATGTCTACTTTGTTTAGTACTAAAAAGAATCAAAGCTGGACTGTAACAACCTTTCTTAGCCAGAAGAGGACTCTCAGGAAATGCTGGCACTAGTAGTTTGGCTGATACTATCTCATCCTTCTAGTGTGATTCCCACTGCTATAGTACTGCCTGAGACTGCAGTTAGTTTTTATCAAAGGGGTTTACTTTCTCTAAGCTTTGAAAGTAGCTCTATCTGGATGAAGAAGGGAAGAAAACAGTGTGATCAACACTAAATATCAACTTCTTGATTGAGTACAGGGAAAGGTGGAAAATTAAAGACATGGAAGAAGAGACCAACACAAACTTCTGTAGCCTTCTCAAAGCAAACACTGTGTGTGAAGTGTAAAGAAAGTAAGTTTCTACATGTATGCAACTGATTAAGGATTCAACAGGATTCCAACTCCACCTTACTGGCAACCATTCACAAATCAAGTAGAAGAATCAAGTATTTGCATTTTGTTCTCACAACATTAATCAATCAGAAACAGACAATTAGCCATCTCTGATAACAGAAGACCTAGCAAGCAACATCCTCTCAGACTAGACCTATTGTTTCACAAAATCCATAGCTGCAATTTATTCTTCTGAGCAATCACTGCTACCCTCAAGACGATCTGGAATTATCAAGATAATTCAACTGTTTCTGGAATGCTTTTTTAACTCTCTCCAGACAGGGTACCTATTCATTTTGCAGCTTTTTTTTTCCTTCCTTTTGGGGTTTTTTTAAATTTTGCAGCTAATCAAATTACATATGCAGTTATCTTGAAAATGGTTCTCAAGTGCTATTTATTCCAATAAAATGTGATTTTTTTCTAAGATGACCTGATTTTTGAAATAAGAAACTGCACTAATGAAAGCACTAGATAGCTAATGAGAAACAGATGGAATGCTTCTATAACCCACTGCTCAGAGTTTACTCAAATGGATATTAATTCTTCATTTTTTACAATTCTGTCCTCACATCCATAATCTTATTTAATATACAAGCATCCCTAACACTTCACATACGTGGAATTTTCATATTTTTTGCTTCAAGAAACTCCACTCTAAAGGACTCCGAAAAAGAAATCAAACACACACTTAGCAAAATGTACGTAAGAGGCATGAAAAATAGGAAATTACACACAGTGGAAGCAATAGATGACTCAAAAAAAGGGATACTTTGCAGAGAAATGCTCTGCTAACTTCTAGACAGACAACCCAACCTAAAGTTTCTCATCTCCAGCATCTGGATGAACAGATTTGCTTCCCTAACATTCTGCTATCTCAGTAATGCTAAAGACACTCATCTCACAAATTCCAGAGGAGTAGAAATTTCAAGGTTTGGTGTGTATGGTGGTGAGAATCCGTGTTACAATACCTTAGGGGCATTTAATGATACAAGACCCTGGAAAAAAACTTGAAGATAACAAGACTGCATTAATACAAACACACAAAAGCCTTACCTGTAGCTTTCACCAACTGTGACAATCTCTACTTCACTATCTGTCGAGGTAACGTTTATTTCTTCATTGGCAGTGACTTGGGGAGTAGAAGATGCTTCAATCACCACAACATCTTCATCTAGACTTCCTGATAAGGAAAGAAGAGGAATAAAGTTTGTGCAAGTCATCTCTCTCAAGAACTGTCGTTATTTAAGAAAAAAGAAAAAATGTTTTTCCCTCCCTAAACGTAATATATGTCAGTAGAGCATTGCAGTGTACATCAAAACATTAATGCAACTGTCATATAAATGTCTTAATAATTAGAACTTGCAGTTCTCAACATATACAGAATTTCAAAAGCTTTAAATAAGACAAACTATTAAGAGCTATTCCAAAATGCATGATTAGTAAATCTCAAACTGCCCAACTTTTCCAACGTCAGAGGTTAGGAAATGAACAAGCATTCCTAGCCCTAGTCTGAATGTGTATTTCCTTGCTTCAGCAAGTCCACATATAAGGGTTTTTTTCCTAGCACTAAAGCAGTTCATTTAAAAAGCAGAGGTAACATTTAAGAACTAAATCTGTATTACTATTTTAAAAACTAGTGAAATTTGGAATGTCTTTTTGATTACTTTGTACTATCAAAGCTGAGAAAATACAGAGAAATTATCTGTAAAGTACACTTAAGCCTGCTGGTCTGCACTTATCAGAACTTAGTCCGGCAAAGTCATAACATTTTTCCCATAATGTAAGTCTGTAATGTAAGGTTAGATCAAAGCCTGAGTGAACTTCACTGGAATTTCATTCCAAGAAGCACACATTAATTTGACTTTAAAATTTAAGGTCCTCACCCTATCAGAGCGAAGACAACCTTCTTTACTGAGGTGACTGATGTGCTGAAATACAGAAGAGACCTCCAGAGGTTTTGCTACATTGCTTCTATTTGCTGCAGAGAGTTTTGAGGCTCTTGCACATCTCATTTATAACACGTGTAATTCTTGCAAGCTGTCTGATGAATCTATGGCTACACACTAACAGTAAATAACTGAACAGTTCCTTAAGGTATCTCTGTGCCTATATATTTGGCATGCAAACATCAAGAACTTTTATTTATATTCTATTATTCTACCAAATAATAGCAGGTATAGGGGCCAAAAAATCCCTCCCAGACACAGCAGATGACAGAGTACTTGCATGTATTTCTCAGCATTACTTTTGACCTTGCAGTCCTCTATATTATATGAGACATTTTTATACAGTCCATGACGACAAGGTACACTTGCCAAGTTACACATTACTTGCTTTAATGCACGTACTAGTCAGTGGACAGTCATCTTCAGTCTGGAATGAATGTTAAGCAAATTCAATGTGACTTAAATTATAACTACTAACTTACTCATCAATGTATCATCAAAATAATTGACCCTGTAAGAGAACTGCTAAATTTGTATAATTAGCATGTTACTAATTATTAGTATGTTACTATATATTAATTCTGTCCGCTTTGAAGGTGCTCTCCCCTCCCGCAGCACGGAGTGGTGGGAAGGAGAAACTAGATTGATGTCAGCAAAAAAGTTATGTAAATCTACAGCAGGTATTTTGCATTACTCTAAGCATAATATGCATGGTTATATAGCAAAGAAAAACTATTCTCCTGCAGGTATAAACTGTGCATCTCTGCTACCTCTTGAATAACAAAACACAGCACACAAATTATACACCAGTTGTTTGTGACTAAATTGGCCTTTGGGCTACTACTGAAAGACTCATCCAATGTTTTAAATGAAATAGTTAGAAACAAAGCTTCTGAACATTAAAGGAAGAATTTTATCAGTGTTCACTGAAAGTAGTGTTCTGCCCTATCCACAGCTATGATTTGTATTTTACAATGCACGAAAAACACCAAATATTAGCTCAAATATGAGCATTAGGATTCATACACAACAATATTCATTTTCAAATATATAGTATTTCTTTTTCATTCTCTCCAGAAGCCTCTCCCTCCTGCCCCTCCTCTTTTTAAAGTCTATCCTTGACTGTAGCTATTATGTGTATTTTGCTGCAGCATGCAGTTAAATCGCACAAAATATTGCATGCCAAATAGCAAAGGAGATTCCCTTTTCCTCACAATATATCAAGTGAGACAGTCTGACTACACTATGGGCTTTTCTTTACCTGAGGCTTACTTGAAACACACTTTTCAACAACTGAATAAGACAAGAGAAATTCTCAAGAACGTACAAACTGCTCAGGAGGCAAAACTCCAGCAGAAAAGAGCCAACAAGCCGAGTGTAGGGGATCTCATCCAACTGCAGGCTATGCTAACATGGACTAATCCAAACCCCTACTGGCTTCATTAAGCAAGCAGATCTTAGTCCCAACAGCAATGCTACTGCACGCCTAACCTAATTCTAGAACCTTAGTTCTAGACCATATGTCTTAGCAGCACAGAAAGCTACAGTTGCTATGGGGAACCACTAAAGTGACCTCCACGTTAGCCTTTTTTACACTGCATATTTTTAAAACATTTACTAATAGATATAGCTAGAATGCAATATGGCTATTGCTCATAAAACTGTGTGCTTCTCTCCTCCCTCCACAGTTCTTCCCTAAACCTCTTCTAATCACAGGCAGAGAAGAAGAGAAATGGATTCACTTCCTTGCCTAATAATGCTATTGAGATAAGAGTTGTAAATTATGAGCTGCGTCATTTACTGATGAGATTGCAGAGAATGCCTCAGTTTGGGGAGGGATAAGATAAAGGAAAAATAACTAACTAGCCTAACAGTTAATTCCCATCCAATTTATCTGCCAGTGCTAATGGAAACTTGTGAAACTAAGCATGTACCACTTCAGATCAACATTTTCATAGGCTCTGCCTTTCAGAAAATCATACATCCATATTCAACATTCTTGGAAGACAGATCCTTAGTGGAATCAAGAGGAGAGAACAGAATGAATTCAGTCTCATTCTTTTCCAACAGAACTTGTTTTCAAGCTACTCTAAACAAAACCTGGAGCAGCTTGCCAGCAGCAGTACATTCTACGGAAATAGGCAAGGCCTGTCTAGTACTTGCTGTTCAAAAATATAAAGTAGTATGTCAGACCTGAAGGAATTTTAAGTGCTGTTAGGTCACTGTTTTATGACTATGCAAAATTCCACCCAACTTCTTTTTTTGTATCGGCACATTCTCATTTCCTGGAGTTCAGCTCTACTGCCAACTCACACCATGTAAAGCTATAAACTTGTTCCATTAGCTCGTTCTAGATTTCTGCCTAAAATTCAGCTACGTCCAGACTATACTCCTAGCCCTCTTATATCCATGCTGAAAACCAAGTATATAAAGATCAAAGAAGGTTCATTATAATGTGGCACAAGATCTATTTTCAGTAAGAAAGTTGATATCCTGGTACTTTTGACAAGGGAGAAAAAAAATCTAAATCTGAGGATCATCTTTAGACACCTATATTCAGGATTTTCAAGGATTAAAAACAAGTTTCACAATCTGTGAATCACTATACGTGTTTCCTAGATCAAATTTGCTGCTTGCATTCACATTTTAATCTGTAACCCAGTATTTCAATTAAGACTTACTGATCAACTTTCAGCTTGGATACCCCCTCACAGCATTTAAATTCAAAAACCATACCTAGATCACTAAACTGAGTTATTTTTTCATTGTGATTATGTCTGCAAATCCCATCCCTCTCCCGTCCTGCACAAGGCTCATCTGGTCATCCCACATTTCATAAGCACTATTGCCTTTTTAAGTAAAACCTTGGTAAAATAATCAAATTATTCTTCCATGTCAGGATGCGGTACCTGCTCAATCACCTCCCACTCCCAAACTGAGAAAATTGCACCATAACAATTGCTAAAGCTGAGAAAAAGAAGAAAAACAAACAACTTTACACATTGTCCGCTGCTACCACATATACTATTTAGGATTTACCAATCCTAAATACCTTTTTACCTTGAACTGCAAGAGCTAACCTATTAAACACTTATTTGGTGAAAGAAGCATCATTTTCATTTCTTACAATAATCAAAAGGAAAACTTTTCCTTAATAGTACATACTAATCAAATGCACCGAATCTTTAAACAGACACCAATATTTAAAAGCAAGGAACACTTTTGCCACATATCTGTAATATAAACTGCTATTAAGCAGGCAATACACCAATGAGCACAGAAAGCTATAGTCATCAACAAAATGACTGTTGTTTGTTTTTATCAATTCAGTTATTTTCATACTTAAAATTGCATTTTCTGTTTTCTCTTTCATTCTCTTTCTAGCCTTTCCTCTAATGATTTTATATATGTGCCACAGGCCTTGTTCTCAGCCTATCTGTGCTTCAACATATTCTCTTTGCAACAGATGCACATGAACTCAAATGTGCCACTCGTGGGGCTGGGGGCCAGGATCAATCTCTAATATTAAGGGCCATGAAAGCATTATTTGCAATACAACTATTTCCTCATCTAGGCACATCATCCTGCTTGCTCACGATAAAGAGAAAT
Organism: Nothura maculosa; assembly: GCA_032353885.1. Classification (NCBI taxonomy): domain Eukaryota; kingdom Metazoa; phylum Chordata; class Aves; order Tinamiformes; family Tinamidae; genus Nothura; species Nothura maculosa. The sequence continues at coordinate 3,171,120 of JAUBOD010000031.1, read as the reverse complement.
AGCACAGCTATTTTCCCAACTAGCCTCATTTTTGTCCCAGTCAGCTCAATAACTAGAACCATCTTATGTAACAGCAGAAAGCTGTATAAAGGGTTAAGCACATTTACTTTAGTTTCACTAAAAAAGGAGACTTTTAGAATAAAATGTTGAACACATTACATATTTGTATCAAAGATATTAAGGAATTGTGTTCAAAACCTTCCCTTGAATCCATAATTCCACTGAGAAAAAAAAACCAAACATACACACAAAAAACCTTATTATTCACATGTAAAGATACAAAGCAAAATTATTTCAATGCTCACAGCATGCCTTAGTCCTGGAGCACAACTGCCACAACACACAATCTTTAAAGCAAACCTTATTTCAGTTACAACTTGAGTAACTTGTGCCAGTATTCCATTTAAAATTAACTGGTGCAGAGCTAATGAATTTTTCATTCGTGACAGGAGAATAAACATCACTTCATAAATGAATTAAACGTGCTTTTCAAGTAGTATATAAGTAAGGCTATTGAATGAGATATGCACTTCAAGTGCAGAAGTGGAATTAATTTAACTTATATCAAAAAATAAAAGGACAGTAGGTTTTAACAGGTCTGTATAAGGAAAAAAATGAACACTCTAATTCTAGGCAGAAGTAGATTTTGCTTGAGAGGCTCTAAAACATTTTGGTCACGCATTTAGTAGCCTCACTCATCCATGCTACTGTGCACGTGCCTGCATGTAGGAGCTACATTAATGGTCTTACATGATCTTACAGGTACAAGAAAACCCACTCTTTGAAAACGGGAAGACAATTAACCTTGAAACTGGAAATGTTAACACTCAGCTTTCCACATTTCTTTTTTTTTTAATTAAAGTAGTTTATTATTTGCTATGTGTGTTCAGTAGAGTAATTTTAAACTTTAAAACATTATACTTTATACCCACAAATATGCATTAAATGCATATTATGTGCAATAATCTTTTCTGTTTGAATTTTCTCATCTTGAGCTATTCAAGAAGCCCTAGGACTGCACTAGTGAAATTTGGGCATTGCAAATTTTGTTTTGCATTGAAACAGTGCATTAAAGAACAACATGACATTGATTGCCTTCTACAATGGGTAAAAAGCACTATTCTACTATTTAGTACTCTGGTTCCTCCCTAGCGAAGATCCTACTCCAACATTAACACACAGAGTTCTCCTCATCTCCCCAGGAACACTAACCTGTCCCTGCAGTATGAGGCAACAAGTCTCTGAGGCAGGATCAGCACACAGTCTATAGCATTTTTTAAAATAAATTCATCACTGTACAACAGATACATACAACATGGCTGCACAAATAACACTGCTGTATCTTGTGTATTAACTTCCTCTCTTTAAAAAAAAAAAGCTGAAATGAGTCATAGAAGGCATAAATGCAACACTGTGAACGCTACTGGCAAATCTGCAAGTGCCTTTCACTTGGCAAATACAAGAAGAAAGGAAATCTAAGACAACCAGAAGTGGGAGAAAAAGAAAAATCAAAAGCATCCAAACATACCCCAGAATATTATGCCAATATATAGTAGAGAAGTTTCTACATAAACTGACCGCTAGATTATTAAACTTATCCAGGCAAAGCACCTGGCATATATACAATTCAGAAATTCCCACAACTTCAGGGCTTAGATAGCTGTATTATTACAATAAAAAGAAAGCATTCTAACACTTAAGGTGGTTTCTCTAATACTTAAGGTGGTTTCACACTCTTTCCACAAGTGTTTTTTTTTTTTAATAAACAGTAGTCAAGCAAAGTTAATTATACATTAACATAGGTATTCATGTCTCTTTCTACATTTTGAAAAAAGACAGGATTGCTATTCTTGCAGGTTTTTAACAAGTGTAATAGTTAACACCTTTAATGCAATTTAACAGCTAAAAATGATGCAACTCTACAGCATATGACTAAGCACATTCACCAACCTGCCAGCAGTTTAAAACCATTAACTTCCACCTTTTGCATTAAAGGATTTTACAGCTGATTAATTAGATTGAAAGTTCTGTAATGTACTTTTCCAACCAAGAATTTATAGCTTAATGCTCCTACTACTATCATGATCAGTAAGTCTGATCCTAATACAAGTCTCCCAAAACAGATAAATGCTCTGAAGGACCTATAAAAAGAAGTGTATTGTACACAGTGCAACCTATTAACAGAAATGTCTCAGGAATTTGGTTTTACCTGAAGGAACAGCTGTATTGTTCTGGTGATTTTCACCAGGTGATACAAATAAGTCTTCCTCCCCTTCAGTAGATGAACTGGAAGAAGATTCACTACTGAGATCGTTCTCGCTGGAACTGCTAGAGCTGGGTAGTAAAGCATACTTTCTTCGAGCCAACACTTCTCGTTTCTTCCTCTGCATTAAAATTCGTTCTTTTTGGTTTTGGGTCCGCTGTGAGGAACTAGTTTTCACAAATCTCTTCCTATACGGAAGTCTTCTTAGCGAATTGTTGTGAAAACAGGGCCTTTTCATTAATAATCCAGGTACAGAATCTGTATCAGTCCGAGGCCACTTTTGTGACCTTGCGCTATGAGTTCTACTTGTAGTATTCAACACTGCCTGAGGGTGCCTCACAGGAGCATCTTTTTCTTCTTCTGATGTTACTGTGTCAGAGTCTCCAAAATGTAGGCTAGATGAAGGCGAAGAGATACAGTCACTAAAAGAAGAATCATTGTCTTCACTCTGTGTTTCTAGATGCTGTCTTAATCCTATGATTCCTTGGTTTTCTTTATCAGGACAATTCTGCGTATATGACGGACCAGCCTGCTGGCTCTTGCGTTTTTTTCGCACCACAATAGTTTTGTCTTGGTCTGTACGGTTGCCATTCATGTCCTTCTGCTTTTGAGAGTCACCGCATAAGTGAGAGAACTCATTCCCTACTTTACTGGCAATCATCTCAACTCCTGCAGGGAAGGTTTTGGCTGCCCCAACAGGCTCAGGGTTCAAGAGGATCCCCTTCAGACTCTCCTGTCTCTTTGGTGCATCAGAAGGAACTTCACTCTTCATATCCGCTTTTAAAGTATAGACTATATTACATTCAGGAGTCCATTTAGGCATGGAAAGTTTTAAGAAAGGCCTAGAAATAAAAATAGACATGCATCAAGAAAAAAAAAAAAAAACAGAACAAAACCAGAACTTTCTTTTAAGAGCAAAACTAAAATAATAGAAGTCATTTACTGCTTAGATTAATAACACAGCGGGAAAAACAAAAGAGTAATAACTGAAAAACAACTGTTTCATAACATTAAGAATACTGCTTGACAACTTCATTTTGAATTAGAACAGAGCTCTTACAGCTTGCAGAATAGCCCACATTGTAGTCAGCAAAAGCATACATAGGATCACTTCCACAGCACAATCGTCAGAGTATCTTCACTGGAAAAGGTTTCACCAATGATTAAGCATGAGAGTTTTACAGACTGTTGTTCATGTTACACAAACTTAAGCTAAGTAAATCCAATATATAGTCATCAGCTAAACTGTGCTTAGCGAGGCCTATATCTTCTCCTGTAGCTGTACACATGCATGGTTTTCTTCAACTAGAAACTCTTTTTTAAAGTCTGGGTTATTTCCCAACATTAGAATTCCTTTTTCTGCAAAAATCCAATACATGTAAATATCTCTCACTGCAGTGAGAGATGCTGCAGTGAGATGACAACTGAGCTGTGAGAAGAAAGTCCGTCGTGATAATTTTCTGACACGTAAAGGTATAAAAAACAGGAGATATTTAAACCTAACTATTAAAAAGGAATTCTACAGTTGCATAGATGGCATGGAGTAACACACAGATGGCACTCTTTTGTCCATGTACCTTTGACTCTCGCCTGCAACAGAAACTGAGCCTTCCCCATCACATATTCCTTTAATTGTTGATGCCAGGGAAGTTCCTCTCCCTGTCAAAACCATAGGCTGTCAACACGCAATGTTAGCCCCCAAAAGCTATTCCAAAGAAACACTTTTGTACTGGTAGACTTTTCAGAGCAACAATAGCATCACTAATGTATTCAGCTTTCTCAATTTGCTTTGTCTAGCCTTTTGTTTAAACTCCCAAAGGAAAGTGACAAAAGTATTTTGCTCCACCGCAGAAGGAGTGCAAACTTTACTTGGAGTAATACTGCTCATTTGTGCTCAGATGAATAAAGTCACAGTAGACACTTGACACTTTTACTACTCTAAGCACTTAAGTGCTCCCTCTCCTTCCCTGTCCAAGTCCAAGGGAACATCCTCTGTGCTCTTCTGGCAGAAATATTTATGGAACCAATCACTGTACCACACTGGAGAAATGATCCATCTGAAAAATAAGTCTCCCAATCAGAACAGACACCAGCCTGATTCATCACATAAGGACACAAACAGCCTGATCTGGCTTAGAGCAAAATTTATTGAACACCAGAAGGCTGCTTAAGAAATGTTTGTTCAGCTATGTCTTATGTGGAAGGATCCTCAAGCAGCACAGCTGGAACAGTGGTTAGGCCAGTGGTTAGGTCTCAGGCAGCAGCAGCACGAGCCATGGCAGGCTAAGCAATACTACCAGCTCAGTGACCCGCTGCCTGAACCTCCAAGTTACTTCTTCAAATGTTAACACTATCTCACATTTGTTGCTGAATTTTAACGCTCTTGTTCTCTTTGCAGCTAGTCACTGAGCACCAAACCAATAGAACGCCATGACTACAGCACACATACAAGCCAACACTGTTGAGACTATTTCTGTATATTGATGTTTTCAGAAGCAGCTGTGTGCTTCTTGCTCCTAACAGACTCTTAAGCATGACTCTAGTTTGCAAGGGGCATAAAGCAAAGCTTCTTTTCTCTTCATAGCCACAAACAACTAAAATAATTCTTCAAGTGAAGTAGTCTGGGAGGAGACAGAGAAGAAGAAAAAAAAAATTCCAATACTGTTACTGACAGAAGCCACAAAGCTCATTAGAAAGTGCCAAAGAGATCAAGCATCCTGGGGATCGTAGGACCCTGTCTGAAAAGATCCATCTGGATGTACTCATGGGGAGTCTTGCAAACACTCCTAACAGTTACTGCTCAACGTGAGCTCTATGCCAAACGGTGTAAGTGCACTAGAAAGCGCTCCTCTCTAAGCGTGTGTATACGGCCACGCACACATGATCTTTCTTGGGAAAAAAATAAAACCTGCACTGCCATTTTGTAATACTTTGGACAACGTCAGGAAATCAGAAATCATGCATATAGAGAACAAGGAGCATAGTCGTCTTCTAATCCTCACAAGGTCACCTTTAAGGCAGTATTTTTTGCAGGGTATCTATGAAACACTGGTGCACAGAAGTATAAGACTTAATCACACCTTTCCACAATCCATCATGAAGCCAGATCCTACCACAATAACACTGTGTTTCATCACTAACATGTCAGAAAAAGCCACAAAACATTTATCTTTATAATGTAAAAATGGTAACTTATTGAGATTATTTCCTTTGAAGATAATCCTTAATTACCATCTTAAACTACACACCCAATCTATTCATGACAAAGTCTCCTGATCTTTTAAAAGATTTAAAATAAAATTGTATTTAATTCTGATGATTTTTAAGAAAAAATCTGCATAAAAACAACACTTATTCATTATACCAGCACAATCATGGGCTATCTTACAAAAGGATCCAGATCTACTCACTGGGGAACTCCTTCCCACTTCTTCCTGTTTTACTGTTAAATTCTACTGCAGAAAAATCCAGCAGTACAAAACTTCTGCATTCTGAGTAGAACTACCTTTGTGCAAGTTCTGTCTACTTCATTATAGATACTGCCACACTCAAGTGGAGATAGAGCTACTGAAATTAAAGTAAGAAAATAAAGCAGGAAAGCTTACACTTTCAGAAACCTCAAACTACTTTACGATGATCAAAGACGCTTAACCACCATTCAATGAAACTTAGCACAGTTGAAATACTGTTTACTAGATTTTAGTCTACCAGGAAACCTGATTATTTAAATCTGAGCACGTTATTATATTTTGAATGTTTGCAGTCAAATAAGAATTTAAAAGTTCATAGTAACTTAGAATTCTAAGTGAGCAATAAAAAATCTACATTTCTGCTAACCAATACAGAGCTTGAAAGACTGCTTAGTCATGGAGTGTTGCTGGCTTCTGATTAAAAATTACACAACAGCCTAAATGGGACCATGTTTTCTGAAGCGAATGGTAGCAATCAACAATTACAAATAGTCCATTCATTCACTATTTAGAAATGCTATTACAAACCTTTGAATTAAGGATTTGACCTAAAAAGGGAACCAGGCAGGAAGACCATATCATCAATCAAAAAAAATGCAGTTCAGTTTTAATGTTAATCTAAAAACCCTACCTTAAAATAATCATCTTCATAGAGCCGTAAACCTATATTCAAAGCAGTGAGACTACTTTTTACAGTAAGCAGTGAGAAGAAAAAGTGAAAAGCAGAATAATCTGCAATGGCTGCAGAAAAGAATTCTTTAAAGAAGAGCTTACCTTTTAACCAGATTCCAATCCATCCCAAGTATTTTCAATATTGAAGTGCAAGAGATACATGTATGTCATGCAAGTCCAATGCTTTTATACTAACTTTAAAATAAACTTTAGGAAAAGTCTCAAAAATACTATGCAAACCATGAATACCCATCAGGAATGAGGTTACCTGATAGCAAGCATATAGAAGATACAACAAAATCTCCCATTAATTAAAAGGTGTCCTCATTAGCTTTATCAAAAGCAACAATAGGCAATAAATTTAATTATCATGAAAGCACTCCTCTTCCTTAAAACTCTGGCCTATTAGCTTGCAGAGTTGAGACCTTAAGACAAAAAAAAAAAAAAAAAAAAGGAGAGGGCAATATATTCCATAAGCCACTTCAAACAGCCTTTCATTCTCTCTTCATTCACGTATCAGAAAACTACAAACAAATTAGTTAGAATCTGAAGTCTCCCTCCAAATAGATTGATTAAATCCAGGATCATGAAGAATATACAGCTCTCGCATCCTTTCACTTCACCAGTTCGGACAACGCGTACACCTAAACCTCACTGTCTAAAGGCTTATTCACTTGTATTTCACTAGAGCTCTAGACAACTTGATGAAAAGCCGCACAAAAAAAAGCTCTATATATGATGTAGTAGCACATTCTCCCCTCCTCTCTCATTACAATTACAGTAATTTTAGTTAGCCCTTATACACTCTCCACTATGCAGAATCTGAATGTATTTAACGAGCAATTCAGATGTCCAAGGCTAAGCTGAGGTCCATGTAGATAAGTCATCTGTACGAGACTACCAGAAGGCTAACAGACATCATCACCAGCACCTCATTAAGTACAAAGCAACTTACACTTCTACTATATTTCTGAATTATTTCAGACTATTTATGATCTAAGTTGTTACAATTACAATGACAGCAAGCTGTAGAATTTATATTAATTTCCTTTACTCCCTCCAATCACATTTCTCTTTACATGTACTAACAGAATTCAGCACTACCTTGTAAAATGAATTCCCTATAAAACACATGTCTATTCATTTTTCTATTTAAAAGTTAATTTTATTTTAATATGGTAATAGTTGTACTACAACCTTCACAAGAAAACCTCTCTGTTGAGGTCTGGTTTGCACATAGAGATCTTACATATGTTTTGTATACAATTCCTACCACAGCAGGTATGCAAAGTGGCAAACCCAATTACCAAAAGCCTGAAAACAGAGCAGCAAAGGGAAGTAGTGTAAGCAAGAGGCATTTTGGAATGCCTACAGTCTTTCTTTTTCCTCCACTCATTAAAATGCCATATTTTTACTCTTTTTGGCAACGTTCTTCTATCAGATGAATCAGGATACCAAGAAATGGGATAAAGAAAGAGCTTAGAGAAGTCTGCAAGACCTTTAGCAAAAGACAGGCAACCTCCAATTACTGTTACTTCAATTTCTCAGTGGCAGAGAGCCTAACGAGACTAATTCATGAATAATCCTGACACATCAAAGGAGGTTGACAAAGAACTTAGAGCCATGTGAGGTGCTGCACCCCACTACAATCCCATGAATATCAAGCCTCAGTGCTGTCCATACTCTGCTCCAACAAAAGCAGAGAATGCTGGAGCAGTTAAAGAAAAACTACTTACTAGCCTGGAAGGAACAGTGGTTCCCAAATCCCTTCCTTCCCTACCCCATTCCTGCCCTATGATGCACAGACAATCAAATACAGTGTTGCAAACATCTGATATTTAGTTTTATTATTAATAAAACAAGTGTAGTTAGATGTTGAAATTTTATTGCACTGTTCTTCACATCCGATTTTTCTTTGTTTTCATTAATTAAAAATAGAACAAACAATGGTCTTTTAAAGCTTGTTTTCAATTAGTTTTTACACATTGTCCTTCTTGGTCAACATATAGTTAGGAAAGAAAAAAAAATTGACTGTTAAAGTGCTATGCAGCTTTACACAGCAGCAATCATCACATATTTCACAACCACGCTACGTATGCACTGACGCTATGTAGCGTCAAACACATCTTTTCTCACAGGCCAATGTGAAGTAGTGGTACCGATCACTCCCAATTGCCTTTGTTTGCCTCAACACAGGCACAATATCAGATACTCAGAGTTCTGAATGAGAAAAAGATACTGAGAATTCTCTAAGCAGAATGCTTATCTTTTCCCATGCTTCTGCATGGTATGTACGCCAGAACAGCATGAGTAGAATTAATTATTAGCTGCATGATAATGTTCTGGAGACAAGTTCTTGCCCGTGGTTTCCCAAATACACTCTGTCACATTCTTCCAGAGGGAAAAGTCTGTCCACGCTTTGCAGGGGAATGCTACAGCTCCGTGAGCTGGAGCAGGGCCAGAATGCTTGCTTGCTCTGGGCAGCCAGTCCTAGAAGTATCAGTGGCAGTCACGTAGTCAAAGTCTAGAAGGTCTGCTCTCAAACTGAAACATCAGTTATTTCACATACCATACTAATTTTACCAACCTTTCCAAAGACATATCCAAAGTAACTTGGGACCAAACTACCTGCAGACACCACAGTAACAAACCTTAAACAGCAATATCCCCTTAATTCCACATTCCAGAAGAATTCTTCACGGAGACTACAAGGATCATTTCTTCCTGCACAAGTTGTTCTTGAATTGTATAACAAAGATCTGGCAGCAAAAACATTAATCCATCTATATAGTAGATGTAAAATGCCCATTACACCACGTTAGCATTCAGCTCTCAGGCCGCCGCTGTTTCTTAGGGGCAGATTATTGAAGTGGTGCCACTTTCTCATGGTTCTTTTAACAGAATCCAGCAAGTGAACAGCTACAGGCAGACAAGATCTTCCCTAGGACTGGATCTATGGCCTGAATCCAGCTGGAATAGACAAAATGCATGGAGCATGCGCAGCTTTAAGGGCCCCAGCTAGATGAGCTGGCAGGCTAAGAATAATTCTCAAAGTCCCATGAATAACAAACGAAATTTCTACTGCAATCTACAATATACCAGTCCAGGATAGTAAAATATACATAGGAAACTTAACATCAATCAAGTGTCAGTGAAGCATCAACACATCCATATCCAACTGCGCAAGAATGATACTTGGCTTTGTACAATGGGTGCAAGCAGGTGGGTCTGATAACTATAGTGTTCACAAGCACCTTCTTCAGGACAGATATTTCTTTGCTTAATCTCAGTTAACTGAGCCAACACCAAGTAAATCATAGTTTTAAGATACAAGCATTTTTTAAAAATTACTTTTAAAAAAATATTAGTCTTTCTGGAAGTTCTGATCTGTCAGAAAAATGTAGATGTTCTTATAGAGTACCACTTGGTAAACATTTGTTGATGAAGACATGATCTTTGCCACAATTACTAATAAGAATCCTGCCCTTGCAGTTCATTAGGGGAGGGGAAGGCAACATACCATTAGCTAATTTTTTTTTAGAGGATCTTCACCAGGGCAGGAAATATAAACAAGTGAAACCAGAGAATCTTGATCTTGAAGGGGAAAAAAAAAAAAAAAAGGCACAGTAACTCCCGTCACTTAAACATCATTGCAACATGGCCACCTCCACTAGGAGGTCAGAGTTGGTTGCAGCTGATGCAAATCATGGATTCACTATCACCCACTATTCATATATTTTTACACAAGCCACTTTAACTAGAAAAAAACATTTTGGGTGAAAATATTGTGACCTTTTGAGTTTTAAAAGGACTCTTGAATACTTGGAGCTGTTGCTCCTCCTCTTTCACATAAGAAATACCTGCAGCTCTGACTATAGTTAACAGCAGAAACATGCAGATGTTTAAATCAAGAGTTATACATACAGGAAACTCAAAGTCTTACATATTTATGTCAATAAAGGGAAAAAAAATGCCAACATGCACATGGCCTTTCCTGTCCTATGAATTCAAAGGCCAGTCATTTTATACAGTGGATGAGAACATGAGCCAAGCGACCAGATGTCCCCCTTACCAAACCACATCTTTCTGACAGTCTGAACTGCTGATAATCTTGCCTAACGGCTTTTGGGGCTTCAGGTAGTCTCCACTCAACAAAAAGACATATGTAAGTGTTTAAAATAATGGAAAAAATCTTGATAGCAAGAACTACAGGTGCATCAATTATTACACGTTTTATTTTTCATTTTAGAATTTACAAAATATCCCATATCGTTTTATATGAAATGTTCACCAAAAATGTTAGTAGCTACCCACAATTAACATATTGGAATTTGCCACTAGCTAAAATAAGAACAAAAAGTCTTTCTGTACCATTACAGACCTATTTTTTTGAACATTAATTTATGATACACCTTGGTCTCTGTGCGAGGCAGTTATTTTCTGTCTTTCAACTAAAGGCTAATTTCTAAAGGAATCACATTAAGATCAACTAAAACTGGGCTATTAAGGCAACACCACAGCTCCCACATTATGTATTTAAGTAGCAGGAATTAAGAGCACAATTTCAACAGCTACAGCAGTGAGGCCTCGCACAGGCAATCTTTTCAAACCATGGAAAGGTTTATTGAAAGAAATCTTTATTTAAAGAAAAAAATAAAAATGTGTGCTCAGCTCAGCTTCCACCCTCCCTCCCCCTGCCAAACAATTAAAAGAGCATAGAGATACTTAATGCTCCCTGATTCCCACAAGGAACAAACGGATCCCCGCAGATCCCGGCCTACCTTTCCGAGCAAGCGCCGCTTCCTTGTTTACCAGGCAAACCCCCCGGCCGGGGATTTTCAGCGGGGGTCGGCACAGCTGCCTCCGCAGCCGGCGCGGATGACGCCGGGCTCCGCGTTGCTGCGCACGCAGGCGGGACGCGCTTCGCTCACAGAGGATTCGTGACGAATTCCCAAGGAGACAAAACCCCGAGGGGCGGCGGAGCTGCCGCGGAGACGATGCGGCCCCTCACCGCAACGAGGCGCCCACAAAACCGCCTTGAAGGCCGCCCCCTCACCCCCCGGCCCGGCGCCTACCTGAGGCGGCGAGGCCGCGGGAAGAGGCGGGCCCGGCCGCCGCCGCTGGGGCGGGCGCTGCGGGGACCCCGCGCTGCTCGCCTGGCGCGGCCCGGAGGCCGCGGCCGCCCGCTCGGCAGC
>JAUBOD010000031.1:3115653-3151366 GCA_032353885.1 Nothura maculosa | reverse complement strand
ACTGCCCTTAATGTCATCGCTGCTGTCAGAGCGGCCTGCTAGGGTTATGTTTCCCGAGAGAAATGTGCTGATCTCTGATATGTTGCCCCTTGAAAATGTCAGTTTAACAGATTAAACTGGTGCTTTTTGTATACTCCTGATATTTTCCAGCTTTAGAGAAAACGTTTATCTTTAGTTGTTTTATATCCCTTTAGTTAGAAAGAATTAATAATTTGATCCCTTGGTATTTGCTAAAGTCACAGTCTTCGAGTCCCCATTAAGCTATTTTTTTTCCATCTTATTTAGGCTATAGAAGAAGAAGGAGGCGATCCAGACAATATTGAAATAACTGTTGCAGCTGACACACCCACCAAGAAACCAACTAAAGGCAAAGGTTAAAACCCATTTATATATTGATATGGCTTTTAACAGACTTTTTTTCCCTTGTATTTGTTACCTTAAAGTAAGAATATAGCGGTGTGCTCAGAAACTCTACAGATTATGCCATGTGTTATGTATGGCACCCTTTCTTTCTTATTTGTCCTCAGTCAACATGTTGCTAGTAAATCCTCTCTGCTTTCCCTACCTGTCATCAGCACCTCTCTCACTTCCTTTCTTCTATTTCCATCTTCCAGCATCATATATCCACCCTGGAGGTATGGGGCATACTGAGAAAAATGGGCCTTTAGGGAGCTTTATGATACGGGGAGATACTGGGTAGAAATGGAAAAATGGAGGATTAGGTGATGTGTTACAAGGTGTGACCGTACAGCCTGCAGGTCCTGGAGACTTAAGCTGTGTGTGGTGAGGCTGTGTAGGTGATCTGAAATTTGTGGAATATATTCAGTGACAGGGATGCTGAATGGGGAGCTCTTAGGCATAAAATGGATTCTCAACTCTAGTGCTGAAGGTGGATAACTGTTTGCCTCGGTGACAGAGGTAGCTGGGGAGGAGTAGAGGTCATTGAGCTGTGAGAAGGGGCAGGCCCCGTGTCAGTGATAAGTCTGTGGTAATACCTGGTAGGGGGCACTGGCTGAAGAGTGTGCTGTGTGGATTCAGTAATTTATTTTTTACTACAGCATGACAGGATTTTTAAAGAAACATTTGCTGCCTGTGCTCTGAAAGCTACCTGTAAAACAAAATGTTCAATTAAGAGATTTCTTGGTTTTCTGTTGTGAAAAGTTATGGTGTAGATGACAAACTGATCTAGTTAGTAGTGATTACTTCAGTTTTGTTTCTGGCACCTAATTAAATAATGATTGGTGAGTTTTGGAGGTGTTTTACTCTAGGAGCATCCATAACCCATCAGCCAAGGCTGGGGGAGGAAATTTCTGGTCTATGGCTATCGTTATTTATCAAGCATGTGTTTGAAATGTGTTTATACTAGTGTTCTAGATGATTTGTTTTGGAAATGATCAAACTTATACCCCGTCATGTGTATTAAGTTAAGTTTTATAATGGAAGTGATTAATTACACTTTTGTCTAGTGCTGCAGATGGCAAGTTTATTACTAAAGTGACATACACCTGCATAGGAAGTTTGAATAACTTAACTTATAACTTCTTTTAACACACAAGGAAATAGATTGATAATATGTGGGGAGTTTTTTGTTTTGTTTTTTGATCTGTGAAGTTACTTTTTTGCAATTCTGCAGAGGCAACATGCCTGAGAAAATTGTATGAAAGCTAAATAGGGAAACACTTCTACAATTTGCTATATACAGGCATTTTTTTTTCCTGCTGTGATGTCTCTTCTTGCTCTTCATCCCCCTGTTTTCCAAGCTCATGTTATGATGCTGTTTTTGAATTTACCTCTGATGAATTACTATCTTGGATAGTTCTACTATTTTACTTCCACAAAGATAGTCTGTCTCCCACTGATGTTGCTGCCTGAGGCAAGGGTTCAGTAACTGCTCACTGCCAACTCTTCTCTGTATGTAAACCGTAGGGCTTTTGTATGACACATACTATGTTCTTAGTATCTCTGAAAGCAAAATATGACCCTCCTGAAGTTCTTATTTGCTTATTGTTTGAACTTTGGTTACTTTTTGGATTATGAAAGTCTAGTGAACAGACTTTGTGCTAAGAATATGCTTCTGCTGTGTTAATCTTCAAGTGACTCATTTAAAAAACTCATTTACCTAGGGAAAATTTCTTTGCATCTTATTGAACTACTATTTCTTTCAGTATTTTTAAGCTGGAAGGAAAGGTGTTCTCCTAATGTTATATTCTTAACTACTCCATTACATGCTAACAATTGATTTTGATGCTGTTATTTCACCCACACATGTGCAGTAATGTAACCGGAGGTTTTCCCCACAGTGGGGAAATCAGCACTTGATAAATCCATTCGATAAGTTGTCACCGAGGCACTTTTGAAGGCAGGTATGAGATGCATGTCCATCAGCTTCAACAGGATTGAATTTTCTCTTAAAATTAGCTGGCTTGACCCCAATAGTTTTATATGCATGCTCTACACTATAAATAGTGACTATTGCTTCCCTTGCCTAGTGTGCAGACAGATTGCCTCAGGCTATCTGCTAATGTCTGCTTTTCCCCTAAAACAGTTTCAGACTAATATTAATAGGTCTTTAATTTGGTTCTTTTACTGATAACCAATGGTAAAATGAATGGTGCCATCAGTCAGTCCTGTGCATTTTTTGCTGTGTATTGCTGTGCAAAGGAAGAAATGGACTACAGGCATTTGTTGGAGTTGCAGAGAAAGTAGAACCCTAGAGAAAGACGGGGAGAGGTTGTAATGGATAAACATCTTTGCAGCAGCCAGAGTGGGACAAATGCAGCAGAGGAAAGAGTTTGTCTTTCCAAAGGAAGTGTCAGCTCTGTGACATGGCCATTAGGTTTCTACCTCCATGTGTCTTGAGCTCCATTCTACTGCAACTTTTATGGTCTGTTTCGAAATCAAAAGACCAGTTCCCAGTGCTGTCTTTCAGAAAAGTTTGATCTGGAATAGTGGTGCAGGCTCAATTGGAGCGGCATAGTGGAGGTGCTCTATCTGTGTTTTCGTCTGCTTTGTGGTCTTGTGGGCTTGTTTGTTTGTTTGTTTGTTTTAAGTGATGACAAAAATCTAAGTTCTCCAGCATTAAATGCTGCATGAAAAATGAGCATGGGTTCTCCTTACTGACTAGCCCCAAATTTAGATGAAATGTAGGTAGTCATGTGTATCTACACATCAGGAAAGGGTGCAATCACCAGGTTAATTGAAATCTCACATTTTTTAACAGATGAATGTTTGGGATGAAGAATTGTAGAATGTCTATCTAGCTGAGTCAGAGGTGAGCTCAGCTTTTCTTACTAGATAAAATTTGAAGACTTAAAGGCCCTTTCTATATACAAATATCAAGTGCTAAATCATTTTAAATCACCAATTTTAAAGCTTCAGCTGCGCCTCCCCCCCACCATTGCTTTCAGTAGCTACAGACTAATTTCTCTTTTTGTAAAGAGATGACAGTATTCAAAAAATACTCTTCAAGCCTGAATACGATGTTTCTTAATTGGGTATCTATAGGAAGTTACTTCTAATAAGAAATCTTCTTAAAATATCTCTGATGTGAACATTTGTGTGAATTTTTGCAACCAAAAATACTGTAGCTTTTTATTCATGCATTGTAGCATGGTGACTGAAAGTCATTTTTCTGCTAAGTTCTGGAGCTATTGTGAAATGAAGAACTTGCTTAAGACTAACAATTTTAATTTCAAAATGTTAATGTAAGCCAAGTTGCTAATTTGCTACTTTGCAAGTTTGTAAGACTAGTTAGACACCTGTTACTACTCGACTCTCTTTCAAACTTGATGATCTTTCTTTTAGCTCAGATGCTGATAAGCGGCACTGACTGATTTATATTGCTTGCTAGCTGGGTACTTCTGACGTTGTAAAGCCTGTTTGGTTCCCAAAAACCATAAATAAGTTGTACAATACTGGCTTTTAAAGGAAAAGAGGAGCAAGGAAAATCTGTCATCTATCTTCCAGAAATATTGAAATAAGCTCAATGAGTTAATAAGTTCAATAAGCTGTTAGCTTACTCTTCTCCTGTTTGGCTTGTTTTAACATCTGTTAATACGGTTCTTTAGGCTGACTTCTGAAATACTGTGCTTTGCAGCAACAAGTTTGCCCAAAGGAGATCAGAATTTTCTACTCGGTGAATCAGCACTGGAATAAGATAAAGGATTCCAGATTGCATTGGAAATAGGTGTCTTGTTGCTTACACAACATAGTCTGGAGGCTACTACAAACGTCCTACAAATTTTCCTCCCAATTTTCTCTCTGATCTTATTGACCTGATTATTTTCTTCCCTTTTTTTTAAAGGAAGAAGGTATCATCTTTGAATGTATTGGCTGGCTTTGTTGTCTTTATACATTCTGAATAAAATTGTAAAGATAAAAGGTGACCTCTCCCTGCTTGTTTTGGGCGTTTGCACTTGAAGATAACTATACTATAGCTCTAGCTAGTTAGGACTGTTAATGTGACAAACCATGGGAATCTTGGTTGACTTGCAGCTTGAGTCTGATTTGTCAACTTATTTTGATTTCTAGGTATGTGATAAGTGATATCTAGGTACATGATCTGTATGTTCCTGCAAAATTCTAACCCTTTCTCTTAACATTAAACAAACAGTTGAGACCCTACTTTTTCTGGGACACTTTACTCAAGGTAGCTTACATCATAAGGAAGTAATAAATGTATTTTTTGCTTTCTGAGTAAACACATGTTATAAAAAGAATGCTTCTTCATAGTAAATCTGAGGGAGGGGGGGGTTGTGCATTCTTTAGCATATAATGTATACAAAAGATTCATCGTTCAAGTATTAACTTATTTTATATTTTGTTCTGCTTAGAAATGTGAGATATTGTAAGTTTTAATAAGCATTTCAAAATACTTTTGAAACTTAGAAACACCTTACATAGAATGCTTCCGATACTGGAAAGATCCTTTTGTTTTCTGAGTGATGATAATTCATGCCTTATTGAAATGAGATGTAAATGGTGTGCAGCAAACTAGTTAAGGCTTTTAGGAAGAACTAACCAGATATTTCCCAAATAATTTAATTAATGGTTTGAGTGATATAGCTAGTGAGCTGCTCTAGAAAGTATCAACGTTTAATCGTGTGGTTGCAAATAAGGATAAATGTTGTGAACAGTTCATTTACTTTCTGTGGTATCCAGCTTTGCCAAACATGTTCACCCTAAAACTTATAAGTAATTACCTGTAGTACCCTGCAGAAGCTATAGTATGCTCAAATATTCTTTAAACTTGTGATGAAGGCAGTAATGTGATTAGATAATTTACTTTTGTTAATGTTGCTCAGATAAAAAGGACTATTCAAGTTGCAACAGCTGATCTCTTAAAAATATAAAGAATTTTTTCCATCATATACTTTTTTTTAAATTTTCTGCAGCATGTTTTTGATGAATCTTTAGCATGGGCACAACAGGTCCCTGTTTGGGGTTTCAGCAGCAATATGTGGAAAGTTGTAGTCACTAACTTTTCTAAAACTTGGTGATGAGTGTGTTACTTCACTTGTGCAGATGTCTAATTTGGTTAAGATTACATAAAATGTGCTCTTCTGTAATTCTGTGTACTCTGAATGCACAGGACTGAATGAGTAGAAAAAGCCTATGCTACCTTAGGGCTTATAAATGAGATGAAAGCTGAACCTGCATGTGTTAAACTAACATTTTAAATATGCTCCAAATCATCTGCTTATTTCTCAGGAGGAGGCTCATTTTCTATGTTAATAGTGTGTTGCAATTTTACAGCACGTAGTGATTGCTGTTGCCAGAAAGGTGGTTGAGTATGGCTTACGAAGGAGGCTGCTGTGCCAATGAAAATTAATATCCATGTTGGTGCAAGCATCCAGATTTGCAGGGAGCAGCGTTTATACCGCTGACAGTTAAATAGCTACTGGATGGATAATCTTTATATGAGTAAACTGAGGATTTTGATGCAAAGAAAAACAGACTAAAGAGAGAATGGAAAACATCTCCTTGTGTCCTGTCCCTTACTGTAGCAGCAAACAAACAAACAAATATGGGCATCTTTATTAAGAGCTATAACTTCCTCTTGGCGAGGATTAAAATGTGCTCCACTAAATGTCATTGCAGAGTGATAGGATTAACCAGAGGTCATGCTGTGTTTTCCATGTTTCTGTATTTTCTCAGGCAAAATGAATGAAGATTTAAGCAGCTTCCAAGATGCTACATGCTAAATAGATGCTGAAGATGTCTAGCATCTGCTATGCTTGTATTTCCATACATGTGTATATACTTAACCGCATATGAAATGCAGAAATAACTTCGACTTTAATAAACCAGAGCTGAAATGTGAGAAATACAAAATGATAAATAGTTGAACATGTGTAGATGTTCTTGCTCTTTCTCACTGCTTTCTGTTTAAATATATATATAAAAGATGTCTGTGTAGATTCTATTGCAGAAAGTCAAAAACAATATCCAGAATCTGGGTTTATTTTGCTTTCAGATATTGGATATTGATGCACATTAAAACTCTGTCCTTCCTAGCTGTAAGCTCACACCTCTTTTTGAGGAAAAGATAGCTTCCCTGAGCATACCTGTGCTGCTGGTCTTAAGAAAACCCAGTAGTCTCTTTCCTTGTCTGCTAGTTGAGTAGTTTCCAGCTTTGAAATGCAAATTAGAAATGCAAATTCAGAAGATTTTGTGCACCAAAATCCGATGCTGACAAAATTGATTATTCCAAGAGGCAGGAATATGAGCTTGATATATCAAACCTTGGCCTATGTTTTCATCTCTTATTACTTTAAAGTATATATAATTTTTTGAAGCCATCCTTTAAGGGCTAAAGTTACGGGTGAAGAAGGAATGTCAAAAAATAAAATCTTGTGTGTTACATGAGTGCCACTTCATTTGTATCTTGTATTGATACCAAGTTCCAATATAAGGTCATCGAGACTGCTTCTAACAACTGCTTTTGTATCTTCTGCTACTGAAAACCTCCTTCTTAATTAATCTTGAATATAGTCTTGCTATAAAAATGCTGCCTGTGTGTCAGGATAGTTAGAGCTAGTGTTCTTTAGTCTTGTTTTTGTAGGAGATTAAGGCTTCTATAGAAGATCAAGCATGTGCAAGAGATTCCAAAGGGAATTCTAGTAGTCATCATCTCTATTAACTACTTTTATTAGGGAAAAAACAAAGTGTGTATGTGCTGGAAGAACATATGTAACATGGCATTAGTAAATTAATATGTTAAAAAGCTGAGTGTTTTTTAAGCTTTGAGACTCGTCTCTCATTGATGGTTCTTTGTAGCGATAAAAAGCACTGAAGAAGGTGGCTTGGAGAGGCTGTGGCATCTCAGTACTAGTAGAGTACATAGAGTACAGTAGATAGTTAAAAACACAGCTAGTTGAGATGCTAAGCAATCTGATGGTAATTGGAAATTAGCCTTGCTTTTCAGCAGGAGCCAACTAGGTGACCTTCAGAGATCCTTTTCAACCTTTACAAAGTCAAAAAGTATAATTTGATTCCAGTAGTTCCAGAAATGTAGCTCTAATGCTTTCTCAGATTTCATTATCATTTAAAGTAGATGGTTGATATAAAACTTACCTCAAAGTATCTGCTTGTTTATGAAACAGAATTGATGTCACGTGTTCATAAACACTGGTTTGATGTTTTATTTTCCTTCAGCTGAAAAATTTGTGTTTGAAAGGCTTATATCATAGTAAACAGTGCTAATAAACTAATGCTCAGTATGTGATAAGTATTAGGATCTGTTGGATGTAACAGCTCTGAATAGCATATTCTGTTGTTTCAGGTAAAAAGCAGGAAGCTGATGAATTAACTGGTGATGCATCAGTTGAAGAATATTCCTTTGTCAAGGTAAAAATTTTGTTTTTTTTTTTTTTTTTTTTTTTTTGAGAAATGCTCTGTAACAGATAATTTCTATGGAAACTTTTTTGTGTGTTCACAGCTGTCATGTATAAAACTCACTTTGTGTGTGTTTTTATGTTGTTGCTTTATTTGGGTTTTTTTTTTTTTGCCCTTTTTTTTTTTTTTTTTAATCCAGAAGTTAACCAGAAGTAACCAAATCTTGAGTTACCTATGTGTAGAATTTACTTAAGCAAGTTCACTGCAGAATTATAAATTAAGTATTGAGTTTATGGCTGTGATCCACTATTTAGCTGAAACATTGAGTTAAGCAGTGAGTATTTCAGAATCTAGTTAATGCACTTAGTTATGCCAGATATTTGTTGTTCACATTAAAAGGAAAGTGAATTGGAGACGCAAGATGCAAGTGATCAAGATGGAAACGATGAATTAAAGGACTTTGAAGAATCTGTTGAAGATGAGAATTTGAATTCTAAAGAACTGGCTCCTACAGAAAAGAAGAGATACCGTGACTTAGAGCCAGCAGAAACAAGAGAAGATACCGAAAAGGATTCTGAAAACCAGGTACCTAACTATATTTTTTACACACCTTTTAAAAAATGTACATTTTACTGAATGTGCCTGTGTTACTAGGAAGTCAAAATTAGAGTATTTTTTGTTTGGTTGTTTTTTAGTTTGGCTTGTTCAGTTATGTCTAAAATGTAGTGTGGTACTGTTATTGTTTTTGACTTGTATCTGAATAGTCCTGAAACAAACATACCACTACCTGATAAAATTCTAGCACAGTCCTCTGTCTGCATAACTGAATGTGTATGTGATCCTTTTCCCTGATGCTGTTGGTGACATATGCAATGAGAATAGTGAAGATGCAAGTCAGGAGGACTGCACACTGGTGTTCACCTTATTGAGTGTGTATCTGTTAAGCTAAAACCTTTTCCTGAGTGAACTGATTATCTCCACACTGTGTTTTATAAATGACTTGCAAATAGCTTGTTGAACAAGTCCTTTTATGTTTTCATAGGAAAATGAAGGTCAAGACATAGAAGACTATACTTTTCCAACTGTCCATGTAAGTTCCCAATCAATTTTAAGCAGGTTATCATATCTCAGTTAATAAGAAAGGACCATTTTAGGCTGACTTTTTGTTCGAGTGTGCCTCTTAGAGAGTCATATGATTCCAATTCAGGTAAACAATATGGGAATATGTATTTAATTCTGCAGATAATTGTGACTGCCATAGAAGATGCTGTGTTTTGAGTGCCATGTGCTTCTACAGCTAGGAGTATTCAGTGCGTAGGTTCTAACATAGAATGTCTTTCATACTCACTTAAACAACTCAAAGGCTGTGCCAAGTGCCAGCTTTTATGTCTAGCACTTCTGTTTTAAATTCCGGTTATTCTTTGGAGTGTTATTATGTGTTTTAATACTAACATTGAAAATGAACTCAAAATTTAATTTTGAGTTCCAGTAAATTTAAAATTTGTGGAACTGATGTCTGAAAAAGTGACATCTCATACAGCATGTTTTGTTTCTCTAAAGATAATATCTAAATCAGAAATTACTTGTTAAAATAACTGTGTTTTACTTTAAAGTAGTAAATGGAGGAAATTAGTTTGTAAATGATCTCCTAGGATTTCAGAGCTATTGCTGGGTTGCTTGCATTTCACTGAATTCAGCTATATGACTTCCATTTGGAAGACTTCAGCAAGATGAAGGACAGTTTGGTCATGTCCTACTTGAGAAAGCGACACTTAGCAAGCAATTGCAAACTGCAAAAGTGTTGACCCTTGAAGTTTGGTACAAACTCCCTGTAATTTGACAAGGTGTGCAGGCTTACTTACTAGCTGATTATTGTTTTGGAAACAGTTTTCAGTTGCCTTCACTATAAATTCTATAGAAAAGATGCACTGTTGTACTGAAGTAGGAGATGCTTAGTTTTGACTTCCTTCTTTTGCAGAATGGTGAAGAGGAAGAAAATGAGAAAGGTATGTTTAAAGTTTAATAGAGTTCAAAGTCTTTAGTCTGGTAGACTAGAAAACTTTCTCTTGTAATATTCAGTCTCTTTACTAATAGTAGGCTTGTCTCCAGTACTAAGTGTCAGTTGTCTCCCTATTAAACTCAACATCCGGAATCCTTGTAGTTTTTTTCACTCTCAAGAGTTATCTTACTCTTAAGAGTTGATTATAGTACTTATCAGTTACTGTGGTGGATGTATAACAGCTTTGTCCTATGAGATATTTTTTTAACTAAATAAAAGAACATAGTAATCAAGGGCATTCGTTTTAGTATACGGTAAGTGTTGATACAAAAACTTCCAACTTGCACTGCAGTAACTGATGTTTAACTGAGTGAAACGGTGTGCTTTTACATGGAACTTGAGCACCCAACAAATGTATGGATCATCATACGCTTTACTGTCACTTGGAAATGCTAGTTGTACATAAAATGGTAAAGCAAGTATTTGGAAACCTGTGGAGTGGCTACCTTTTTTAAACTGTGCTGGTTACTGAAACTATAGAAGGAATATAACACATTTGGTCAAACAGACTTTCTGGACAGAAGTCTTAAGGATTCTGCCTAGTTCTCCCTAAGGATTCTACTGTGGACTAGAAAGGACATGGAACACCATCACTTTACACAGGATGCAATAAACAGTATGGAAGCTACGGGATAAAACTACAGACTCCTTGTTCACGAGGGACCTTGTGGCTGAAGCATCTCTTCTCTGCAAATCCAAGAATACCGCTGGAGACGCCGATGTGGGACTGAGAATGGGAAATCCATGGAGTGGATGAAGACAGAACCTTTTTCTACAAACTCTGGATTAAAGATCACTCTTCATTTTTCTGCAGCAGCCTTGTACAACTAACTTGACTGATGAACAACTGGAAAAAGGAGAAGCCAAGTAGAACACCAACTCGGAAGACTGAAATACTCCAAGACTGTACCACTTTTGGATTTGGGAAGTTTAGAAGTTCTAAGACCAGGAAGACTCAAAACACAGATCAAACTGTGAGCATCTGAAACAACGATTTCCTTATGGCACACTAAAGCCTAAACTGGAAAACGGATACTTTCCCTGAAGAACGGGTATCTACAGGACGGAAACGTATTCTGACTCCTAATGTTTTGGTATTTGTCTCTAGAAAATGTGTTTTGCCATGAAGAATAAGTGATCCTGGGTAAAGGATTTATATTTGTGTTAATACACCTTGTGTTTTTTCTAACCTTCCATCAGTGCTAATAACTGGCTTTGTATTTTCTAGGTCCTATTCTAGCTTATGCATATGAAATTGTTTAAACTTCTTGTTTTGCCGTATTTATTCCTGTTAAATCCTCTTAGATAAAGCAGGTTCTGGTGATGGTACACAAGAAGTATCTAAACCTCTTCCTTCAGAAGAAAGCCTAGCTGAGGCTGATCACACGGCTCACGAAGAGATGGAAGCTAACACGTCTGTGAAAGAAGCTGAGGATGATAACATATCGGTTACAATCCAGGCTGAAGATGCCATCACTCTGGATTTTGATGGTGATGACCTCCTAGAAACAGGTAAAAATGTGAAAATTACAGATTCCGAAGCAAGTAAGCCAAAAGATGGGCAGGATACCATTTCTCAGAGCCTGGAGAAGGAAAGCAAGGACTATGAGATGACTGAGAACCATAAAGATGGTAAGAAGGAAGACTGCGTGAAGGGTGATCCCGTCAAGAAGGAAGCCAGAGAAGGTTCAAAGAAAGCAGAATCTGGAGACAAAGAAAAGGATACTTTGAAGAAAGGTCCCTCGTCTACTGGGGCCTCTGGTCAAGCAAAGAGGTTTGTTTTTCTATGTCAGTTCTTTACGATACTGAGTACCAGCATTCAATAAGATCACTCTACATTAAGGGGGTAGCAGCAAGAATCTTATAATTAGTGTCCTATGCTCCTGCCTATAGATTTTTTTTTTGACCGCCATAAGTTACTTTTTAAAATTCAAGATCTTCGTATAGACACTATGTCCTACTGATTGCATTGTCGAATTGTCAGCATTTATTTATTTTTTTCAAATTGACAAGTTTCTTAAATGTCCTTGTGATGATGGTAATGAACAGCTATCAGTTCTAAGAACACAAAATGAAGTCAAGTCCCCGTCCTGAAATCTGGAGAAGATTGCCATATATCCACTGAATAGAGTTGTCAGAAAATCTAGATCTTCAGGCATCTTGGGGAAAATCAGTGCAAGAATCCATAAGGGAATCATTTGTTCAAGCATAACCCAGTCTAGCCCTTTTTATTTTTGAAATGTTAATGTGTGTATTAGTATTAGCAGTATAAAATGCAATACTTACCAGATTCTGTTTTCAATTGTCTTCTGATTTAATTTGCTTCTCTAGTTCTACTAAGGAGTCTAAAGAAAGCAAGACAGCATCAAAGGATGATAAAGGTAACTATTAACTAGGGTAGTGTATTGTCATGAACCAGATGGTTTCCTGTTTGAGAACTTTCTTGCTGTGTACTAATATGGCTTATATGGTTGATTTCAGCTGACTGTAGGAAATTGTTTGAAGTACAGGAGTCACTAGTAATGGCTGTTTTTCCCTGTGATCCCGTATTCTTCTTAAGATCAAAAATACTCATTTTAAACACTGAATGAAAATATATTTTCCTGCTTCAAAATAGATTCCACTTCTGAATTGCAGGTCTTTGTTTTGGTGGGAAGATATAAATTGAAGATATGCCTTTCGTAATTTAAAATAAAGCCCTTTGTGTGGACAAAACAAGCAAAAAATACTTACATAGTACTTAATGTCAATGAAGTTTGTTTTGTCTCTTTTTTTTTAATTATTATTATTATTATTATTCTAGTTCATCCTTAAATAAAATGAACTCTCAACTCATCCAGCCAAGATGCTGGTCAGCAAGATTGCACTGTCAGCTGTTCAGTGCGTTAAAATCAGAGCTATTGGTCTGTCTTGGAATTTGCCTTTTAGTATAAACCTAGTATTATGATTAAAATTACAGAATGCATTTTAAGAGCATATTAATGTTAGCAGTTATGCTGATTCAGATTTGAATAAATGCATTCTTCTAAGTTCATGAGTTTTCTTATTTTGCCTGCCTGCTAGCTTTCTGCCCAAACACCTTAATTTCAGTATCTAGAGTTAATAATGGCTGAATGGAACTTTATCTGATAAGTGAGTTTTTGAGGAGAAAGCTTTGTGACAGATGTAAATTCATCTTATGTAAATGCACATCTGTACATGACAGCTACATGTTTACATTTAAATTAAAATACAGGAAGTTTATGTTACAGGTAGTGTGTAGGATGATTGTAACATGTGACTCTAATAAGGTTGTCTTAAAATACATATGCTCAGCCAATGTAGAGTGTTAGTTTAATGCATTATTTATTGCTGTTATAAGTACATTACAGTTGACTGTGATAATCTAGATTTGCCAAGGTGATCCTAGGTAATTAGTATGAAGAAGATGGAAGGATTTTGTAGTCTTTTGTTCCTACTCTATGTGATCAATTAAAAAGAGAATTGATCCTTCTTAAGATGGTTAAACTGCTTTTTAAAATCCTGGCCACCACCCAGTTTTCCACCTCTTAAGCTGGAGTGCCCAGACTGGTTTTGTCTGTAAGGGTGGCTGCGTTTTAACATGCTCAAAAGAAATTCATGCCTTTAGTAGCTGACAGTCAGAACTGAGCTAAATAAAAAAAGATTAGAAGATGCTGGGAACATGGTTACATTGATCATTTGGTTTCTTATTCTATATTGTTGCTAAAATAGCTAATATGTAATTTATTTATATTTTTAAGGCAGGTAATATTTTTCCTGCTTCTCCTTAGTATGTGTGAAATTGTTTTGGGTGTGCTGCATATCCAGTGCTAGCAGCAGTATTTTTGCAAGGCTACCCTGCGTGGAGAGCAGACAGTTCAAGAAAGTTGCAGAAATCAGGCACGTCATTCAGGAGGGAAGGAAAAATGTCCATGGATTAATTAAAATCTTCTCCTTACCTTTCAGTTATCTCTTTGGTAATGTGAATAGTATAAAGCCAAAAGCTTAGTGCTAGAAAGACTTCTTTGAGTGGAAGTTATTAATTAGAACCAGAAGTTGAAACTAAATACAGATACTAAAACAAGGAGAAAAGCATGCGTTTAATAGAATATTATAGGCATGATAGAATATATATATTTTTCTATCTCTGTTTTTGGGGTATAAATAGCCCAGCTGTTGACCTTAATACCTGGGCAAATGAATGAAATCTTTTGGCATGTAGTTTTTTATATAGAAGTCTTGTCAAGAAAGCTAACAGGATGAATGGTTACTTAAAGGTAACAGGTTAAGCTATTCTTTACAGTAACAGTTCAGTTCTGGGTTTGTGGTGCCTCTACCTATTTAATTTTGGGCTGTTCTGTAAAACTTGTTTCAGGAAGTACAAGCAGTGTTAGTGGTAGCAGTGGAAGCTCAGCAAGAAACCTGTGGGTTAGCGGACTGTCTTCCAACACAAAAGCTGCTGACTTGAAAAATCTCTTTGGCAAATACGGAAAGGTATTTTATATGCTGTGATACCCTCTGCGCTGTGTATTTTCTCTCCTTCAAATGTTTCATTTAAATATAACTTTTAAGATGAAATGTCTAACCAGTATAATGCAAGAGTTTAAAGAAAATATTTTGAAATTAAATAACAGTGGTCATTCTCGTGCAGCAACCGTGTTGAACCATGTGTTTAAGATAGTGTGCCAACTGGTAGGACTGTGGTAGGACCTTTGCAGGACCTGCTGCATTGTGAAACTGTAAAATGTGTTTGGAGAATTTCTGAATGGGAAAATAGGCCAACAATGGGACTGTTATTAATGTCTGCTCTTCTAGGGACTGTTTTGTCTTTCTGTTTAATGAATTTTGCTACGGGCTCTTTTCTGGATTTTTATTGACTTTAATACCTAAACTCCACAGAACATTGCAGAATTTATAGAGCTAAGCATTATTTTGAAAATGGTTTATAGGCATCATTTTGCCAAAAGGTTATGGATAGTTATCCATATTTGTATTTGTACATCCATTACAATACATTTGTATTTGTATATCCATATGTGTATTCATAGTGTTTATATAAAGCTGTGCTCTTATGACTTCGTTACATCTTAGGAACTGCTTAGAATCTTAGGAGTTTGGATAGTAGCTATCCTGGATATGTGATTAGTCCAATGGGTGATTTTATTTACTGACTTGACAGGTCTTGAGACTTGAGAGTATATTTGTTATCACTTTCAGCTGCTTTTTCTGTAAAAATGCTCAGTACACATTTGCCCAGATTTTATTTTTAAATAAATAGAGAAAATATGTAATAAATGAATGTAACATTGCATGTTATTAGAAAGATGAAGCTGTTGCATTAGAGCACAGTTAAATTAAGAAGTTTTGCTCTGGTAGTTATAGGAGTTCTAAAAAGCAGCAGGGACTTGCTTAATGTTTTCCTGAGAAGCGAGCGTCGAAGACGTGTTTGCTCGAGTTACATAGTTGACACACGTTTGCTGTTGGCCCTTGGAGAATTAATAAATTACTGTATGATAGAGCTTATACCTTCCTGCCACTAACTGGCAGCTGCTGAGTCTTTCCTTTTGGAGCAGGGAAAGGGAGGTATCCATCCAGAAAATTATAAGTCTGAAAAAAGCATTTAAGTAATTATATTAATTATCTGTAATGTGATAGTTAGGATAAAATTTTTAAATGCTGCAATCTCCTGTGCAGCTTTTGAAAACTTAGAGCATCGCTTCTCTTTTTTTTTTTTTTAATTTTATTTTGTTTTTTATCCTTTACTTGATACTAGGGTAAAAACATTTAGATATCATTTCTTCCTTTGTAGAAATGTGTCTCTAAAAGCCTAAATATAACCTCTTTACGTAGGTACTTGGTGCAAAGGTGGTCACAAATGCACGAAGCCCAGGGGCAAAATGTTATGGCATAGTAACTATGTCTTCTAGCACAGAAGTGGCTAGATGTATAGCACACCTTCATCGAACAGAGCTGCATGGACAACAAATTTCTGTTGAGAAAGTAAGTTTAATAAGGTGAAAATTTGTCATGCAAGAAGCTACCTTCAGCAACATGCATTAACCTAACCTGCTTTTGGAAAAAATATAGGTGAAAGGCGATCCTTCCAAAAAAGAGTTGAAGAAAGAAAGTGATGAGAAATCTAGTTCGAGTAGAAACACGGGAGATAAGAAGACTGCATCAAGTGATAAAACCAGCAAGTAAGAATTTTAATGAATCTTCTAAAGATGGAAAATTATTTAGGTTGACCCTTACTCGCTGCATTTGTGTATTTCTCTCCTAACAAGAACTCCATCAACCAAAAAAGAAGAAAAGAAATCTGAGAAATCTGAAAAAAAAGAAAGTAAAGAAACCAAGAAAACAGAAGGTAAAGATGAGAAGAGTGATAATGGATCAAGTGGCCCTAATCAAGATTCCACTAGAAAAACCGAAGAAAAGAAAAGAATAAGTATGCAATATAGCACTGTTTCCTCCTGTTCAGTCTGTGTGTCTAGCTTGGTTTTGGGGCATGTTGCTTCTCTTGCTCCTGCAAGATGACAAAACAAGATGACTAAACACTAACTCTTTTTTCTAAAAGAATCTAATTTAGAACTGTTGTAAAAGCTTCTATATTTTGTATAATTACTAAACTACACAGATGTGTGCTGGCATGCTTCTCCTACCAGGAACACTTTAGTTTAAAGATTCATAAACTTAATCAAGGAAAATCTGTAATAGGCAACTAAGGATTTGTCTGTTTTAAACACTCTCTCTTTCTTTTTTTTTCCTTTTTTTTTTTTTTTTTTTTTTTTTTTTTTTTTCCATCCTCACTAGGTAGTAAAAGCCCAGGTCAAGTTGTAGTTCTAGACCAAACAAAAGGAGACCAAGGCCACAGTAGGACAGTTAGAAGGGGAAGGTTTGATAAAGTAAGTACCTATAGATCTGACACAATCCTTTTCTGATTTAATGCTACTTTACAGTTGATAATCTTCAATGAAAAATCGATTAATTATTGCAAACTGTGTTAAGCTTAGATAGATCTGAAGCTTTGTATGCTTTAGGATAGCTAAGTAGTTAATGATATATGAACATAGCATCCAGAAATCTCCCTAAATGAATGAGACTTCTGAAATAACCATTGTAATCTCTATCTATAGCCACAGATATTGAGGAGCAAAGAGCGTATTATTCAAGATAAAGTGAAATTCAGGGAATACAGGGGTAGAAAGGATATCTTGCCTTTTGAAAAGATGAAGGAACAGAGATTGCGAGAACACATGGTTCGATTGGAAAGAATACGACGAGCTGTTGAACTGCGAAGGTAGTAATTCCTCTTTTTGCTAAAGGCTGTTTCAGAAACATTAACCGATCAGATGCTATATTTAGAAATCTAATTAGAATACATTCTGTCAAGCCTTATTCAGATGTTATGATTGGGGTTCTACCTAATGGTATCTTCAAACAAGTAGTTGTCCACAAAGTTTGTGTTTCATCTTTTAGTGTGTGTCTTAATAGGTTAATCTTTAACATATTTGTCTGTGCTTTTTGTTTGTTGTGGAGGGGGGGTGTATCTCACAACTGTTTCACATGCTGGCCCTCTTTGTGGTAAAATGGGAAGTTGACAGTTGGATATAAAATACAAAATTGGTAATCTTTACCAATACGTAATACAATCTTTTCACCTTAAATACATTTTAATGGGTGAATACTGCATTTTATGCTGTTCTTCTTGCATGACCACAAGTTTTCAAAGGATATCTTAATACCTTGTATCCTCAGCTGGATTTCCCTAAGCAGAGGATTTCCCAGCAGGCATAATGAAAGCATTCCTGCTTTTCAAATGCCTTATTATAGGAGGTGGGAAGAGGAATGGAAAAGTCAAATGGGCTGTCTACAAATATACCTAACCTGTGTAAGTCAGAGCAGCCTTACTGCTTCCTTAGCCCTGCACAGAAAGCAGCAAGTGAGTCTTTGTTAGCTTGAAGAGTACAAGACAACATACTTGCTTGAAACGGCAAGTATGGTTAAGATCCAAGTAGTTGTTTTGCTAGGCTGCCTATAGCTGTCACTGTCCACGTTACGGCACACTAATATGAAGCCATTGTAAAATATATTCAAAACAGTGAGACTCGAGAAGTCTTTTCTAGAATCTGTTGTCTTGCAAAAGAGTTATGTAGCATACGCTAAGGACGCTTCAGCAGTTTGGGGCTAAAAGCAGTAGAATTCTGAATCAACGGCCGCTGCTTGCAGCCTACTCGCACATAGTTCAGTGTTTTTGCTTGGAGTAAGGTCAGTTTTGGATAAGCAGGAGTTTTTCAGTTAAGTTCTTGCTGCAAATCACAGTACTGATTCTTTTTGTTTCGTTTTCTAGGAGAAGAGAAATCGCTGAAAGAGAGCATCGTGAGAGCATGCGAATAATGCACGAACGAGAAGAATGTTTGCAAAGGGAACGGGAGCGATTAGAAATTGAAAGGCAAAAACTAGAGAGGGAAAGAATGGAACGGGAACGGTTGGAAAGAGAGCGTGTTCGTATCGAACAGGTACGCGTATTTTGAACCGCAGTGCAGTGTCACTTTGGTTTATAATCGTGGTTGTGCTTGTGGGGTTTTTCTCTTCACCCACTCACCCAGGCCTCAACCCAGCTGAACATGTAGTCCACAATGTACAGCAACAATAGTCTGTTTGTTTGACTTCTGATTTGATAGCAGGCTCTTGCTGCTGGTTATATGTTGGCTGTGCATGCCCATCATTGATATTCATGCTGAAGCTCAGTGGATCATGCAGCTTATACAAGTTCAACCCTGCTGACACATTTTCCCTGTCAAGCAGCGTCACTGCGAACTAACGAGAGGCATCTCGTTAGGGCTATGAACATAGCAGTAATAAAAGAAGTTACTTGGAAAATGTTCTAGCTAGTAACCATGAGCTTCTCAGTTTTGTCTGGTCTTTAAAGAAGTATTTCTGGTCTTTAAAGAAGAAGCATGTCTCCATGCTCTTTCTAATCTTGTTTACTATCCATGGATAAATTATATCAGATAGCCTTTCATAGAAAACTACTAACTATTAGTTTTGCATACTTGATGATGGTTTTATAGATACTAACAGAGATCTGGGATTTGCTGTGTTAATTCATCCTTCCCTTTTATGTTAGGAACGCCGAAAAGAAGCAGAGCGTATTGCTCGGGAAAGGGAAGAATTGCGTCGACAACAGCAGCAACTTCGTTATGAACAGGAAAAAAGGAATTCTTTGAAACGTCCACGTGATATAGATCACAGGTATAATTCTCAAATTACTGGTTTGCAGCTCCTAGTGAAAAGAATCAGCTTGAGAGTATGTTTGTACCTGGAACAACATTGTGAAAGAAGCGAATTTCTGGTATTTATTTGGGTTTTTTTCCATTTGGTCTAAGACAAGTAAGAAATGTATCTTATTTTCAGAGGCAGTTTTGGATTAAGAGAAGCATTATGTGAACAAATGCTTTTTCTATGCCAGGAAAGTGTAACTTCAGTACATGTACTGACAGAAGCTGTTCTTCTGACTTAATGGTTAAAGTTTATAGCTTACACTCTGAGAACTCATATTTCCAATAATTTTATGGCTAAAGGAGTCATTGTGATAGCTGTTAATTTTTAAAAAGCTAAGGACATCTGTGATCTGCCGACTGAGCCACATGAGTTGGACTGGCTTTGATGTACTGATCTTTATGCTGCAGTAAGAATGGGCCTAAGCTATACAATTGACTTGGGTACCATTGGAATATATGTGAGTGGTTGTGGTAGGTGCAGTAGGACAACACTAGTGTTCCCTCAGCAGGAGGAGGAAAGGCTGCTTCAGTCTTCAAGGCTGTTGATAATATGTTCTGCTGTCTCATGTTCTTGCCATAAAGGCCTGAATTTTCCTCATGAGCAACACTTGACTTTCACGGAGTTTCCTTTCCTGAGAAAGTCTGTATGTTTGTGTACATTTTTTAACTATCGTAAGAGTAAACTTTATCTACGTTTCTTATGTAGTAATAGTCTATTAAATTAAATTGTCTATCTTTAAAATGGGCCTACATTGATGTATAAAATACATTTTTTGCTATATATTACATATATTAAGCCATTGCTTTAATCTTTATAACTAGCTTCAGTTCTCCTTTTTGCTTAAAGGAGAGATGATCCCTACTGGAATGAGAATAAGAAGATGGCTCTTGATACAGATGCACGTTTTAGTCATGGTTCAGATTACAGTCGCCAGCAGAATAGGTTTAATGATTTTGATCACAGAGAAAGGGGACGATATCCAGAGGGTTCTTCTGTACCATCATCCTCTTTTGATAGGTAAGTTTAACTAACTAATAGGATTAGTTTAACTAATAGGTTATAACTTAACCTATTAGTTTAATAAGTAAATTTAAGTAATAGTTAACTAACTAACAGCATAGGTATTTGCCTGCTGACATCTCTATTGATTTCACTTTAACTATTCAACTTCAGTATTATCAGCTTTATGCAGTTGTGATACAATAGAAATGCACTAGTGTCCTCAGGACTGATAATAACTCTGAGGACATTAAATAAGCTGCTGGGTATTTTCTTTGTGACATTTTAATCTTTTAGATGTAGTTTCTGGTCTTCTGCTTTTATGCTGCAATGAAATAGTTAGTTTCAAACTAACTCAAAATCTGGTATTCCCTATGCTTTATGCTAGAGGGGAAGACTTAAAAGGAGATTAGGCATTTGCTTAAATACTGTACTTACAAAACAGGAACAGTGATCCATTTAAAAATGTTAAGTTGGATAAGAACTTGAGCTCAAAATGATAATGGCAGAAATCAATATATTTTGGTGTGGTAGGGATCTTTGAGATACATATCAAGTACATGGTAAGAAATATGTAATGTGAAGGTGAATAGGTGTGGGTTTTTTTTTTTTTCTGCTTACTCATGCTCATGTGTATGTGCCAAAGGAAGTGTAAGTACAGAGCAAACAAATGACTTTTTTCCACTTCAACTACTTAGGCGAGAACGTTTTATAAATCAAGGTGAAGCAAAAAAGACTCGCCCAACAGCACGAAGAGAAGAGCCAGGGTTCGAGAGGTATCCAAAGAACTTCAGTGAGTCCAGAAGAAACGAACCACCACAGCCAAGAAGTGAACTTCGAGATACGGACAGGCGGGAAGTGCGAGACAGAGATGAAAGAAGAACAGTGATAATTCACGACCGACCTGAAATACCCCATGGTCGACATCCAAGAGAGACTGGTTCAAATCCACCTAGGCAAACAAGTTGGAAAAGTGAAGGAAGCATAAGCACAGACAAACGAGATGGCAGGTAAGTTTGTTGAATACCCAAAATCTCTTGTAGACAATACTTGCAGTAATAATTCCTCAAGAACTGCCATATAAATAGATAGCAAACTGCTCCTGAAGAATGGCAAAATTGTTTCCAAAAAGCACTAGGAAAACTTATGTGTAGGTTGTCATATACACTAAACCTCATCTGTAAGCCTGATAGTAACTACAAGCAGTTTGCTCTTGGTCATGCAGAGTAGCACATAGTAAGGAAGCTTTTATGTGAAAACACAGATGTAAGCAAACATAATGCCAGTTTTGATTATTTAGTGAGTCCTTTAAATTTTTGAAGGATTTGTTTCTAGGAACCTAAGTACAAGTGGCTAGGAACCTGAAAAATGCAGAAAAAAATTTTAAAATCTATATGTGTTGTGCTTTGGTACCAATTCTGTTATACTGAAACAAAATTTTTGATAAAAGCAATTTTTACAGAGGTGAGAGACCAGAACGTTCAGGAAGGGACGTGTCTGGGCACGTGAGAGGTGCCCCTCCTGGTAGCCGGAGCAGCGCCTCTGGGTATGGAAGCAGGGAAGGAGAACGGGGCGTGATGGGAGAAAGAGGCGGACAAGTGAGTAACTGTGTGTGCATGACAGTCATTGGAAAATATAAAAATAATTGCTGGAAAAATGAGCTGGCCTCGTTGCCAAAATATTTGCCAATGCTTTATGCAGTGCTTAGTTTGTTTTGCGCTATTACTAAGTTCCTGTTTTAAAACATCTTTACAACAAACAGACCCCAAATATGTAGAACTCTAGTTGTGTTTAACTTATTTCAAGTTGATCCAAGCAATGGCTGTGCTCCCTGAAGGAGTTTTAATGAGGCTTTTAATTTGCCATCCTGTTATGTTCTTAGGATGCCAACCTTATGCTACCTGGTACTACTAGTACAGTTGGTTACTGTAATCTAAGGTGCAGTTCAGTGTAGAAGACCCCTGTATTGCTTGGCTTTAAAGCCTCCATACTAAATGCTTCATGATACTAGCTCCTGATGTGCTTAAATAAGTAGTTTCCTTTTCTGTAGTGACATGGAACAAGCATGTCCATGATCATATGAAATCAAAATAGGAGTAGAGCCCAAGAACTCATGGAACTCTACGCTCACAAAGTTGTTAACTGCAAGTTAGTTCCATTTTGTTATCTAAAAATATTTTTAAAAAACTTGAAAGCGTGGTGCACATGGATTGACATGTTAAGATGCTTGGCGTTGAATATTGTTCAGAGACCTGTAAGTGCAAGCCTAAATTTCTTGAAAAATGTTGTGGTCTGACAAAATATATCTTTCTTTATGAAAATTACTATTGCTTTCTTACCAGCACTATAATGAAGACAGACATGTTGTTGAACGCCATAGTCGTGAAACTGGACCAAGAAAAGAGTGGCATGGACCTAGTTCTCAAGGAAGTGGGTATCATGACACAAGGAGAATGGGAGATGGCCGTGGAGGAGGTGGCATGATGTCCCCACATACAAGGTACAAAAAATACTCCTTCCTCTCACTCCCTCACTGAGCTCTCAAAGCTCTGGTTGTGTTTAAGAAGTGTAAGAGTCTCAGAACAATCAACATGACTTGCTGTGGAAGGGGTTGCTGCTGCACAAACATACACTTCATCCTTCCAAGCCAGCAGAGGCTCTGCAGTGTTTAGATCTGTTGCATTGGGCAGTTTGGTTCAGCTGCACTATTCATGTACTCTATGAAGCGAGTGACGACTTGTAAAGCCTTTTTTCTTGCATGGTTTCAAGTCTCTTTTGAGACTTCAGTTTAACGGTTGAGTGATAAGAGAAGTAACAATGTTCTTACCTGCACACCAAGCTCTTAGATACTTATCATAACTTAACACTTTTCTAAAACCTTTGTTTCCAGTAACTCTTCACCAATTAATAGAGTTGTACAGATCACAGGCAATTCCATGCAGAGGGGAAGTGGCTCAGGATTTAAGCCGTTTAAAGGTGGACCTCCACGAAGATTCTAAGATCTACAGCTGCTTGGTTTCAAGATAACTTATTGAAATTTCTTGTAAACTTTCTCTGATTAAAAACAGGAAATCTTGTCTAGAAGTCCTGGTTAAATTTTTTTAATTTAACATGATTACTTTTCCTCTAAATTTTGGAGGCATTTTAATAGTTGCGTTGTAATTTTGGATAGTTTTTGTGTATCTTTGATAAGCATTTTCCCTGAGGCACTAGAGCTGTGCAAAACAAATTGGAACCAAAATATTTGTTAATCCTGTATAAAAGAATAGTTTGCAGCTGTGTGCCAGTAGTTTAATTTACCAACATCAGCTCAGTGGTGTCATGCTTTAAAGTTAACTACTTACCACAACATACACAACTATAACGTCCACTTCGAAGGTTGTCCAGGCTCTTCTCTGCTTTCTAATTTGTAGAGAAATAAGATTGTTCTTGCATTACTGGGTATTATGTAACCTATTTTTGCAGAAGGTACTGTTACATTGAGTGCATTTATGTGTATTCTTGCAAATGTATTCTTTTGAAATAAACCTTCATATTCTGTATAGCTTCTAGTAAGTCTCTGAAACTTGGTCTTTGGGGAAAGAAGAAAGAATAAAACTGACATGTTGATACAGAAAATCAAAACAATCTTGACAAATCCTAGTGAATAACAGAGTTGCTCAGAGCTCCCAGACCCTTCTGTTGTACTAAGGGCATTGTCTGTCAAGCTGCAGCGGTGCTGTGTCATGACAGCTTGCTTTCTGATTGACTTCAGAAGGATGCTTGCTTGTCTTTCAAGCATGCCTCTCTTCCAGATCTATCCAAGCATGCCTTTGAATTGGAGTGTTTCCCCCATCTATGGGGATATTCATGGCTCAGTAAGGATGCAAGGAATCATAGCAGCCTTGGGAAAGCCCTCCTGCTGCTTCAGACTAGTTTCTCAAGAGGCTACAGGTAAAGGGTCTAGATTTGTACCTGGATTTCTCGTTGGTGGTAGGTGAGAATTTCCTTTGCTTATATTTCTAACTTTTATGTGAAATGTTTGAGTTTTCTCTTTAAGCAGTCGGCCTTAGTCTCGCCCAAAGCAGGAGTGCAAAAAGCCTATTTTTACTGGCTGTATTTTGACCAAGCTGCAGGCTGAAAACACATGGATGAGGAGTAGCAACTTTTACAGTAGCCAAACTTTCATCGAGAGATCTTATGTAAGTGATAGCATATCCTGCAATGGACCTTCTAGATAAGAGAAGATAGCCCTACTGTTCTGAAGGATGTTTATATTTCATAAGGCATTTGCATCTGGGGAGGAGTCCTAGAGCCATCTGCTTGCCACAGATCCTTGTTGGCTTAGACTATAAATGGCTTTAAAAGTAGTGCCACGGTTTTCAGCATTTGGATAAACACTATACTGCAAATGTATAGGGTCACTCTGTAGGTGAAAGTATCTGCTTTTCTAGTTTACTTTTTTCCAGGCGTCTGCTTCCCTGCTATGCATGTTGGAAAGATAGCAGGACTTCTGGTAATATGAGGAAGACTAGTATCAAAAATACTTGCAAGTGACCTAAAGAAACAGTTTTACTCGCCCACTCTCCCTCTGCTGTTTATTATAAAGTTATGTTAATAGCAGGCAGTATTTCTATTTTTCTTTTCTTAGACATCCTGGAGTTTCAGGTAACTTGCTGCTTTCTAAATGGAAGAGAGTTAATGCCCCTCTTAATGACTTCCCGAGCTTGGTCTACAAGTCTTTCCCAGCATGGTGGATAAGCAGCAAGAGCCTGCTACAGCCTCAGACACCTAAGGATGTTCTTTTTTCAAGCAACTAACTTGCTTTCACTTAGTATCTTATTTTAGTTCTTCCCTTGCAGTTCTAAGGGGAACGGAGTGAAAGGGGAAAGCAAAGCAGTGAGTCACTTAGAAGTACTGCAAGCAAATGTGTCTGCTAGAGACGTGCCAGTCTAAGCAAGAGACAGAGAAACTGCTTATTATCTAATATTGCAACAAATCAGAAATTCAAGTTAGGCTTATATATCTACTAAGACAGGATTGTAGTAGTAGACCTAGAAAGGGCACCATGAGAACATTCTGGAGTGCACAGTGATCTTTCCAAACACACTTACCTGTTGTTTGCTGGGGAAAAGATGGGGGAGTGTTCAAGGGGAATTAAGAAATAGCAGGAACTATGTTCACTTAAACATTTTTCTGGTACTGTTCAGGACAGACAGGAGCAGGGGAGAGAAGGAGAGATTTTTTTTCTACAAGTTTCATGAATATTCAAAAATAAATAGATTTCAAGTTAAAATGCACTGTATCAGCAACTCTGTCAAAACATGTGCTAAGTAGCTTAATTTGATATATAGGTTAAAGTTGCTTCTATTGTTGAGCTCTTGGAACAAAAATCCAAGAAGTTTAAGTTAGTAAGATAGGGTTATTTGAAGTCTTTTTAAAAGTAGTTTCTAGGAGAAAATACAGGTTAAAATGGATTTATAAAATGCTGTCAGGTTGACTGTACTTCATGACTCAAAATATGCCAACACATACAAAATATATATTTACTATACAATGAATAGTTGCAGTACCTAATGGATAAAATGTGGAAAGTTCATAACCTTAAAATTGAAGATATATAAAGGCACAGATACAAAACTCAAGACAAGACTTGTTCCTTTGGTTATAGTAAATAAGTTTAGAGGTGCATTTAAACTGTTTCGAGAAGTATAATCTATATTTCATGACACTTGATAAATAAAATGTGACTGCATATGCAGATACTTCACTGCAGCTGAAAACACTGAAGCAAGCTGGGATGATGAAGAGGGACTGGACTGGAAAAGAAGTTGCCACAAACTTGAAAATATTTTCAAAAGTATTTGTAAAATATCAGCTGGCCTGTCCTGTTCTTCCCTAAAGTAGTTGTTGATAGATTTCATCTCAACCTTATTAGGGAAGAATTTAGGTTATATAAATAAAACTTAAATAAAATATTTGCTCACTTAAATTTATTTACATATGCATTTGAGAAGCCTCTTCACCAAAACGGATCTAAACAGGGTAAGGTACTTTAGAGAAACTGATAATGAAAGACACTTTCAAAAACGTAATGGAATTCAACAATTTTTTTCCCAGGTGGTACATAGACAATAAGAAGTGTTATAATACAGAATTAATCTTCTCTTTGAAAATCATCTAGATGTTCAGAATTAGCTTAACAAGTTACCAGGAATGTGTTGATTCTATAGTCTTTAGAAACACATTAATACAATATAAATAATTAAGGCTTTTAAAATGCAAAACAGAGTCAGTAGTTGAACTTGCAGATACAGTTTCAATGTTGGATACTGAGGTGACATTAAGGTGGTGAAACAGATTTCAATCACATAGTACATATGACTCTGGATGAAATTTAATCATGTCAAGTATTTTTAAAATACAGGTTTAACTTCTGATTTCTGCTCTTTCCTCTTGGGGAATCTATAGTGGCTTGCATTAGTTGTGATTTTTACATTGTCTGTTCAAATTGGATGTAGAGAGCAAGATAAACATTAGGTGACAAACAGGCTCAGAACTAAATCATTGATTTAATACACCTTAACAGTTGCACAATTCTGTTAAAATATCTCAGGTAAATATCTCAGCAAGACATCTTGAACACATTACCAATCTGCTTCAAGCAGGAAACTTCTGGAAGTTTCTTGAAATACCTTTGAGGGATTTTTTTTTAAACTTCATAATCTTTGCAAACAGACCATCACAACAGCTAATATGAATATTTGACTAACATTGCAGAACTAGTGACAACTTATGCAGAATTAACTTTTTGTGAGTATCAAACTTATACATAGTTTCATTAACAAACTTACATGCATATATAAAAGGTGATTATCAAAAGTTGTAAAAATAACAGCTATGTGTCTTTTCACAAGAAAAAGGATAATCAAAAATTGTTTATGAAACCTTTGATAAGAACTACTTTCACTGAAAGCTGTATTATGAAAAAACAAATCAAATATTTTACATTAACACTGCCACGTTACTGTTGGGAAAACCAATGATAGTATTTTTCTACTTGTTTTAAGTAATAGTAAGATGATCTCTTACAAAGTGTTAACATTCTGCGATTTTCTTGTGTGTCAAGTGAAATAATTTTTAGCTCAGTGAGAAAGAACAAGATACTTGATACTTTTCACTGTTTTCAGGACCGCTGTCAGATTTCCAGACAACCTGTAAACAATGATTATACACTACAAAAATATATAGGAAAGAACAGTCACAAGTGGCAGGTTTGTCAAATACCATTTCATACTAAGTTGGGGATAAGTATTACCTGTTTTCTTTTTGCAAGTGCAAACTGTATCAGAAGCTTGAGTCCCACTCATTTCCTGAATGTCTGCATTGTCCTGCAGTTATGTCACCAGTCACACATACTATAGCATAAAGTAACAGTACTAGGAAGTTCAAGAGTTACCTAGATAAAGGTAAAGAAACCCATTTCCTATAGCAGGGTTGTCTCTTAAAATCAGTGTACTTATGGTCATTTTTAAATGCATTCTCAAAGGTCATTTTTGCCTGCTGGCCTCAAAGAGAAGGTAAGACTTTTTAGAACTAGAAATATATTATTGTTAACTGAATGTAGTAAGTTCAAGCAGCTGATTAGTGCAGCTATTCGTGATACAGTCCAAATTGAAAAATTCAGCATAGTTTAAAAAATCATAAGCAGGTTCATTGATTTGTACTCCGCTACTAAACTTGTAAAAGTAAAGAAAGAATTCTATTTCCCCAACAAAAAGTATTTCCCTGGAGTAAGTATGAGGCTATGCTAAAGCCTGTCATGGCTATACTTGGCCAAAAGAAGCATAGTATTATTAACATACCTCACTTACTGATCTGTTTTCAAGCTTAGAATTTAAATGACTTTATTAAAATCCAATTGTATACAAAAACAGAATTATTTGTAAAACAGGTGATTTTTTTGGCTCTTGTTAATACAGAATAACAACAGAAAAAAATAGAGAAGAGGTGTTTCATTGGCACTGAACTAGGGAGGAGAAGATGCATCTCTCTAATGGAATATTTATAAGTGCTGAACAGGTACCATGCTAAAATACTAACAATTCACAGACATGATAAAATTGAGCATATTCCTGGGAAAAGATGAAAGTCTAATACTGGCTTTCCTGTTATACCCAGCTGCATTTCCCCTAAACGCAAGATTTATTTCATCTGAGTTATTTCCAAAGTAGTATTGATCGTCAGCTTGTATTATTCTCCTTGGAAATTCCAACTAGTTACAACTACAGGCTTCTAGTCCAATTGTTCTCCCCTCTCTCTGAGCTTGCAGAGCCAACAGCTGATCAACAGTGCAACAATATAGTAAAATATAAAACTGGTTTCTGTGTATACTGAAATGTATTATTTCCTCCTCATGTCTGTAGCTTATGGTATCAGGTTGGGCTAAACAGACATTTAGTAAAAATAATTTAGGGCAAGTGTTTGAGTATTGCAGGACTGCTGGGGAAATTTAAAAAAAATTAAGACTCTTACATCATCACCAATTACTGTGACTATAAGATAGCCCTGAACCGTTAAGTATTCAATTAATATTCGGGAAGGATAGTGAAAAATAAAGTCATGTTTTGTTTTAGATGAATTTGGTTCCTAATATTTTCAAAGTCTTTCCAGCAAAATCTGTATAGCCTGCGCTTGTTACTGATAAGGCAGTTTGTTAGGAGTTCTAAAAGCTGATGGCAATGTACACTGCTAGATGTGATGTAATCTTACAAAATCAAATGCAAGGGGTTTTTGTGTGTGTGTGTTTTTCTCCAAATAATACAATATTCTGAAGAGCCTTATTGCAGTAGTACAGTAATAAGTACAGCCAGTATTACAAATAACACTTCATGGTAGTTTCAAAGTATATTAGAAAAGCAGCCATCTGATTTTCCACAGTTCCTTCACAGCAAGTGCAGCTATAACATGGACAATCACACTAGCTTTATTTTAATTAGTACATATATAATGCATTATGTTTTGGATTTCGTTATATACTTAGACTTCAGGTGTTACACCATGAAGTCCATGTAGCTAAGTTCTCAGTATTAAAGCAGCCTGCATTAGCTGGATAAAGATGGCATGGTTATGTCTGGTTATACCACATCACATTTAATTAGCTGCATGAAGGTGCAGTAAAGTAGCAGGGCACCAAATCAGACTACTTTTCAATGCAAGTCGAATAGATCACAGAGATGCAAAGGGTAACATCACTCATTCTATAGCTGATTCTATATTTCTGTTGTTTTGTTGACAAAGGACAAATTAAAGAATGTTTTGGCAGTGGCAGACAGCTTTATTTTTCCTTAGCTCTTCTACAGCTCTATAATTTAAAAACAGTTAGTAAATGTAAAGACTGACTTTTAGTCAGTATTTCAGGTTCTGAAGGTAGAAGTACTAGTATCTGGATATGGGCCAGTGTTTACTACAACTAGACTACGAGCATAAACAGTTTACTCACCAGCCTCACAGATTGCACCACATAAGCAAATCTAGGAAAAAAATATTCAATACAAATGACCAGATATGATCAGTGCATATAGTGGGATTAAGAATTGTCTGAATTTTGAAATTCTTACAGCAGAGCTCTCCCCAACAAACTATAAGGATGTGTATCAACATTTATTAAAGTACAAATAAGCTTCCTAGAAGTACCCATTACTCAGTTGATTTAAATCTACTTCCACATCCTATTTGTTGTTTCCCATTGCAGTCTTAGGCCCTTTCCTTGGCAGGTGTCACCAGAACAGAAAGTTCAGACAAAATATCTCTTATCTGTTAAGCACTGCTTTTCTGCTGGACAACTGTAAGAAAGAGCTGTTAACAAGAAGGGGCTATGCAGAAATACTATAGAAATGAAGATCAAGTAGCCTACTACATAGCTGAATGTGGCTAGACTACATAGCTGAAAGTGATATTCACCTTGTCAAGTTTTCTCACTCAAAATAACAGTGCTACCATTATATTGCTGCATGTACTTAAAAAGCTGAACAGAATTAAGTAATTATATTGAATCACAGGATGGAACCTTTTCAGACTCTTACATTGAGGCTTGTTGTTCTTGGCATCACACTTGGCTAAGTAGACATTTTTCAGTGACAGATTTTGTTTTTCACCAAGGACATTTTTTCATAGCATGTATGGAGAAATATGTAAACATATTACAACCAAACTCAGGTCGTTATTTCTGTGTTTCCCTATGTTTTCTCTTGAGGATACTACCATCAGTTAACTTGCATATCTTGAGTTACCTACTGTTTAAGGTTACAACCTTAAAAAGTTCATTTTATATAAAATACCTACAGCTCTTTAAGCTTAGATTCTGTATACATTTCAGTGATTGACTGGGATAAGCAGTCAAAGTTCATGTGAGCAATGAGCTACATCAGGTTACAGATGTATTGTAGCAGGAAAGAAAAAGGTTCAGTTATAAGTAGATACACTTCACCCTTTACTCCAATACTTCCTGCTGACTACACCAAAAGATTCCATTTCAAGATGTCAAATTGCCTTTATTACATGAGGGTAGAATTTTTCAGAAACCTGTGACCACAAGTTTGAAGAAGCATTTAAAAATAATGTAAATTATCAAGTGAGTAGACAGACTGACTGGCAATCTCATGTCATTTTATGAAAAAAGTATGTGATTCCCTTTTAGCTTGTGTGTCTGATTCACAAGAGGAGACAATGTGAACACAAAATTTATTGATTAGATAAAAACAATGCTTTTTTGTAGCAAGTTAAGTGAATTATCAAGAAAAAATTCATTCACTAGTATTACAGTCTTCATTTGGATCGGCTCTGTTGGGTGAGTCCACATAAATAACACTAAAAAATGGAAGGTTTGTGCATTCATAAAGTGCCTCTTCAAAAACCATTTTACACCATGGCAGTGCTTGATTTTTTTGCTAATTTTAAGACTACTTATTTAGCTTTTTAAACAACTACAGTGCAGTGACAGATTATATGATTCTGTGTCGTCTGTACTAGCTTTTATCTAGCTAAATACAAATTCTACTCTACTTTTCTGGACAACTTAATATACATTGTATAGGTCTTTAGCACATGTGCATGCTAACTGGCTAAACAGATTATTTTTTAATCTGTACCCTTTCTCTAGGAAATGAGTTTTAAAAAAGACAGCAAATAAAATAAACCAGATATACTCATCTTACTAGTGATCTATGACATTTTTCTGATGTTATTTTTTCAACTTAACTATTACAGATAAAAGCAATTCAAGGCTACAGTCTAATCATTCTTTTTGGATTCATCAGATGCTAGTACTGATACCTGCTGAGAGAGTATTTTTTGGAATGTTTAGTCCCAATAGGGTATTAAACTACAGCATAATTCATTTTGGCTATTAACTAGCTCATCTGCTTATTATAACTCTTACCACTAACAAGCTCAACTCATGGAAAACAATTCCCTAGATATCAGAAATTCTTTACCTTTTTTTCCCCAAAGCTTCAAGACCTGTAAAGAAAAAGGATATTAATAGAAAACTGTTTAAACAACATGTCTGTCATTTGAAAGGATCTGAAACTCTTCACTCCTTTATTAAAGGAAAAACTGAATTATCTGCAAAGTTCAGACTTTTGGATAAGTGCTGACATTTAACTTTTCTCTCTTCATAACCAAATGATAATATTACTGTCACTACAGTATTTTACATTACCAGCATATTTGTCTGATATCCTAGAAACCTTCCATGAATTCTTCTAACATTAGTAAAAAATACCTTGGGCAAAAAGATATACTTGATGGTCACAATATGTGCTCAAGCTAATTTTTTTCAAAATGGAATTTCAAGTGGCCATATTGTCACTGAAAAATAATAAGATAACAAACAGTTAGCTTGACATATTTATTTTTCAAGGGCAATAAATAAATGTAAATACACAAATTTGGAAAAATCTTAGTAACAGAATGTTTTTAAACAACATTCTGGCATAAAGTCTTGGTTATTGACACTGTTATATTGAAATATTTTCTGTTCTGCTTAAAGTAGACAAGTCATTATGTTGGTGATCCTCCTTTACCTTAATTTGTTTGAAGAAGTTAGGCTGCTGCAAAAGGAAAATGAAGTCACCCTTGGCCTTGACAGAGCAACCTATCTAAACTGCATATATTAAGTATTAAAATGCTTCTTCTGGGCATGACTTTTGTAGAGAATATAGAGAAAACTATGATTTCTTTTTAATTACAGATCTTCTACCATTCATTACTTTTATTATAAAAAGGAAATGGTAACAAAAATGAAAAGAAAAAAAGGCATGGAAAAAAGTGAACCAACTGGCCCTTCAGTTAATATAAGACATTCTTTCCTTAGCAGTCTGACATTCTCGATTCCTAACAGGTTTGTGTGCTGACTGGTTCCAGTCACAATGGCACGTCTGCTTGAAGACTGTAAAGCAGCTTTTTACCTGTGCACTTCTGTTCAGACATCAAGAACTCTCTACTAACTCCCTTGCAGACGTTCTCAAACATCCATAAGTAGGAATGTCATATTCCAGCTGGCTGCCTTGGCTGTCCCGGACTAGTGTGTACTAATGCACTTTACCCAGGCTTAGAGCATGAATCAGAACTTGTCCAGGAGAAGCAGCCTTTTTCAAAAATATCTACAAATTGCTAAATATAAATTTTATCAAAAAGGTTCAGCAAGAAGATAATTGTTATTGACTTAATGGATGCAGAGAGGGGGAATATGGTTCCCTCAGACTTCAGGAAATATTCTGTGGCTGTGTTCTATAAATACTACAAGATGCAACATGTTTATTTGGTTCCCATAAATTAGAAAAATCTGTTTTCTACAGAAATTTCCCCAAAACTCTAAATTAGTGATTTAAAAAATAAAATATTACACCTGACT
This sequence comes from Nothura maculosa, assembly GCA_032353885.1. Lineage (NCBI taxonomy): Eukaryota > Metazoa > Chordata > Aves > Tinamiformes > Tinamidae > Nothura > Nothura maculosa. The sequence continues at coordinate 3,118,295 of JAUBOD010000031.1, read as the reverse complement.
ACCTTTCCAAGCAATCTCGGAGAGCAGCCGAGCTTCTCTCTCACCCTTCAAAAGTGTGCTTTTTAAGAATATGTGATTTAGAAAACAACAACAACAAAAAAAGTGTATTTAACTACAGTACACTTGCTTAAATATACAAGTGGACACATTAACATCATGTTAAAGATCAAGGTACTTCTGGAAAAAAAGGCAGATAGTTACTTGAATTCTGCATTCTTATATAGAATAAGGATTATTATAGACCTTAGTTTCCTCTCATTATTAACTTATCATATGGAGAGGTCAATAAATAACTTATCTGGTCCAGTTCAGCTACAAGAGAAAAAATACTAAAAGAAAAAAATATCCTCTATAAAATTATTTGTATAACCCTGATAACAACTGAGTTTGTATACCCAGGTTTAATCGCAAGAAAAGCAAATAATATTAATCTTGCTCATCAATAAACGCCCCATTTTCTGTAACATACTTTTAGTATGACACCTACCAAACTGCAGGTTTTTGGGGCAAGATAAAGCTGGCTGGGGGTGCAATGATATCACTAACAGTATAAATCTGGGTTCAAAATCCAAACATACCAGATCCAGAAGCAAAGAAACCTGGACACACTGAGGAGGCAGTGCCCAGCTGTTCATTGGGCTCTTGTGTTATGAATACCCAGCGTCAGGTATATTTTCATACCATTAAAGTAACAGGATTCTGTTGTGCTAATGTACAGACTTCAGGAAGGAATCTGACACAAAACCAATTACTTCCTGTGTTTAGAAGATAAAATAGCTTACTAACTGATGTAATGAATAACGCATGTCACTATGACACAGAACTTGCCATGATTCGTGTGTTCAGCTACAAGGTGCAATATTTCTTATGACTAACTCAAAGCACAGCCGCATCCAACTGTGATTTGGAATCCCATCTCAAGCAGCACGCACTATGACTTTGAAGAAAGTCTGTATGATTGTAACAAAGTCACCCATCCTCTCCTGAAACGTGAACAAAATCCATGGGGTAATCAGGCACAGGCGGCATGTAACAGGTTTGTCTTCCTTTTTACTCCTTGTTTTTGCTTCTGAGGACATGCACTTTGCTCCAGCTTACATCCACTTGCTGTTACAAGAGAACACAGCTGTTCTTCTCTTTTTCTTTCTCCTTCTCTCGAGGCTCTTTGCGTTTGCGTTCGCTATTCCCAGATTGTCTTCCACTTGCTGGAGAAGCAGCACCTTGTACCTGCTACATGGGGGGGGTAGCAAAGAATGCAAGAGTATTAGCTGATAGTCCAGTAGTATTTATAGGCAAGTAAAACAAGGCAAAAAAAAAAAAAAAAGCATATGTTAGAACGGAATCTCAAGTTATGGCAGCAGAGTTCAGACAATGCCCTCGGGAGAGATTTATACTGGTATGTATTTTTATAACCTTTTTTTTTTCTTCAAAGAACTCTTCTTGATTTCAATTTGCTGTCACCTCTTGTTCTTGCACATTTGTGAATAAGGTTTAGCTTGACATTTCTGTCTGATTCATGCACTTACAGGCTAAAAGTGGAAGTGAAGCACAGAATAAAAACTATGATGTAGATGGTGAAGGGAATATAAATAACAGGGCTTGTTTAATGATGGAAAGAGAAAGCTTAATTTTTGTCGGATTTGATTTAAATATTAAGCACAGCTATGTATCTACAAAGTCACTAAAATATCTGGAAAAAAAACTAAGTTTATTTACTGAGAGTGATACAAACTGAGCATCTAAGAACATTTTTACTGCTGTTAAAAAGAATTTTGAAAAATGTAAATTGTCTTTACCAAAGATGAATAATAATAATAAAATCTAACTATATACCTGCTAATGTCAGATCACTTAAAAATTAGATTTGTTTTGTTTAATTTAGTATTGTTCATGTTCTGGGTTTGCTTTCTGTTATTTCTGAAAACTTTATTTAAAACTATACAGTCATACTTTCTTCCAACATAATCTTTATAATCATTGTAGTCCTAACTCATCCTTGATGTAGAAGGCTAGGCAGACTTTATTTATGTGGCAGGAACCAGGATCTGCACACCTACTCCACCAGTAACAGCAGTATTAAAATTCCTGTATGCATCCCGTTGCTCGTAGTACATGAATAGTATCCTTCTTATTATATATCCATGAGTTAGATTTGCCTATGTAATTATCAAGTTAGTACTCACTAACACTCATAGTCATAATCTGTAATGTTGTTCTCTTACCTGGACTTGAGCTGCTGCTTGTTCCTGTTCCTGATAGTATTGAGAAGCTCTCCTATCCTCCTCTTCCTGGAGCTTCTTTGCTAGCTCCAGATCACTGATTCCTTCTGGGATCTGCTCCCAGTTAATCTCTTGGTTTTGCTGCTCTTGTTGTAGTGACAATGCCATCAGATAATCCTAAACAGTAAACTCATTTATTAACAGATATAATCGCACTCTGCGTCACAAGCAGAATAGTGAGGGAGATGGTTAGGGCAGCTCAAACTAGGGTTTATCTCTGTTGCCTCTACCTACAGTCATGTGTGTACACGTATACACACACACACACACAGACATATATATGTGTACACACACACACCTGCAGTATACATCAGATTCTATAGTCCACAAATGAGATAAAAAGTGTTTTAATTAATTTAAAAG
>JAUBOD010000031.1:3104299-3115553 GCA_032353885.1 Nothura maculosa | reverse complement strand
ACACACACACACCTGCAGTATACATCAGATTCTATAGTCCACAAATGAGATAAAAAGTGTTTTAATTAATTTAAAAGTATCTGCTTATTCATATATCCTTAGGTACCTTCAAAATTGCTTCAAAAGATTAATCTGCTTTATCTGTTTAGAATGTAAGATGTCAAAACAGGTGCTGTCTGAAATAGGAGTTCAGAAAGTTACTGCATATCACAGAATCACAGAATGGTTGAGGTTGGAAGGGACCTCCAGAGATCATCTAGTCCAACTCCTCTGTTCCAGCAGGGAAATATAATTAAGAACAGCAAATAACCATCATCATGTGTCACCACTACAATGTCTGTCTTACATTCAGCAGAATGGCCAGACATCAGAGCTCAATTACAACAATATTAATGGCTTGAAATAAATTTATTAGAGAGGGAGATGTTTCACAGTGCTGTTCTGTCTTCATATAAAAGACAACACAGTTGACATTGCAGATTGATAGAAACTAAGGTTGGATTTTTCCAAACTGCTTGGGGTTGGGCTTACTCTTTTCCTTGAAGTCATGATAACACTGGAAAGGAGCCTGTTTGAGAATCTCAGCGTAGAGACCTGAAGACTTTTTTTTATAGCCATATATACAAATATCTAAATACATGTATGTGTATATATACACATATACACACGTCCCTCAAAATAAACAGTAACTTTTATATATATAGTCACAACCAAATAGAGAAAACACAACAGAAACACAGGAATGCACCACCTGATCTATTTGATCCTGTTGCCCTCTGTAGACGGTTTCAGGGTCTGATGGTGGCCGTAGGTGGAATTCAGAATCACAGAAGTTTCCATCCCCATCCACGTTGTGCAAGCTTTCCCAAACAACTTTCTCTTCTGTAAGAAAACCCTGGTCTGTCACCAGCAGGTAAAGCTGACCCTATGCAGAAGGATAAGGAAAACCTTGGAGTAATTTTCATTAGTTTAAAATTTGAGATATTAGATGGTCATTCTTGCTAACTAAACTGTTGCATCTAGAAAACATTAATTCCAGTATGCAGCATGAGAAGGTTCACTGCTAAAATTAACAAGAATCAAGTTATTAGACTAATTTAAGGCATTTCACTGTTACAAATTTATCTTAATTTCTCTTTTAATTTAAGGGTTTAAAATTATTAAATGGGTTTATCTGGGAGAGAGAGACAAGGCTAGCAAGTCCAGAAGCCAAACTAGGAAAAGGATGAAATGCAAGTTTGGGTTGAAGGAATAAGAAAGCAGCTGAAATTAGATAGAAATTGGAGGAGAGGTAGGAGATAGTGCTGCATGTTTGTGGGATAGCAATGAAGCACAAAGCCTTTCTTTAAAATCCATTTTGGATTTTAGTCTAATTCTACCTTTTCATAAGGCTTACAAGCACGACACTCCAAAGCAAGAAGGTTGATGCTACTGACCACAGAGCACCCTGAGACAGAAGCTTCCATTATTATTACTAAATATACCAGATAAACATGCTCAACAGCATCCAAAACAAAGCTGGTTACAGCATATTCAGTGTAAACCAACCGGTTGACTGTCACATCCACAAAAAATTGCTATTCTATCACAGCAGTACACAGAGGGATCAGAAAGCGTACTAAAAAGACAACGTACAAAAGAGACAGTTCCTGTTCCAATGACTTGCAAAAAATGACAGCGTTGCTCCCCTTTTACAGGTACAGAAGTAGCTCTCCAGTTTCTCCTAGGTCATTAAAAGAGTGTCTATAAGACATCCCCAAATCAAAACCAGGTATTTTCAACCCAAAGCAAAGTTTATAACCATCCCTTCTGCAGCCAATGGCCCACACAACTTAGGAGACAGTCACGCTATTACTTGACGAGTCTCATGCAGCGGTGGCATTAGCAAAACCGCCCAATCCCACGGGCTACGCGTGGGCAGAAGGGCCAGGCTGCCAGGGCAGGAACAAACCACCACGTTCTGCTCCAAGTCTGGGCACGGCACTGCCCAATCCCAGCACAGGCAGGACATAAATAACATAGTCAGCAACACGACTGACCACATAACGTGACCTAAGCAATCATCTTTCCCAGGGAAGTCAGCCTAAAATATAAATAACAGTTTTGATTATTAAAATCACCCAAAAGAAAGAAAGAAAAATAGTTTTAAATAGGCATCCTCTGTAAACTGAAGATGTATGTGCCTTAGGTATAAGAAGTCTGTTTAAACAAACAAGGGAAAAAAGAAAAAAAAAATCACAGAAGCCTTAAGGTAAGTGTATAGGAAGCTTTTAAATTTTGACCAGTACACTAAAAACAAACAAAAAATAGGTTAAGGGAAAAAAGGTTCAATGTAATGAGCCTTCTGTAATGACAGGTATTTGGTATGACTTGTTAACAGCTCTACAATATCAGTGTAGCTTAGCAGTAATACTATAGTAGGAAAGGATCAATATTTTCATCATCACCCAACTACTCTAAGCTGAACTTATCACATGAAATATTAAAATCTTCCATTACTTTAACAGGACTAGAATCTAATATCTGTTATTCAAGGGTAAGTTATTTGAAATAGAGATGTTTCAGTTTTGAATAAAATTCATACCAATGCTTTGTTTTACTTTGAAACCCTCCGTGTTGAACATGAGCACTAGTCATTTGAGAGCTCTAATCTCAACTTCATGCTAGTATTGTTTTCATGAAGTTTCTCAAAAAAAAAAAAATCAAAGATGTTCCAAATGCTAATATTCATAGTTCCATCTGACATCAGGAGCCGGCTTTTTTGTATTAACTGTAATGTAGATACTTCTAGTCCTTGTATCAACCTTGCTAGAACTTCAGTTTTTACGTTCCTTCTTGCAAAGAGCGGAGACCACATCTGCACAAGGCTGTTTATAGCACTGCTTCAGCAACATTCATCTTCTTGTCAGGATATCAGAGGCTCACTTTGATGGCACACCTAAGCTGGTGATATGCAAGTATCTTTATTGCATGACCTTCACATTGCCTCTAGGTTAGATCTAAGGATGTGCCTGGTGTCAGGAAAAAGCCACCATCCTCCAGCAGCTACCAGATCATAAAGTCAGTCACAGCTTTCATCATAGCTTTCCTTCATCCTCACAAATTGTGCAGGGAGCAAAACAGCTATGAGACAGTGACATAAAACTAAATGCAACATTAGGATTTCTTACTTGTCGGGTCCAGTGGTTTTACAGTGCGTTTGTAGTCTACTGAACAAGGTCTCTACACTCCTGCTCTACTCAGCACAGCACACAAGGAAGAAAAGGGAAGCAGGGAACACAGTGGCAGAATCAGTAAGAGTATTTACACTGAATTCAAAAATCAGGAAGGAAGCAATTAAAAAAAACAAACAGAAAACAAAGCACACAAAGACGTAACAGTGTCTTCTGATTAAGATGTCAAGGTCCTCATTATGCATGTGTGTTCTAATCAGAGTTGAAGCTAAAATGGGGTACAGCAGCACAGTAAGGTCATCTAATTCACCTAATGAATGTATATACTTTTCAAATGCTCACCTTGCCAAGAACTATACACATTTTGTGATGTACAAGGTGTTTCTACCTTCATGATATTTTAAAGAGCTAGTAACTGCTGAAGTGGTATTAAGTCTACTTTGTAACTGTCTTAGATTTAGCTTTTATGCTTATTTTAAAAGGTGAACTTTTATAAATATGCAGTCTCACAGGCTAACACTGCCCACAAAAATGCCAGCACAGAATATACAGTAGTATTAACTACTAAAAACTACTGCCTAACAGAGAATGAAACATTTAGAACTCTCAAGTATATAACTGTTACAGGAAAGTGTGCCTATAATAGAGGTATGAATGATTAAAATATTTATTATAAAAACTCAGATGGTAGACCAATGCCAAGATTTTATTGTTTCATATTTAAAAGGCTTGAATAAAGCCTGCTATCAGTGATGCTGGCTTCTGATTATAGAAACCATTAGGCTTCTGATTTAGACAAAAATATTCTGAACTGCAAAGAGATGTACGCTACAGGTGATACTGTTGGTTACAAGAACTCTTTTCTTGGGTTAATTTCATGACCAAATAAACTGATTAAAATTTTTAATAACATTAGTGTCTTTACCCATTCTGAGGCTTATTATCCAGTTTTTTAGCAGTTTAATTTTTTTTTTAAAGTAAAACCAAACACTTGTCTAAAACTTTATATTGTAAGGATGCATATCTGTGAATGTCTGTGTAAATGTTCTCTTGCACTTCTGGATCAGACCCTCTGAATTTATGAATGTTTTATGTTCACGTGAATTTGATCTATAATTTGGGGAGTAATCTAAACTATCTGAACACTTTCACTGCAAGGGGAAACTAAGACTGTTTTTGAAAATATGTAAGATAAGACTCAACAGACTAAGCTTCAGAATAAGAGCTAATATCTTACTATGTAAGTGAAAATATCTGTTTAAAAAGTTATATACATTGTCTGTATTATGTTGAACTCTCCATCTTTTTTTAATCCAAAAAAGAAAAAAAATGTAATTACTGCTATGAAATAAATTTTGTATTTGGTATGTGTTGAGTTCTGAAATAGAAACCTGAGGTTTATTCAAAACCTAGAAAGCAGCATTGCACCATACAGACTGGAAACTCTGTCCAGGTGAGTTTGTTGTCATTTTTCAGTAAAGTCAGAAGGTTGAATAACAGTCATGTCAGCAGGAAAAACGTTCTAACTGAACTAAGATATTCTTACCAAACTGATCCCCTCTTTACAGTCCTGTTTTTTCCTTGATCTAGGGGATTATCATGGGAAGCTTTTATTATCTGTGTAACAAAAATCAAAGGTAAAAACAAAAAAGAAAAAAAAAATCATATCTTTAACTGCTGAAAATACTTACTGTATAATCACATGAGCCAAAAAATTATTCAAGCAATTAAAGGAACAGGACAGAAGAAATAACTAGTTGAGTACGAACTAACCATTATTAGTGAAATTAAGAAACAAATTCATCTCTTTAAGTGAGATTAAGAAACTGATAATTGAACTCCCATTGTTAATACTCACCAGAATTTGACAGCTATTGTATTGCCGAATTGTTAGTGTGCACACATGCATATTCAGACCATTAAGTTGTTTCTCACACATATAAAACCAATTTTAGTAAAACAGCCCACCAAAATAAAAAATCCAAGGGCAGGATGAGCAGGATGAAGAATCTTTCAGTGAGATGTTGCTCTAATCTCAGTATAATCAGTTAAATAATTCTGAGTGTTACTTAAGTCTTGCATTTTTAATTGATAAACAATGATAAAAGCTGCAAATGCTTTGTAATAGAGACCTAAGAAGGAAATCCAACTCACGTGCACAAAGATCAGACTCTTTCTGCCTTAAAGCATCCACAAGATAATCCCTCATTAATTAGAGCTAAGTGTGTATGTGTATATATATATATAAAATTAAATTAAATTAATAAAGACAGCACCAATGACCTCTAAAGCCAGATCACTAGATCTAATGTGAAGAAAACTAATGCAGAAGAGAAACACAGACAGAGAGAGAACAAACTGTTCACCCTGGCACTACAAATACTAAAAATGAGTCAGTCACAATCACATGGCTGTGATTTGGCCTCACTATAAAGGAAAACTAAGGCTGTGTTCATTTATTTTATTATAGAAAAAAAAACCACAAATATTTAACTTACAATATGCCTGAACACATTTTTTTTAATTATTAACACTTGCACCTCAAAATCCTAAAGCTGATTCTACAGTTTAAAAGGATTTCATAGTTTTCCCCAGTTCCTTTGAAGAAGCTCAGAGACCTTTTATTTTCTCCTCCAAGTGCACTTGAGATCAGCCTGTATTACACTTTCTTTGAAACAGTAAGATACCAAAATCCAATTGCTCTTGTTAAAATATCAACCTCAGAAATGTAACATTGAACTTTATTTATATAAATATAGATACCTTCCACAGGAAAGTCCAGAGATCAGCTATGTCTCAAAGTTCAAATATTATTTGACTAGGCACATTAGGATGCTTAAGTATTATTCTAATAGATTTTCACTACATATTCCAACTAATTAATCAAAATTATTTTCTGTAAATAACAGTTTCATTATGTTTACAGCATATAAATAATCCTTTTCTGAACTTCATCAACCGCTTTGTTTATATGACTCTATATATTGGTTTGGAGGGAGGAGAGGGAAGAGCAATATTGGAAAAAGAGTTTACATATTTTTTTTTTCCCCCCAAATAAGTTTATGTAACTTTTCTCTGACGTTATATCCTCTCCTCTGTTCTTCTAACTGGTAGATCTTTCTCCAAAAAAGAGCCATCAGTACTGCTGACTATTGCTAGAACTGTGATATAGAAGAGAAAAAATCTCCATTATAAATCTATAGAGCTAACATTAAAACTAATTACAGGAAAGAGCAAAGCAGATGGGGGAAAAATAAAAATAACTTTGTGACAACAATGCACTTGATGCTCAGATCAGTATCCTGCAGATACAAAAGACACCTGGTCTCAGCAAAAAGCTGAAGTCAAGCCCATATCTAGCTTCTTGATAAGAAAGAATACCTAGTCACTGTAAGGCAAGGTAGCTGCATTTGTCTGGTCCTTTAATACTGGACATAATTTGTAGATATATTTAAGTCACAATTACAGTATCAAGCACTTAAGGATATAAGTACAGAAGCACTTAAAACATTTTTTCCAGTAGGACTAACTACCTATACTCTACCTAGAATATCCTCTGAACTAACAAAGTTTCCTGCCCTTCCAGGTACAATCTGTGCTTCTACTTAGACTTTTCTCTTTAAAACCAAATTGGTATTTTTCTTCTCAAGGAAAGCAACCACAGAACCATGTTTACATCCACATGGCAAATATTACAACAGCTATTGCAAGATGTAGATTTAGAAAAATGAAAAGAAGAAACAGTTAAAATTGGGACATAAGCAAGGTTCATCAGAGAATACAACCATCATCATCCTGGCCATGAACTCCTTCAGACTCTGCTCCCTTCAATACATTCCAGAATCTTTTTAAATAAGGTAGCACATGGAGGGAAGGGAAGTGCACACGGATGCACTTTTAGCCATCTCTCTCTGTGTTTTAAAGGAAGAGTATCATTCCACACAGATTTAAAACAAATCATAAATGTGCTCTAAGTAATTGTCAAAAAATATTTTATCTGTTTTTTCATAGAGTTAATCCATGATTTACAGAAGCATTTGGAGCTTTAGCTGAGCTTATGAGTAATTATTCAAGATGCCAAAGGTTAACATATAACAGTCAAGATTAATAGATGGTAAATAAAAAGACTAGTACTCCGAAACAGTCAGCATGACTCACAGCACATGAGGTTTCCAAACAAAAGACGGTTAAAGGAAATACAGCAGCCCTTCCACATCTATGTATGCTACCAATATCCTTTTTTGTCTTTTATTGTCATTATTTATAAACATAAACGTAAATTTAAAAACAAAGTCTTTTTTAATAATAGCTAACCAAAATGGAATTTCAATTCGGTCACATATTACAGGAGAAACCTACTATACTTACTATGTTGAGAGAAATATTCAACTACAGGTATGATTTGACACTACAATCCTAAGAAAATCTACCTAAAATTGCTTGAGTTTGTCTTAATCACAGCCCTCTTTTCAGAGAGGGTTTGACTGTATAATGTCAGACAGGTAGAAGCACACTATCACTTTGACAAATGCAAAGCTGCATTAGAACACAAGTGATCATAGATTTGCTAAAATCAATTCTTCTCTCCCTAGAGTGGGGAGTTTCAGAAGGAATCACCAAATCGTCACTAGTTTCTACTATCCCTGAGTATTTCTTTCAAAGTTTTCACCATTTGCTTCCCCAGCTTCAAATTCAAAATTAGTCTTTCATCTCATGCTACAGTAACCTTTATTTAACAATTACATGCTGCAAAAGAATTTATATAAGCAAATTATATACAAATACATAAGACACAAGTTACCATAGTATTGAAAATAGTAACAGATCCTGATATTTAGAACAATGATCAATTATTTGCAAGTAACATTTGCTCTAGGTGTTACATTCATCATAAGCCATACCTACCTTTAATAATAATAATAGGAATTATTATAAAGACAGGGAAAAACAAGTTTCACTTTGAAATGAAAAAGAAAACAATAAGAACAAAATACAATTGAATATACCTTATATTTAGTCATGGTGCTAAAATGGTTGTTCCTGAAGAACACACAAAGCTCTCCCTCCTGGACAGCTGAAGTCAACTCACACAGCCCATGGTATGTCAATTGTGTAGCTGTGTTATTTAGAAATTGTTCAGCTACAAATCCTACAAAAGTAATACACAGTTATGCACGTGTCTATCATAGGCTTGGTTAACAATGAGCCACTTTCCTCCCCCTCACTCCCATCCCCAGGTTCATGAGAATTAAATATTTTTAAAAATATTTTCTGTTATTGCCTTATTAGAACAAAGAAAGGAAAAACCTCACCAATTAACACCAATGTTTTATGAAGCTGGAGTTTAAAGTGAATTCCATTTTTACAGATTGCTTGTTAAAATGTTTTACTTAATGCCTTTAGGTAAAGCAGTACTTAGGAGCTGCTCATCACACAGCATGCTGCCAGCATGCAACTGGTGGGTAGCAAAACTGTTTTACACATTACAAGTAATTGTTGAATGTGCTGAGAAAAGAAAAGAGGAGGAGAAAGGATTGATACAACACGCCGACCGAAAAGGAAGACTTAAAAGCATATGCCTATCCCGTCTACTCTCACAAACGTCAGCAATGTACAATCTTTTTACTTCTGGAGACTGGTAGGTAATCACATTGCAGGGAATTAAAAAAAATTTTTTTTTTAAAAAAAAAAAAAAAAAAAGTAAGTCTATTAACATTTAGTATACGTCCCTAGGCAGTGGCAGGAGAAAACTGTAAACTGTAATTTCTTGTTCTTGGGAAATACCAGACAAAGGAATGCCATAATACACAACCTCTTCTCAAACTATCCTAACTGTGAAAGTCTCCTTTGATATAAATAGAGCTACAAAACATCTGACCTCCTCTGAGCTATTTTTCAGATCTACGAGAAGCTCCCGCAGAGGCATCACTTATGAATTTAATCAGAGTGTTTAAGATTTGTCAGTTTTGTTAACAACTGCCCGGCCAAAATACCTCCGTAACCATAAAATGATGAGACAGAAGAGGTCTCTTGGCTCACATAAAACAAATTTCCAGTTCAGGAAACAGCAAGACAGTATTTATCGAATACAGCATCACATACCACAACATGCTTTTTAAATAGACCCCAGCAAACTGAAAACCCTTCACAAGTTGGAGTCCCTACTGCTTTTCTTGTCTCCCTCTCCTTCCGCGCAGAACGGTAGCTACTGAACACGTTTTCCAAAGTGCCTTGAGATGGGCCCGTGCCGGCCTTTGCCTTGCCCTGCCTTGCAGCTCAACCTGCAGAGCTGCAGTTGCACTGCTGCTGCTGCTGGAATATGGATGCTGTTCAATACACACTGTTGGTTTGCAGCCAAGAAACACAGGAAAGGGAGGCTAACAGCTGCAGTTGAAGCAAAGGGCTGCCTTTGCCCCCAGCAGTGGCTGTACGCCGCTGTCGACTGACTGCAGGCTCTCAACACTGGGCAAGAAGGTCCATGTGAATGTCACCAACGAGGGAGCATTCACTGCTCCATAACCACTCCTTATAAAAGTGGTCCAAATCAAAAATAAAACTAGACCTATTATTTGGATCACATGCGAAGCCAACAAAAACCTAAGACCTCCCTCTAAAAATTCAGTCCTAAATCCTCAAGAGTAACCAAACAGAAGTTATTTTATTTTTCTTTGGTTGTAAATACCTACGCTCAACTTCCCTAAATATAAATCCACACAAAACAATACAGATACAATTTGTCCTCTTCTCTTACTAGAGGAATGCTCCCTTATTACCACAAATGTAAAAGAAGAGATTCAGAGAGCGGAAAACAGCTAGATGGTCTCAAAATGTAGCACTGTAAACAACTTCTCACATATGTACATATGCTTAACCCACTTACAATCCAATTATTTTTTTCTTTACATGTAGCATGTAATCCATGTTGAAATTGTATGAGATCAAGACATGGCCAAGTTGAAATTTAAATGTTGCCCATCATTTTTATGCCTTCCCATCATTTTTATGCCTTCCCATCAAAGGAAGTTCTCAGCTTTTAAAAACCATCTGTAAGAACTACAGAGAATGTGGCTGACCACTGTTTTGAAAATTGCATCACAGAAGTTTAGAGGACCAGGATAGTGCTGTCTGCCTTCCCAGGGAAAGAAGATTAGTAGACAATTAATCCAGTTCCTCCCATCTGTATCACTACACGACAGAGAATACACACAGGACTCGTATACAAGATATATAATTAAAGATTTGATAAGTTGGATTCTTGGAGAGAGAAAAAACACACACACACAAAATAAAACAAAAAAACCATACCCACCTTCACTAACCAGTTCACTGTTGTCTGATTGTTTACAAGAAATAATCTTTTCCACTAGTTGATTGTAACTGCAGTTACCAACTGCTTTTACAATGTCAGCAACCTGGTGCAGGAGAAAACAGGATACCCAAGTGAGAACATACCTTTATAGAGAACAGAAAACCACTGTAAGCCTATTGCAATTATTCATAAACACATAATAAAACTTCCCTTAAAAAGAACACATTATTAAAAATAAACAGTAAAAAACCCTTAACTCATATTGTTACATATTTTGCAGTGCCAGATTCCATTTGGAATCCATAAGCTACAGCTTCTCAGCATAAGTTATTACTAAACTCAAGAAAGGAGAGAAGGGAGGTCCGTTTCTACCAACTACTTTCTTCCATAGTGTTTGGAGTTTGAGTTATACATAGAGCTTTTCCAAACTGTTTCTAATGCTCCAAGTTCTCAAAGCAGTGGCTACAGGAACTCAGACATAACTGAAGAAGGGAAGAAAGTACCTTTAAATTCCTACATGATAGGTGTCCTCCAATAAGCCTTCAAAATGAGTGACACACCATTCCTGGCAACTTCATACATCTCTCAGAACAACAACCGTCGCTTGTACGGTCATCATTTCAGAGCATTATTTTCAAGCTAAGCTTGACTAAAAACCTCATCTCTGCATAGTTTCTGTGCTTAACAAAAAGCAGAACAAAAACCCCACAGATAGTCTTAGCTCCCTTTTCTCCCGGACAAAAATCCAATTTTACTGACATTAATACCACAA
>JAUBOD010000031.1:3063221-3086706 GCA_032353885.1 Nothura maculosa | reverse complement strand
TATAGTCTACAAAGTCAGATTCTATTTTCTCATTAATAAACTTGTTATTAGAACTACTTTTCTGTACCAGAAGTCATAATCTTAGTGATTTAATGTAAACTTCCTTTTAGAACAACCCATGCTTATCATCTTGCTTTATGGCAAGTTGTGTTTTGTTATCTTTTATCATGATATACTTACCGTGATAAACTTATAAGATGTTCAGGTTTATGCTGGTAAAGTTGCAGTGCTATTTATTACCCATCTCCTTCCTATGCATGAAGTGGAAATCACTATGAGGTGCTGTCTTTCAGAGATGATAAATGCCTTGAAATGGCCTCAGCAGCACACTCGGAGTACGTTCTATTTGGTCCCTTAAACTTACACTTGCCCGGCAGGTTTATTCCCTAATTCCATTGCTTTACTCTGTGGGAAATGCTTTAGTCAAAATCTGGTTTTCTCCAGGAAAATCTTGCTAGTTCTGTCCAGGAAAATAGTCATGATGAACAAAGTGAGCAGCAAATTGTTTAACAGAGGCCCTCAAACAATTTGCATATAGCCGTTCAAAACGTGCCAAGAGACGTATAGCTCACATCCAGCAGACAATGTATTTTATCCTTTACAAAATGCGTGCATGCTTGGTTAGAAGGTTGGAACACCTCAAATTCTGTCCAGTGAGATTTGCTTGTTCATAAAAACACAACTGGAATTATTCCCCTTGCAACTGTCGTGGGATATGGCAGACCCGGCAGATCTTTACACACAAAAACTTCAACAGGGACTGTTACCCTGAGACCTTTACCTGAACGTTCTGCCTCATTCTGTGCATTTCCTTCTTAGAGATCATTTTTAATGAAAGTAAAGCTTTTTGATTGTAGAATAGTGTTTAGGGGCTTGCCTAACTAGGTATGGTATTTCCTTGCATATTCAGAAACCACCCCATTTTCTCCTTGTTGTTCTAGAGCATTCCTGTCCACACACCGAGCGCTCGGACCCCTCCACTGGACTGCCTGCAAGTGCAGCCGGGCATCTTTGATGTTTGGCTGGTGGCAATGTGATCCCCGAGACTTGTAGAGCAGCTATCTGCAACTCAAATTGAATGCTCACCATAGAATATTTTGTAGTGCAAGCTTTCTGATCATATGTTTATTCTTAATAGGTCTGTCCTGCAGTTTCAATTCAAGTAATACTACTATTTTTAACGAGCAAAGAAAATGTTGAAATTGGAAATGGAAACAAATAAATAAATTAGCCTTCTAGTCAGGCTGATTTATATTGTGTGGCCATCTGATATCAGTGTGGACTGGGGCTGGTCCTGTTTGGTTTGTGGAAGCTTGTGTGCCTTGGGAGGTGTTTCTTCTTGCTTTGTGGGAGTCTGTTGAAGGTGATTAGAGAAACATGAGAGATTTGGACAACATCCATCACCCTCAGAATTCCTCGTGCTGGTTACTGAAACTTGGAATTTACCATGTGCTTTATTTGGATCAGAAACAATATGGCTTGTTGTTTAAATCATGAATTTTTTAACTGTTAAATGTCCATAAGAAACATCTGGAAGACTGGATGGAAATGAACTTTTATTTTGAAACTAAGAGTACAAGGAAATTAAAATGAACTTATTATTGGACTCTATTTGCAGTCAACAATGAAGTGTTAATATTTGCAGAAGTTTGTGCCACTGGGAGGAAATCTGAACTCTGTTTATCTGCAATCTACAATTACTTGAATTCTAAAGAGATGCCAGTAAGACAAATTAATCTTGTCCATATTGCTACCAAACACAAGTGATAAATTTGGAAATGTTCATTTAGGCAGTCAGCTCTGTGTTGGACATCAGATTAAATCATCAAACATTACAATCCTTTCTAAGCAATATGAAAACACCCACAATTTTCATGATATGAATAAGACCACATGATAAATACAGGGAAAGTTAAGTTTGTGTTTTTGCAAACCAGATTTCAGCACAAGAAGAGGTGTAGATTTGGGGTTATTGTTGAGGCAAAGCATTGCAATGGATTTGTCTTTCCGTGGACTTCTCTGGACCTTGCTATTGTGGACATTGGAGCAAAAACAATGCAAAAAATATTGCACGAAGACACCCAAAACTTGGTTAGGTTGGGTAGGGCTTAAGGTGACTGACTGAGGTACCTTGTCTTTTGTTATGGATTTAATGGCTCTGGAAAAAATTGGGAGTTTTCACTTTTTCTTTGGTCTTGTGAATCCAGCACATAGATGTTACTTTTGAGGAGGAGGGAAGGGTTAAGGTAAGGAAAAAATTCTGTTACATTTTGCCTAAACATTCACTAAATGTTAACCATGTGAGCATTCCTTCTAAGATGCATTCAGCAAGACATTGTCACAGCTTGCTTAAACATTTGAATATTGCATAATAAAACTGCAGGAGTTGGTGCTTATCCATAATCCATGAAGAAGTTTGAAATGAGTGATTGATTTGGTGCTCAGGAGGAGTTGCTTCTGTGGATTCACAAGGAAAGAATTTGGTCAGACGTCATTTGGCAAAGTGTATTTCAGAGTATAACAGGCTTTCACACAGGAAACTACAGCTTGCATAGTAACTAGTGTTAAACTTGTTTCAAAACTTGCATTGCGTTCTGGATTATTGGAATATTGGTTAACATCTTTATTTTTTTCACTCTTTTTAATATTTAGTGCATCGAAGAGCATGACAACATTTGGATCGTGTGTGTGTGTGTGTGTGTGTATATATATACACACACACCAGTTTTTGAAAGCAGAACTACTGAAATCATGTCACTCATGATATGGATCTTTAGGTTAAAAAGAACGTTCCTTATGACTGGATATTTTAAATCTCAACCTGTTCAAAATTTTTTTTAGTATGTATAAAAATACTGTTGTAAAGCAATAGTGCTTTTCTCCTTGCTGTGCATAGGTTTTCTGTTCTTTTCTCTGCTGTTTTCCACAGTTGGAACTTTTAACCTTTTGGTCTGTGATCGCTGTTATAGAGTCACTACTTAATTCTTCCACAGTCTTCTGTTTATAATTTTGGCAAGTATATGAAAAAAATAATGTGTTTTTCTTTATTTCAAGGCACGTCTAGTGTGAAAATGCAATTAAGACTTGCTCTTGCAAAGAGAATTGGTGCTGACTGTGCAAAGGCAGGGGATGAAGGCTTTTGCTTGTCAAAATACAAAAATATACCTGTGTATGAAACATACACTGTGCTATCAATTGTGCATACACTGCACTGACTGCTTGGACTATATTAAAAATATGGAGGTGAATCCCAGATGGAAACCGAGTGCGTATTTTAGGGGGAAGTGACCAAAGTCCGAGTTATCCAAAGGCATATAATGCATAAAGCAGTCCCTTTTTTCTGGAGTAAAAAACCTGTGCTCCGTTAACTTCCTTTTGGTTTCAGTTCTTACATTTATTATCAGCTTGTTGGTGTGTTTTGGTAGGCAAACTTGCATCTTAGTAGTATACTTGACAGCACAAGTTTTCTATCCTCTGCTTTGACCTGTTCATGCCAACGTTGGAGTCAAAACAAACAAAAAACCCCCACTCTATTAAAGCAAGATTATTAATATTCAGTGGAAATATAAGACTGATAATGTGGTCTTCTGATCTTCTAGATATTTGAAATCTATTGCATTTCCTATATGATAGAAACATTTTTTTGAGAGGAGTTTAGAAGTTAATGCAGTAGAATATCTGCATTGCTAGGTGGTAACATTTATTCGTAATTTTCTTCTGAAGAGTTGGCATGTGGATTGTAAGCCTCAAAAGGCTGAGTAGTAGTAGTAGATATTTCAGTGCTGTGAATGCAGAGTAAAAATGAAAGCGTCGCTATTCTCGGGAAGCAGGAGGAGGATGCTAAGCTGTTGCTCTTATGTTTGCAACAGAAAAGCATGTTTGAAACGGGTCTTAAATATCCCCACTTACACTTAGTTTAAATCAGAATGGTTTTGGAGTAAGCCAATTTTGCTCCCTTTGAGAAAATGGAAGCTGTGCTGCAGGGTCGAGCTCATGCTCCACTGCAGTGTGTGTTTTGGCCCATCAGAGCTGGAGTCTGAAGTCAGATTCTCATTGTCTGTTGTCTTGCTCTACAGACCTGCAATACCTGCTAGTGTAGATGTGACTGAAATGATTTGAGACGTGCTAAAACATGCTTTGTTTTCTCTCTTTTCAGGCCAATATGGAAATCCTTTAAATAAATATATTAGACATTATGAAGGATTGTCTTACGATGTGGATTTGTTACACCAAAAACACCAGCGTGCCAAAAGAGCAGTGTCACATGAAGATCAGTTCTTGCGCTTAGATTTTCATGCTCATGGAAGGTTAGTAGTGTTTTAAGATGTTTGCATTAACTATTTCTTACATATGTTTTTTAATTGTATAATGAAGTGTAACTGGTGAACTACATTCAGTTAACTAATGTTAGGTACGTAGTGCTAACATACAGTTTACCGTTTTTTCAAGGAGTTGGCTACAATATCCAAGGTAACTACGAAATTGTTGGTAGCAATCACTTTTTTAGACTTCTAGTGGTGCATGTTAACCTGCTTTAAATGGTGGAAGTCTATTAGGAATAGAGTGAAAGTTGATCTTGAGTTTATAATGCAACTTTGATGTATCTTTTTGCAAAAATCAGAATATGCAGAATTTTGCCTGAGTAGTCTTAATTGAAGAAATGTACTAGTCCAAGTTGGGTTTGAAACTACGGAAGTAGTCAAAGAAGTGTCTTGTTTCATGTATAGTGAAATGCTGCTTGTTTTCTCTACTGTTGTGTAACCTTCTCCTATGCTATGAATAACTATGAACTATTGTGTTACAGGGTGTGTTAGCCTCACATTTAACCAATGATTGTAAGATCATGTACAGAAGTTAGATATTCTGTGAGCAATTCATTAATGTATAACTTGAAAGTTTTACTGAGAAATTCTAAACTGAATAGAGAGTTTTTTCCTGTCATCTTATAGCATTGCGAAGGAAAAGAAAGTTAAAGTACTTGTGCTGTATATCTTTGTTTCTTCACTGACCTGCTGCTTTGCAGCCCCACCACATTCATAGTTTCAAGAATATATAATGTCTTTGCTTTTGCAATGCACTTACAATCCTAGTAAGAAGAACTTGGAAAATAAAAGGTAGTGATATAAAATCTCAAACTCATTTTTTTTAAAAAAGTATTTATTTGATGTCCTACAGTGGGGATGTTTACCGTATCTTATGGGTGTTAAATGCACAAATAAATCTAAGTAGTGCTAAAAAGGTGGTCAGTTTATTAATGATTCTGTGGTGGCAAATCCAGATTATATAAAAATGTTAGTATCCTTATAATAAGGCTTGAGAAGGATTTCTTTATGTGTCTTTGTGGATCTTACAAATCACAACAGGCTGTAGTCAAGGAGATGTTTAAATACTCAGAACAGCTACTGTTACAAAGTGAAGGAAAGTTATGGTGTTTGTGTGGGTTTGATTCTAAATCCATATGGGCTGGGGCATTGGAACTCCTCCGTTACTTGAGAAGACTGATTAGGAACTTACTATAAGGGCAAATCAGTCCATAATCTAGGATGTACCTGTGAAGAGTAGTTTCCTTGCCAAAAGGAGAATGGTTGGCAATGTGGGCATATTTAGTGCAGAGATGCCTGTTCATGAGTCTTCATGTGATCTTACAAAATATTTTAAATTCTCTTTAAATTAGGAAGGGTAAAGTGGGTTATTTCACTTTTTCTTCAAAGCTGCTCAGTAAACTGTGTAGCAGTTTAAACAATTGAGTGAACAGTATTGCCTTTTCATAGTTGCAGTTGAAGTGCTTTATTTGTATACAGGCGGTATATGTACTTATACTAGTATTTAACTTGTGATCTTCTGTTTTGAGTGGGCTTCTGATGAAGTTATACCTACATGCATAGGACAGCTTGTCCCTTGTTCTTCTGTATTAAATGCAGGTCATTGCTGAAAATAGCAAATGGAGCCAGCTGGACCATAATAGTTCTTATGCCCTACCTCAGATGGCAGTTTAAACTTTGTAAGCATTGCCTCGACTTTTGGGCTAGGAGAAGCACTTATGGTTCATGTGGTCAAGGGGGAAAAACTGGGGAACTTAAACTTTAATTGGGAAAATTATTTGGCTGGTTATTTTTCAGCTTGATCAGTTCCTGATTCAAGCCCTTAGGTGAACAAACATACTGTCAGAAGAAAGAAAGCGTGAAAATATAAGCAGATGTACTAAAAGGGAAGATGTAGCTTTTTTCTAGACTGTGTGAAATTTGAAATAATGAGATTAAACTGATTGAGTCATAGATATCATGCATGATAGTTTGTATATGAAATTTATTACTATGAATAAATTTCAGATATCCTTTGTGCCAAAGGGAAGGTTCACACCAAGTATTAATATTAACCTACTAAGTTTCTGGTATACATTGTTCTTTAAGTGAAATACCTTTAGGGATCCATTATTTCATATAAAAGCAAATTGGGCACCAGCTTGAGGTAGAATGAAGAAATATAATATGGTATAACTTTTCTTTGCATGTCAGTGTTATGTCAGCAGTTTTGGCTGAATGAAGTTGGACTATGACTGAAAGTTGACATTACTTTTTATATCCAATCTCATCTTACTAAGTTGCAAACAATGTACTTATATTTATTCACTTACTGAGCACCAACTTTCCCATCCAGAGAAGTTCAGAAGTTTCCTTTGCTTTTTTTTTTTTTTTTTGTCTCATACAGACACGAGCAATATTAATTGCAGGTCTTTTTAAACTGAAATGTCAATGACAATGTCAAAAATATGCTGGATACTTTTGTTAATATTAACGTGACGATCATAGTCTCTGAACTACATCTATGATCTTTTAACTAAAAAGAGAAAGATGTGAATGAGACCCTTGTGCATTCAAGAGAATGAGTTGCATGTTTAGTGTTTAACTAGTCAGCTTTATACTTAATGCATTTCTATAACTTTATTTTTTTTCTATTTTATCCTTTTAATCACCCATCCACACCCACTTCTGCTTTCTCATGAATTATATAAAAATTGATGACTCATTTGGGAAAGTTCCCTGCGTGCTTTGAGCAAACAAATGACAATTTTCAAATAGTACTTGAAGACATGATAGCACCTACCTATTACTATACTGAAGGTGCAATGAGAACTCCTTTCAGATTTTCAGTTAAATTTTTTTTCCTCAATTTTTTAATCCAAGAATTGCTCCTTAAATCTGAGTGTCGTCTTTTGGTGTTCTACTAGAGTCCTTGTTTTTTGTATAAAAGTGGTCTTATAACACAAAAACCTCATAAGAAAAAAACAGCAATCCGAAAAAACAGCTGGTCTAATGGCATGAGAATAAGACTGCCCAGCTGAGGCACAGGGATCTCTGCTTGTACTCGTACACATTGTATTAATGTTTTAGAACTGTATTCTTTGGCTTACAAACTATAGCAGACATAGCCAAGTTCTTAGTCATATTCCTAAAAGAAAAAATAATAAATTTAAGTGAAAATATTAAAATAGGCTTTGCATTTACTCTACCATCAGCTAGTGTTTTCTGCCTTAATCTTTATTTGGGTTCATTCAAATTTGTGATGGTCTTATACCAAATACCTCTTTACTTGCTCTTTTTTATTATCTTTTGAATTATGTTAGAGTATGGCACTGCATACCAATATTCAAACCTTCTGTAAATGCAGGCGGGGAAGGTTATTTTGGATAAACAGGAAACTAAATGAAACAGACATGGAATGTAACTATCGGAGTGTAGCCAGAAATTTATGCTGGAATAAAAAAGTCAGCCCTGGGTAATTACTAATCTCTTCTTAAAATCTGTATGCTACACTGTTTAAGGCAGAGGTACTTGACCTACTTTCTCACAGAATGAACTAGTGAACATGTAGCTGATCGTTATCCTACTTAGCTGGTTTCTATTATCTGAGCTAGCTTAAGTGTTTGCAGCCATGTGTATGGATAATCAATGGCAAATTGCTGAGGAGGGCTGCCTGCTCACTTACCTTCTAGAATAACAGGCTTAACGAGTTTTAACTTTTGAAGGTCAGAAATCTCTCAACAGTCACAAATCTCACTCTAGAGATGCCAGTGGAAAACGGGACATGAGCTGCAGGTGTTCTGGCTTGACTTGCCAAGTGTTGCAAGGCTGATTGATTTTTAGATAAGTAACAGAGAATGAGCCCCTCTACTCCTATCTGCATGTTTAATAAAATCAGTGACAAGCCTACCTATCACCTGCTGTTTCAAAGATAAGTTTTTACAGAATTATAGCAGGACTAGGGTAATTGTCAGCTGATATATGATGACGGATTGTTTTGTGGTCTTCGCGATTTATGAAAACAGTGCAAAAATCACGATGTCCCAAAGTGTGAAGATGCTGTAGACTTAGCATATGAATAATTTACACCCACTAGTCAGTTGTTAAGATATCTTCTGATTAATATAGCTCAGGGTTGTAGCATCTGTTGATAGTCTGTGGGAACAGAGTTTAGGTTTTGTGAATGTCTCACATGGAGACAGACAAAATAAATAAATAAAAGTTCATCTTGTAGCACAGACTCACCTGCCTTGCTGAAAGAGATGGGAAGGACTTTGATTTCTTAACTGGGGAAAAATGGAGAACAGTACTCAGAGTTTCACCTAGGTTCTGCCTTAGGAAGCATGGGAAACACAGCTGCTCTTTGCTCTGCTGCTGGCTCTTTCCAAACACGAAATAAAATGAAGCTAAAGGGCCTCTGTGCTGGAGTTATGTCCCACCCTGCTGCTGGCTCCTCGCTCGTGTCCCCTCCTTCCTTGTTTGCACCTTGTTCGACTGTCTGCCCTGCTCCTCAGGAGGTGCTGCCTGCTCAGCCTGCCCCTGGTCGCTCTCCCAGCCTGCAGGAGGGAAGGTAGCGGGCAGAAAGCACCAAGTGCCCGGCCACAACTCGCTGAGAGTGGCTCTTTGCCAGTTCTGAAACTCCTGATTTGCTCTCACTGTCCTAAAATGTGGAATGTTTCATCGTGGCGAACCCACTGATCTTATCAGTGACTGACTCATATGAAAGAGAAATAGAAGGGGGGGTTAAGCATTAATTCCTACTTGCACATGTTCATAACTGTACTAAATGCTATCAATATATACCCATAGCTATCAGTATATACCCATAGCTTTATTTAAAACTGCATGCTGTATATACAGTAAGAAAATAATATCCTTTGGAGCCTTTGGGAAACTACTGTTTTTTGAATAAACATGGAGATATAATTATTTTTTCTTCAGTTTTCACTAAGTTGCTTTGCTGCATGCTTGCAAATTTGAGGTAAACTAGGGTAAAATCCAAATCTGTCTCTTGGTATTCTTTAAGGTGTTCCCCTAACCACTAATTCATGGGAAGAGGTAGGTTTTGGTTTAATTAAATCTGGTTACGTAACAATATCAACATTTTTACAAAAATTTTTTGCTTCAACCAGAGAAGTAATTCTGCAGCATTATATTCTGGAAATACTTTTTTACTGTCTGGTGCCTTAAGAGGAAAGGAACTAGCTCAGTCTACATTGATATAGGTGCTGGCACAGAGCACCTTTGCAAGCTCTAAAAACAGTGATTACTAAAAAAAAAAACCTTTGTGTTTACTGTGGCTAGATTTAAATGCTATATTTAAGAATAATATAGGGGAATTTGCTATTGTCGTCTAGAACCTTCTTTCTTCTTTCTTCCGAAGAAATTAGGAAATTGCGGGACTTATGCCAGAAAAGAAGACCAAGCTGCATTATTTTTCATACCTTAGAGAATGGTAGAGAAAACTGTGTCTTCCCATTGAGAAACATGAATAAATATAAATTTGGAAACACTTAGTGTGAGTATTAGGAAGACTTCTATCTAGTGGAATCTTGAAATGGATTTCATTACGGTCTTTGGAAATTTCTTACCGAGAGAGTGAATATAGAAGTTAATGCAAGTATTCTTGATTCTGTCTCGGTAAAGGGTGGTGAACTGGATTTTGGAGGAGTTCGCATAAGCCCTGCATTTCTTGGATAAGGTCATTACTGTTTGGAGTCTCCTCGGATATAAACTGGCATCCTCCTTCAGTGCAGCTACTTTCCCTGATGCTTATAAGTAGCACTTTAACATGTTTCTGCATAGCCGTAAGAGCTTTAACTTTATTTTCCAACTGTAACTTTTATGTAATACATGAAGTTTCATGATTACCATTGTCTAAACCTTACTGATTAGTTAAAGTGGTTGAAATTAGTTAAAATAATTGGAAATAATGACCGGAGACTTTTTTTACTTTCCTGCCCATCCCCTTTTGGGTGGGGGAGAGTAAAAGGAAGATTTGCTCCTCCGTTTTTCAGTATTGAAAGGGTCAACAGTCCAGACAGATAATCCTGTTACCATCATGCATGTTTAAATGATCAAGAAAAGATGTATTTAAAAATAGCTCTGAGGATCAGGTTATCTAATAGATTTCCTAATTTAGTTACACTAATGGTGAGAGTAGTCAATATAAAATGCATCTGCCTTATTCTGTTTTTTAAATAGTTTACTAATCCTACACACAGAGCTAATTTTATTAATATGGAGGTAATTAACAGTGTAATTGAATTAACGTTTAGGTTGGAATTTATGATTTTAGTTATGTGGCAAAGAAAAGGCGAAGAGGAAGAGGAGTGGGGGGGCACATAGAGCTTTCCTAGAAAGCGTGTTCTAAATAACATTTTGTTTTGGGGAGCTTGGGGCCTGTGCTGAAGTGGGAGGGCAGTGATGGGTGGCTGGTGTCTTGGGCCAGGCCCAGCTGCCCGAGCAGGGGCCGGTGCTGGGCGGCCGGAGCAGGCCGCTCGAGCCCATGTGGGGCAGCAGCCTGGGCGCCCTGCGGTGGGACCCGGCCCTGGGCGCCCTGCTCGTGTCCAGCTGAGCCAGCGGTGCCTCCTGGCTGCCCTCAGCGCGGGCTCCATGGTGCCTGCTCCGCTGGCAGGCGCCAGAGTTAAAGCAGTTGCTTATTAGAAATAACAGGTCTTCTGGTATCTTTTTATTTGAAATATACATCAATGTAACCCACAAAAACTAATTTGGAGTATCTTCTTCACCTTTGAGGGAGAAAAGCTATATAAATTGAGGAATTGAGGCTTTTATTTTCCTGTAAGCTCCTTTTTTGTTTTTCTGGTTTTTTTTTTGATTTCTTCAGCAGAGAAGTCACTGTTGAAGTAGACATAATAGGTGTTCTTGTTGAGGTTAGATATCATTTCGCTACAGCCTGAATTACAGACATCTTCCCCAATAGTAGTGAAGGGAGGAGAACTGCTCTAAAATACTCCTAAGAGACAGGAATGTCAAGTTTAAAAAAAAAAAAAAAAGGGGGGGGGGGGCAGAAAATTTTCCTTATACCAGATTGCTGCAGCATGTATGATTGCATCTGTTTTTGTGTGGCTTGTTTAACTGGTTTTGAGATATGGCTTAAATCTCCATGCAGCAGGTTTATCAGCCTGTCTAAAATACTATGCTAACTTGCTGGTAGATGATGTGGGTGAATAACATACTGATTATTCTAGATGCAACTAATAATTTGATATTTCTCCTATTCAATTGCCTCTCATCCAGTAAATTCATACCTAAAACACTGTCAAAATTTTGGTTCAGGATATTGTATATTTCTGCTGTGCAATGGTGTCATTTAAAGCAAAGTTTGTTGGAATCTAAATGTGTATTGCCAAGGCTGCTTGATTAGGTAGTTGAAGGGAGAGTTTCTTTACAACACAGGTGATGATGGACTTTCACGGATGGTTTACGTTTATATTCTCTGTACTTTGCTGCTTACATAGATAACATTCTTTTTTCCTGGATGTCAACTTAGCTTACTGGGTGGGGTGCTGTGCCACTTTGTTCTTTATAGCATGCCCAGAATACCTGGTTTTATCAAGCCCCTGGTGTAGTTAGCAGTAATGTCTCAGGTTTTGGCATGTCCTGTATCAAGGCAGTTGGCTTTGACCCCGGAGCAAAGAACTTGCCTTGAGAGAGCATGACGAAGCAAGGAGCGCGCCATTTTGTATTCTGGGAAGTAATTAGATTTCATTGACTTGACACTGTGACCCTTAATTGTTTGTTTTTAGCTCCACCGCAAATGTTTTTAATACTGTATAGATTTCTTAATGAAAACTCTAACTAGGGAGAAACCAAAACTACTTAGCTCCCTCTGCAGAGCTGCTTTTTAAAGTAAGCTGGTGATGTAGGTGTAGCCTTCCCTTTCCTGGTTATGCAGGAAGAGGAAAACATAAAGAATGTGAAACTGGGATGACTCAAGTTTCAATGGCCTTGCTGGTTATTTGCATTTTAGCAATTTGTTTAGATAGAATATAAGCCAACAAATGAAATTTCCAAATGAATAACTATAACAAGTATGAAAATATTAGAGATTTTTAAAAACACTTTTCTAGCAGTTGATTTAACTTTCTAGCAGTGATTTGACAATAATGAACTTTCTTTTTTTGTACAGAGATGAAAATTTCACATTTCATCCCAAGATTAGTAGCAGCATTTGAAACAGAAGTTAGGTACTTGAATAGATTGTTGAATGGCCAGTTGTTTGGGTAGTTGTACATGTAACTACCAGTTTGTTAGGTGTTCTCTTTATTGCAAGTGTTGTCCATCTTATTTTTTAGATTTAAAATGAACCACAACAGTTGGTCCATTTTGCTTGCATTACATTTTAATTCTTGCATTGGTATATTTTACTTGCATTATATTTAAATACAGGAAATAAAGATAAAGTAAGCTGATAGTTCTAGTCTTTTCTGCTTTACAGGGTTGTCTCGCATAACTTTTTTTTTCCTTCTTAAGCTCCCTCTGTGTCTTACAGAGAAATGGGAATGATGTAATATTTTAAAATAACTTTCTGAATTTATGAATTTAGGGGTTTTTTTTGCTTAAATCTTGTAAATTTAGCTATTGTATCAAAAACATCGAAATGTTTAAGGAAATTTTATAGGCTGTTGTTCAGTTGAGTTATGTAATTGCACAGAAAAGACATTTTCTGTAGATGAATTTTACAGGGCCTGCAGTTTAATTGCACTAAAATATTGAAGTAATTCATTTGGTACTTTTGCAATTGAAGTTCAAAGTCAGCTGACCATCTCCTGCTTTTCTTTGCGTCAGACATTTCAATCTTCGAATGAAGAGAGATACATCCCTTTTTAGTGACGATTTTAAAGTAGAAACATCAAACAAAGTAATTGATTATGATACCTCCCATATTTACACTGGACACATTTATGGTAAGTAAGGTACTACAATGATTAAACCACAGTCATTTTAAGCAGTCGTTTTGAAATCGGCAGAAAATGTAAATCCATGTGATTAGGCTATCTTCACATTAAATTCTAATGATACTTCTAAATGCATTTAAAATTTCTGCTCTTATCCTCAAATAAGTGTTAGTGAATAGATATAGTTAGTGAATATTCTACCTAATAATTTTCACACATCAATAGAACTTGATGTCAACTCTGTTCATGGACATGCACCATATAGAAGAAAAAAAAGGAAAAGAAAACTGTCTATTTTTTTTTTAAATTCACTTTTAGTTTCAAGAATTGTATTATAGAGCAGCAATCATTAAGGGTAATATGCATGATTTCATTAAAAGTCATATAATTCTCCTTTCTTTTAAAAAAGTTTATATGGAGTTAAAAAAAGATGAAGAAAAAAGGATTAAGAATTTGGCTATTCTTAAGCTTTCTAGGCGGTTTTGAGTTTGAAAGAAGGCAAGCTGCTGCTTGAAGATCACTATTAGTAATGTCCTGTGGTCTTAGAATGATTGTTTTTTAATTTTGAAAGATGGATATAACCTTAGCATTTCATATACATCTTAAAGTCTGCCTGCCTGCTGGTGTTCGTAGGCTAAAATTATTTTTGAAAACCTTTTGTTTCCTTGTTAATGTGGGATGGGATTAAAAGGTCTCCATGAAACTAGTCACTGGACTTGCTCTATTTTTTTCTATGTCTCTGATCATATTCCACTAAACTTTGTGCTTGTCATAAAGATCACAAGCCAAATAAGAGATTCCAGTAAATAACTGTCTGTTTTTTTGTTCTTCATGATTTCCACTCAATCTTTTTTTCCCCTAAATACTCTGATGTTCCCAAAGATAAATGGCCTAGCTTTAACTTCAGGATATTAATGCATGTTCTAGCAGAATACAGTCTGAAGTGATCTGGGATCAGTTAGGAATATCTAAAATTAGAGCACACTACAAAGCCTATACGAACATCTGAGAGTAGTCTGTAAAGACATGTATGCTGACTAGCATGTTTTCAAGATACCGCACAATACTGTGTGGTATGAGCCTTATATTTCTTGATAATTATTCATTATAAATTAATGATAGGTACTGGTAATTAGTACAATTCTGATAATTTGACATTGTCAGATTTTGAACTATCCTTAGTAGACTTTTGAGTTGAAACGTTTTTTTTGGTAATATTTGTGGTTTTATGGGGAAAAAAGACTTTCTGGGATGCTGCATGTTGTAGCTGCTAATGATTAATTTTTTAGAGTTGTACTCTTCCAGATTGTGAATGTTTTGAAGATGCATTCACTCCTTCCCACATACAAATCTACCTAAGATTTTAGCAGAGATATTTGAAGAGAAAATGGGAGTCTTGAATGTAGGAGGTTTTTTTTTTTTCGCTTTAGGAAGCTTTTAAAATTAAATATACACACTTTTTAATAGGAATTATATGAATAAATGTGTAAATACAACCTTTTACTGTAACATTACATACTATGTATGTGGAATTGAATTCTTCATTATATGCTTTTTTAAAAACATTGTAGTGTTAGGAAGATGTTGAAGATGGGAGCTATGATTTTGGCAGCTGTAGGTAGGGAGAGTGTTTGAAGGTTTGTTTTGGGTTTTATTTTTGAGTTTATGCTTGAAATTTGCATGTATCTGGAAGTTTTTAGAAAGGTATGAAAAATTAATGTTTATTAATGTTTATTTTTCCTTAGGTGAGCAGGGAAGTTTTACTCATGGATCTGTTATTGATGGAAGATTTGAAGGATTCATCCAAACTGGCAGTGGGACCTTCTATATTGAGCCAGCAGAGAGATATATTAAGGACAAAACTCTACCTTTTCACTCTGTCATTTATCATGAAGATGATATCAGTGAGTATTTCCATTTTGTGCTACAGATGAAATATTTTTTTATTAAATGTCAAAACTGAAAGTCATTTGTAAGCATCAAATGAAACTTCAGCTTGCATATGACGGTGTGAATCATGCTGTCCTGAAGTGATTCATGCACAGTTAGGGTGTGCAAGAGATGTATGGCATGCTCAAGCACATTTTCTTTTTTCTGCCATTTAAATCATTGGCAGGCAGGTTAGTTTGAGTGGTATATTTTCTGCTCAGTGGATACCTGTTGCCTTCAAAAAAATGCAGTCTTAAAATGTCATATGACGGCTCTTGTGATCTGAAAAATATAGGATAATTAACATTGAAATCAATATGAGTTTATCAACATCCAGCGAAGAAAGGTATTTGTGGGAAGTAGAAGTTTTCTGTACGTGTTGAGATTCCTGCCTTCCTTTCAGACAGACTTTCCTTCAGATGTGGGGGCACCCAGTATTTCTTGTTTTACACTGTTGTGATGGGAGTTTTGCCTGATGGAAGCATACAGGGAAAACTATCTGAAGCTGAAAAGTACAGTTCCAGGAAGTTTAGCTTTGGAAATGAGATACTTTTTTTATCCTTTTGGGTGACATAGCAGACTTCTACCTGCTCCAGTTTCCCTTCTTGTGTAAGATCAGTCTTCAAATGTAATAAATTACATTTTTGTTTAGTACTTTAGTAACTTAAGCTCAATGTTTTTGAGGTTAAATGTAAGATTGTGATTCTAAGTCTCAATCCTCCCAAGAAGATATTGGCAGAGAGCCACCTTAAGGATCTGGTTTGATTATTACAGCTGACAAATTTTGTGTTGAAAACTGAGTTTGAGCAGTATTTTAGTATTGTTTAGAACTTGTCCTGTCAGACCATTGTGCAAATGCTAGAAAACTTGAACTTGGAATCTGATGCAATTAGATGAAGAGTCTTGGGTTAGAGCACTCTAGACATACCTTGAACTGCTATCATGATGATATATGAATAAAGTGTTTCCAAGGATGTTATATTTGACTATACAGTGAAAAGGAATATCAAAAATGGGGGGGAAAAAATAGCTGTGACTGTTTTCTCTCGCATTGTCATTTTCTTTGACCTGAGAAAAGCAGAGTTTGAGGGTTATATTCTTTCTGGTTACTGCTCTTAGGAGAATGCAGCTGAAAAATAATCTTTTGTTGCTAAAAGCTTAGCAACTTTTAACTGTTTCTCTAATTGAATAAAGCTTCTGAAATACAGCCATATTCTACGTTCACTGGCTGTAATGCATGCAGTTTTCCAGTGCTTTACCATTTCTGCAAACAGCAAGGTATGCTTGCTCTTACTGTTACTCCCTTCTGTAAATACAATTACATCTGAAAATCAAATATCTAGAAGTGGTATAATTTTAAGCTTATGAGAGACTCCAATTTGTGGAATATTATATTCTTTGTGATCTGTGTTAGTTTTCCGACTAAATGTGTGTCTTCGGGCTACCCATAAGATGCACATGGGAGAAGGAAATAGCTTCATAGGGTACCATTGCATATGCCTCTTGCCTCTTGTAGGGAAGTTGCAACATGCATTTAGTTTTCAGTTAAAACTTTGTGTCAAAATCTGAGAAGGCTGTGAGCCTTGCCAGCTATTTGGGGGTGCTATGGGCTTAGCTGCTAACATGGGAAGAGCAAGGGGGAATAGAGAAGCCTGGAGTGAAACCGTGGGGTGGATGTGGTTGGGGTTTTTTTCCTTTCTTTTTTCTTCCTTTGTTTTTCTTTTCCCTCAATAGCATTTCTATAAGTAAACTGTGTATAATACTTAATTTTTGGCTATTCTATAGATCGTGATGAACAGTTGAATGCCCTGCTCGCTGGTGGACATATGAGGCTGGATCTTATACAGCACTTCCCTAAACAAATCTCCATCTGCTTTCCTGAAGGTTTTCAGTCATCCTGTTGCAGAATCAGGAAGGGGAAGGTAAAGGGACATAAGGCAGCAGAACGACCTGCCCAGTCCCCAGTGAGGAAGCCTGTCTGGTGTCCCTGTTCCTTCTGTTGTAGATAGTGGACAACTATCTAGTAAAGTGGGCTGGAAATGACTGATAGTGCAAATATGCTGAATTTGACTCTCTTCACTGTTACAAAACTAATGAAGCAAATGGAAGAGCAGAATATGTTTTTTTAAAATCATTTAGATGATGGAATTACTCACTTGCACCATTTTTCTTTTCATCTAGTCTAGCGAATCCATTGATTAGAAGCAAGATCAGATTTTCAGAGAGGATTGTCTAAATCTGAGCCATATTTGCTGTTAAGCAACAGTATGGTAAGGTGCTCAAATCACCAAGTTAGTGAATTTTGCTCAACGTGGTGGCGAGTTGCCCATTCTGAAGCTGGTTTTAGGCAGCACTATTTGAACATGTGCTACTTGTGTTGATGTGGGGCTGAGGTGGCTGCATTCTGACTGTACAGTTTAGTTTCCTTCATTGGTATCCTACGTGTCTGTAGGATTTCTGTGGTCTAAAATACCTGAAATATATAATTGCTTTTGTTCCTTCTGAATTGTGCTTTTTAGTCTATACTTTTTCTTGTCTGCTGTAAGTAGTAGCTTTAAGAATAAAAAGACAAACCTGCAAATCTATTCTTTGTTTAATCTAAAGCTAACTTGTATGAAATGGAAGCAAACTGAACTAATATTTTGAATGGGAGAAAAGCAACAAAATGCTCACATTGCTAATTCAGGAGAGATTATAGAGGAGAAGTCTTTGCTTTAATTTGGGATTTTTTTTGGTCAGTCATGTTTCAGCCTTTTGAAACAATATGCTTTTTACTGCTGTTCAGAAACCACAATGCAACATATGATTAGCATCTCAATGGGCTCTTATTCAGTAGTTGAAAGGTTTTTTTGTAAATGAGCATTATATTGTCAAGTTTATAAGGCAGTTTTTGTCTATGTTGCACTGGATGTGGTGACCAGTGGAAGGCAGCCTGCTATTCATGACTTTCAAACACAGGATGGATGATTTTACATTCCTAATCCACTCCAGATCAAACTGTTTGGTGATTTTTGTGCTAGATGACAACTATTTTTGATGATAGATCTAGAAGCTTTATATTTAAGGGTCAGTATATCTCTAATTCATTTAAATCAAATATTCTTCAAATGTATCCCTAAACTTAAATTGTGGAACACAAAACTCTTTGCATTTTTCTTAAATGCAGCAAAGGACAGTATCATGCATTTCATAAGCTAGGGAAAATGAAAGTTATCATTTAATTTCTTTATGATCTTGGAAGAACTGTATGACTAAGAGCAGAAGGTGAAGGATTTAGCACTCTTGCAGAGTTCTGCCTCTGAATGAACCAACAATAGCAAACTACCATTTCACAGTAGTTTCAAAGACAAACTTGCTTCATATTGTGGTTGCCAGTTTAATAGTGAAGGTCTGCTTGGCTGCGGTCATGATAGATTTGTGCATTGCTGTTTGAGGGGTGTAGGAATCTGTATCACAGGTTTGTTCTATGCTCTTAAATTTGAATTTTGCTCTGACACTACTATTTTTGGTAGAACTGGGCAGATTGATACTGAACCAATGAATTCTGATTATTTGGAATGGAAGTTTGATGCCTTTTCCTTGGCTCAGATGCCTGAACTCAGTATCTATCAAATAGGTGACCTAGTTGCTTAGCTGATTAAAGTATTGGCAAAAAAAAAAGGCACTGACAAGTATGAAGTAACAAAAGCTTTTTACAACATTGTCAGGATGTTCAAAATTGAAAAGTGGAAAAATAAGGAAGACTCTTGACAACATGGTAGAAGAAAAATAAAGTATTGGTTCTGCCTGAGGTATTTTTGTAGTTAGAGAACTGATCTTAGAATTCAGCTCTTCTTTTACAGACTCTATTCTCGTGGACTTTTTGTAGAGATGGTCCCAGACTCTAGTGTCCATTATTACCTGACTCCTGTTATTAGCAGGGAAGATTCAGTGCCCTTGGGCGCTTCCCCATCACATGCAAAACTTGATAATTGCAGTTGCAAGCTGCTTCATCTTTGATACATGTATAGTCTGAACTGTCTTGCTTTTAAAGTGCTGCTTTCTTGTTAGATTATTGCTTTTTAAAGTGGCAAATGCACGTAGGTGGTCAATATTAAAAAAACACTAAGATGTTTCCTAACCTCTTTGGGGGGAAAAACGATAGAGGGAAGGCAGCTTACTGTGTTGGATAACATTGTGAGCATTTATTGTTAGTACCGTTGCCAGTGCTGGGCAATGTGAATAGAAGTGGGTGATAACAGAAGGGCATTGTGCTAGCACACAATACACTGCATGGTCTTGTTTCCAGTTGGTTCCGGCGGGTCCCTGTGGTTGCTGCTGCCAGGAGTTGCCCTGAGGTTGCGGTGGCCGCAGCCAATGTGTGGCTGTTGCGGTGGCATCGCTCGCTGTGTCCTGCAGCCCTCGGATAGCAGAGGGATGCTCGTGCATGTGAGCTCACACAGAGGGCACTGAGACCTAAAGCTAAGTCAGGGTTCGGTTTATGGCTACTATGGATGGAGCAAAGGTGATGGAACTGGAAAAGTAAAAAGGTCTGTAATCCTTGGCTTTGAGTAACTCAATCTAGATGGTAACTAGGACCCGCAAAAATGCAGACAATCTGACCAGTGAGTGAGCTGGGCCTTTTGCTTCATCCTGATTAAAGTAAAGCCAATGTGCTAAATCCTTAAAGTGAAATTCCCATTCCCGGTGTGTGCGTGCACAGACGTGCGCGCACACACACACTTTGTTCTTTTGAGGATGTGCTGGGGCTGATTGTACCAGGACCATGTGATGAGACAGCAGGTCAAAAATGACTTCATCATCTCCTTGTTTTATTATTTATCCTGCTTCCTTGCTGTGGAAATATGTAAGTTTGGTCCCTTCTTTGCTTTTCCCCCTTTATTTGTCTCAAAGTGTGGCGGAATGATTGACCAAACAGTAAACTGTCAATGAGCAACAACCACTAGTGAAATGCTTGAGAGAACA
Organism: Nothura maculosa; assembly: GCA_032353885.1. Lineage (NCBI taxonomy): Eukaryota > Metazoa > Chordata > Aves > Tinamiformes > Tinamidae > Nothura > Nothura maculosa. Next base: position 3,066,590 of record JAUBOD010000031.1, on the reverse strand, counting down.
ACGTGAAATTTGTTACAAATGTGGCAAAGCTAAAGCAAACAAGTGATCTTTTTTTTTTTTTCCTTTTTTTCCTCCACATCTGAAGCCTTGTAGTGAGATGGCCATGAAAACAGCAGTATTTCCATGTTAAAGATATTTAGTTAGATACTGTTTAGTGTGATGTTTGTCAGCTTAGTAACTGAAATGTAGAAATCTAATATACTGGAAATACTTGGTATATGTAGTATTTAGGTGTTTTGAATGATAAACTCATATTGAATAGTTGCTTCAGAACTCAGAACTTTTGACTAGGTGCCAAGATACTAAGTTTAGAGCTTAGTGATGTAGGGGAAAAAATCCAAAGCAAATGGGAACAGTTGGCAGTATCAGAGGGTATGACTTCAGGAAACAGGTACAAGCAAAGATAATTCAAGGCAACTTCCAGATGAAGCTGAACCAGGATGTGCCCCAAGGGGTGACCAGCCCAGCTGCAGTTGCTAATGGGATTTTGGCTCACAGGAGAGGGATAGAGATGCTGTGGGGTGAACCCCCCAGCTTGGCATGTGGCCAACAAGTCTGTAGTGCCACCTCATCTGCACCCTGCTCAGCTGCCCCCTTTCCTCCCCGATTCTGGGTCCTTATATTTAATAAAAATGTATGAAGTTATGTGTTTCATGTGTTAACAGTAGCTGTTATTAGGGCACCAGTTTATAATGGGTTTGAAACTGCAGGGAAGCTGGAGGGGTGAGACCTCTGCCTGTTGCTCCTCCCCATCTTTGGAGGAAGCCTGAATGCGCGGGGTACCCGCCAGCCTCCAGTAGGTGCTAGCGCTCGATGTGAATCTGAGCATGTGTTTCTGAAGCACTTCCATGTGCAATGAGATATACCCTAGCAATTAAATACAGGCAAGTATTGAAAGAATTACCGTAGGTAAGTAACCAGCTGTAATATCCTCACTGAGCCCATTTGGATTTCATAGAATTATTGAATGATTCCAGTGTATTTAATCCAATGATTACAGAATCATAGAATTTACAGTGTATTTATCGCTGTTAAATTGTGCTATAGGTGGTAGTGTTAAAACATTTAAACAGACAGTTATACCGAAGAGATTTTTTTCTGCTTTTTATTTTGCATACCAGTTTTAAATCTTTTCTGCATTTAATATTACCAAGCTCCAACAAAGCATGGGGAAAATACAATGCGTACTTTGATTTATTATGTCATTATTTGCTGTGTATTTGAAAACATCTGGTACCGTGACTGTACCATGTAGTATCACTGATCATTTTTTTCCCCTTCACACCTGCTCTTCTTCCTCACTCTTAAATCATCTGAAAATAAAACCTTAGAATGAATGAATGATTTAAACTCCCTGCAAGCTTAGCCTTGCCATTGCCTTAGGTGGTACTACATTTGCAGTGCAGATTGTGATCTTTATTGCACCATGTGATTAAAGCGGATTAGGAATGTGATTGGATTTGAGAGACAGCCTATTTAAAGCTACCCTGTAAATTTATTTCCTTAAAGTGGTTAATAAAACACTAGTAAAGCTACTGTGTGTAGTCTATCGAAATGGTGTTTTTATGTGGTTGTCTAGTTTTATATACCAGGAGGACATCATTTAAGGTTATCCATTGCTTAGCTATTTGTCTATCTAGTAAATAGTTACTATGAAAAACTGTTTTACTTTCATTCATAGTAAAAAATTGTTTTATTTCTGCAGAACATGGGGTGACACATTCTTGTACGATGCTGATAGTGTTCATTCAATCTTTTTCATGTGAGAAAAAGCACAATATTTCCAGACAGTAATAAAATAATAATATAGGAAATATTTGTTGTTAAATACAGTTTTTCATGAAAGTTGCAACTGAATGTTGTATGCAATTCCACTGAGTTGTGCTTGGAAACATCTGAAGAGTTGTTTTTTTTTTAAATAAAAGATAATCAGTATGGAGGAAGAAGGGATGGGAACTTCCTTCTTTCAACAAATGTGCCTGTACACACGCACAGCTGTTATCCATAACTGTATTTGTGTGTTTCCCTTGCCAACAAAGCAGTTAGTGTCATATTTCTACAATTGTAGAGCTGGATTTGAAACAAAGAATCAATCATTTCCATTTCAGTTTGTGTTTATTGATATTTAACAGTTGCAAAATATAAATATTTTCAAAAATGTAGTGGAAGATGGATAAAACAAGCAATAGAACACTTTGACAAGAATTTTAGCATGTTTTTGTTTTAGGCCATTTAAAATAGAGATGGTTTTTGTTTATTAGTGACCCCACTAGTGTGCCTAAGCTCAGGCACTCAGTTGCCATTGTGTGTTCAGTAGCATAAGACTGCTGTTAGTTCAAGCTAATCTCTAAAGATGCCTAGATAATACCTTTGTTGTCCTTGCAGTTTGTTAGACCCTGCTTACTTCTGATTTTGTTTTGCTAGCTATAAAAACAATTTTAAGAACAAAGCATTGTAATTTGGTCGTATCACTTAAGCTAAAAACATGTCTTAGTAGAAATCTGTAATGAAAAACTGCTCAGCTTGAATATTGGAGATGCTTCCCTGAAATGGCCCATGGACAATGTTGGGCACAAACTGAACAAGTTGCGGTGATGCAGCTCTATCGGTGTGCAGAAGGGGCACCTAACATGTGCAACTTGAAACCTCAACCTGGCCTTCTTCTTTTTAGAATATCCACATAAATATGGACCACAAGGAGGCTGTGCAGATCACTCAGTATTTGAGAGAATGCAGAAGTACCAGATGACTGGTATAGAAGAACCAACAACAGAGGTACAACACAGGTTATAACAGATTATATTGATTAGAAACTACATATAACAACTCTCCATTATTGTGTGTTGTTTCTCTTTCTTTTGGCCATAATTATCATCCATGTGTGTCTTAAGTACCTGAATTGTTGCTAGAGGTTTCTTAATAGGATTTTTTTTCTTATTTTCTTCCTTCTGCTGCATAGATGTACTAGTTCATAGTTTTAATGGAGACTCTGTAGTCTCAAAACTGTAAACAATTAGAATTACAATTGGGTATGGAAATTGAGCTTGAGGTGGGGAATATACTTGATTAAAGTGGAGAAAGAAGTTTCTAGATCCTATGATCTCAAGATGGATATTGTTCTTTGAAGAACAGTTACTGCTAGGCTTGCAAGTTTTGTTAATGCAAAACAATCATATACGAGACTTTCTAGTGATGAAGAAAGCAGTATTACTGGAAGGGTCTTACCACCAGTGCTGCAAGATTGGAGGGGTTACAGCTGCTGGTTATTTTTAGTGGGAGGTAAGTAGTCTATGGAAGAGACTGACTTACTGACTTACCTGTTTACAGAATCTTGCAATTTTTGCCTTTGGGATTGCAGCAGAATGCTTT
>JAUBOD010000031.1:3048383-3061020 GCA_032353885.1 Nothura maculosa | reverse complement strand
TTTTTATGTTGATTTTATAACTTTTCTAAATACTGATAGCATATGTGAGAGCCTATAAATCTTTAGTTACATCCCTAATCATTTGACCTAAGAAGGTACTGACAACAGCAAGCCTCTTACCTGTCATTTACAAGTCCAGTGAAAATGAACTGTGTCTTACAGATTTTTTTCAATCTGTTTACAGATTAACACAACTGTAGATGAGAGAGACCCTTCCAATCCCTTCCGATTTCCTAACATTGGTGTGGAGAAATTTCTGGAACTGAACTCGGAACAGAATCACGATGATTATTGCTTGGCCTATGTGTTTACAGACCGTGATTTTGATGATGGAGTGCTTGGGCTGGCTTGGGTTGGAGCTCCCTCGGGTAATTATAGCCAAACTGGCATTATGAGATAAAGGCAATATTGTAGATGAGTGCAAAAAAAGGGAAGTAGGAATTACTTCAGTCATGCAACTGCGTGATGATTTGTAACCAACATCTTGTAATTTTGGTTAGGTATGCTTTTCATGTACATGTGAAAACAGCATATCATGTGCTGCTTGTAATCAGTCTTGATATCCTTCTGTTGAACAATACACAATAAGAAAAACATTGTCACTTGTCAGACAAAGTTGGTATTATCTGGATGACATAATTTAAGACAGATAAGAGTGACCGGTGAAATGACAGAAAAGACAGAACTATTTCTGTTATGTACATACAGAGCTGGCAGCTGTGCAATTTGCATTTTGTAGCAAATTGAGTACAGAATCTGAAGAGTTTCTAAATGGTATTAGAAATAAATATTTTTGAAGAAAGTCAAAGGAGTATTTCAAAGGAGTATGTGATTCTTGAACTGTTTCTCCTTGATTTACATCTAGTCATGTGTTTTGGGTTATAAAGATGTCTCCAGCGAAACAAATGAAAAAAGTAAGTGGCAACAAGGATTTTTTTTTAAAGGCTGATTTGGATGGAAGCTGAGAAAGGAAAGAATTGAAAGTTAAAGCAAATAGTGCTAGACTCTTGAATCAAATTGCTCAAACATTATCTGATGTTAACTTCATGTTTAAATTTAAGTAAATATAGATTCTGTAATCATATTTCATGCCAAATAGTGGAAACTTTCATGGAAATTAAAACACAGAATAATCTTTCCATGCTTTCTGAAAGTCTAGGTGTTTTGATGACAACGTCAAGAGCTCTAATATAACTAGTACAATCATAGAAGAACTATTAAGATCTTCCATGAGAGCTAGCTGTTAGGGTATCATTACAGCTGCCCTAGGACAGTCTCCTGCTGTCCTTTTCTGTTGACCAAAAAGAGATCTGGAGCTAGTGTAGGGGTGCCATAGCATGATGGCCTCCGTGCTTCTGTCATCTTAGAAGATTAAAAAATTCCAAATAAATACTAGGAGTCAGGATTGTAATCAGCTGACCCAGGAGAGAGTAAGTTAGAGGAACTTTGCAGGCTAATCTTGGTGACTGGAAGAACCTTTGGAAACTTAATACAGTGGTGGCCTGTGTACGTAAGACACTGGATCTGCGATGATTAGTCTGGCATGTAGGTTGAGAAGAAAGTGCAGGATGTATTGGAATATGAATTCCATAAACACTGCTCCCCAAGAAGGCTCTAACTGAGAAAAACATTGGTTGTCTTGAGATATTTTTGTCCATTCCTAAAGACTGTAATTGTAAGTAGTCTAGTGTGTTATCGTGGGTTAATGGAAATAGCTGTAATTCTGTACTACTTGTATTCACTGACTTACGAGACGTAAGTAGGAGTTCTTATCAGCAGCGCATTGTGCAGCTGCTCTAGGAGAAAATGTTGATGCTGGATATTTTAGTAAAACTAAATTTTACTTTAACAAGCAAGACTTTTTTTTTTTCCCCACCCGTACAAGGAACGGGAACACTTGCACTGGCTCAATACAAACTCCAACTATGTAGTGAAATTTAAAATCACTGTTCCTCTCTTCCAGACTCTTCCAAATAGTGAATGTCTAACCTACACATAAAACCATCTTCAGCTCTAAAATATATAGGGAAAAATGAGTCACTCTTGCTAACAAGAATATGTAGCTAGTCTTAAGCATTTTTATAAACATGTGTGAATAAGTGTGTGAACAACTCTGCCTAAATTTGCCCCTATTAATGCAACTTTAATCAAGAAGCACCTTTCATGAAGGGAGAACGAAGGGAGGAAGGAGCCAAGCTCTTTTCATTGGTGACCAGTGACAGGACAAGGGGAAATGGGTATAAGTTGAAACACAAGGAGTTCCATCTCCATGTAAGGAGGAACTTCTTTGCTGTGAGGGTGACAGAACCCTGGAGAAGGCTGCCCAGGGAGATTGTGGAGTCTCCCTCTCTGGAGGTCTTCAAAACCTACCTGGACACCACCCTAGGCAACATGTTCTGAGTGTCCCTGCTGGAGCTGGAAGGCTGGACTAGATGATCTCTAGAAATCCCTTCCAACCTTGAACTTTCTGTGATTCTGTGATTCCAGTGAGGAGTTAATATGGAACATAATTGCAATTAAAATGCATGCGTCTTTCCACTGCTTTTCCTGTTTATACAAACTGTTACTTTTAGAACCAGAAACTCAGTACTCATTTCTGTTAAACTTTTGCCCAAATGCAGGGAGCTCTGGTGGAATCTGTGAGAAGAGTAAACTCTATTCTGATGGTAAAAAGAAGTCTTTGAACACTGGAATCATCACTGTTCAGAACTATGGTTCACATGTTCCTCCTAAAGTTTCCCATATCACTTTTGCTCATGAAGTTGGGCATAACTTTGGTTCACCTGTGAGTATTACTATTGAACTACTACTTGATTTTGAGCATTCTGGATGGTGTGATGTGTGAATGTAATTCCTACTATTTCTGATAGAGAAGAAAACTACGTGCACGAGTGCATGTGTGTGCATGCTGTATACAAATAGAAGCCAGATTGGTACAGTAAGGCTTTGAGTATTTTATAACACTGACATTTTTGAAGACCAAGGTAACAAACAGACAAATGCATTACATTGATGCTGGAGAGGAGTAAGAGTCAGATGCGAAACTGATGCCTAACTTAACAAAGGAGGATGAGACCAGCTCCATTTTTTTCATTATTCTTGCCAGTGTACCTCAGAAACTTTGTGAAGGGAATTAGAAAGCATTTCAGAGCAGAGGTCTGTCTCCGTGTCGTTTAGTGATATGATTTCTTTATGACAAGCTAAAATGTGATGTGTTTTGTTTGTTTGTTGGAGGGAAGGAATAAAGCGGGATGTCTTCTTGCTTTGCTTTGCCTTTTCTTTTTTTTAGCTTAATTATATAGGCTTTCTAGTCTTGACAATAAACTGAGATGAAGTTATGACAGAAACAATATTCCTATCACTTCTGGTTTTCTCTGTGCATATAGAAACAGCTGGCAAGAAATTAGAGAAGATGTTTTGATAGAAATAGTTTAAAATATTTGTATTGCAGCACGATTCTGGAATGGAATGCACTCCGGGAGAGTCCAAGAATTTGGGGCAGAAAGAAAATGGCAATTACATCATGTATGCAAGAGCTACATCTGGGGACAAACTTAACAACAACAAGTTCTCTATCTGTAGTATTCGAAACATCAGCCAAGTTCTTGAGAAAAAGAGAAATAATTGTTTTGTTGGTATGTATGTAGTTATCCAGAATGCAAGATGGCGAGATTATTTGTATTACACTTACTTTGAAATGATTTTTAATTGTACTTTACAGTTTTAGGAAAGGTTATGTAAGCAAAGAATTAAATTTGAGATCTAGAGTATCCTATTTGGGGCTCCACAGTACCAGAAAGATACGGACATGCTAAAGTGAGTCCAGCAAAGGGACAGAACGGTGATAAAGGGGCTTGGAGCACTGACATATGGGGGGAGGTTTGAGAAATCTTACCCGTGTGCGTGAATGCATCAAAGGGGAGAGTGAAGGATACTGAGCCTGTCTCAGTGGTGCCCACCAAGAGGACAAGAGGCAGTGGACACAAACTGAAATGCAGGAAATCCCATTAAAAACATACTTTTTTTTTTTTTTTTTTTTCTCTCTTGATCATGAAGGGTGTGGACACTCCATTCTTGTAGACATTCAGAACTTAAGTGGACATGGTCCTGGCTAAGCTACTGTAGTGGATTGTGCTTAAGAAGGCTTAGCAAAAAAAAAATTATACAGGCAATCCTATAGTTACCAACAAAAACTTCATGTTTAGAGCCTCAGAATTGTAAGAATGCCTAAACTGGGTAGGGAACAGCAGTAGCACAAACTTACTTATTTGAATCCTAGTCTGGAATAAACCCATCTTGACTGGGCATTGTCAGTTGAGCTTAGTTAAATGCTGCTGCAAGTCAGTGATAATATTTTTGTACAAAACAATACAAATAATACATTGGCATTTTGCAGAATCTGGTCAACCCATCTGTGGTAATGGACTGGTAGAACAAGGAGAGCAGTGTGATTGTGGATACAGTGACCAGTGTAAAGATGAATGCTGTTATGATGCAAACCAACCAGAAGATAAGAAATGCAAGTTAAAACCAGGCAAACTCTGCAGGTACTGTATATGTTGATTATATTATGCCATTTAATTATTCAAGTTTGGGTAGATATTTGAAATCTGAACCTACCTTTACTTGCCATGCATTTTACAGCTTTTGTTTCGTTCAAAATATTTCAAATAGTGAGAGAGTTCATCAGCACAATTAAGCTGTTGGTTTCCTGTAGCTTATTATAATTTTCTTTCAGTTAATAGCCAGATACATTTTTTTTCAAACCTAATAAAGAAATGTGTTTTGACACTTTGTGGTAACAGTGTTAGCTTAATACTCAGTGCAATCAAGTATGTGTGCTAAAATTCTGAGGACTTCTGAAATATTTTGCCCAGAATTTGTAAAAGTGTGTGATTGAGAAAAATACAGACAGAAGGTTGTATTTATAGTATCTATAGGATAGTATTATTTGCCCAACATCAGAAGGAGGATATTTACAGCTTTAAGCTTCTTGTAATTACTTTCAGCAACAGCTTTATAAGTTTATATGGTTCCGTATACTGAAACAAAAGTTATGTGTTAAAGTATATTGTACTTTAGGAAGCTATCTTACATGTCCCTTCAGTTTTTTTGTTTGTCTGTGACATAGTTTCCTTATTATGCAGTTGTTTAGGATTTCTCTGCTTAAAACTGCAGAAGATTGGTGCTGTCTTCTGAGGTCCACTGAAAGACAACAAGGAAAAGGCCATTGTGAATGGTCTTGAGATGGGAAATCATTTGGGAGCAGAACACAGTGTGGCTTGGCTTTTAGTCAAATAGTTACCTGGTCAGGGACTTTTGTTTTAGTGGCACGGGTGCTCACATACACCTGCTGACAAAGAAGTAATTGTTTCCTGCTGTTGTGCCAGGGACACTGGTCAGATGCAGTGTGTGTAGCGTACAGCACATCAGAGGCTCAGGCTCCTTAATGTCTGCAGCAAAGAGGAGTATGAAGCGCTTTGGGGGGAAGTGGTCATGCTGAAACTTGCTTGGTTTAAGCCGTGTGGCTTCTTTGAATGATCTCCTCCACAGATTTACCTGTGCAAAATCTGTGATTTCTAACACAAAAGCTTCTGACAAATCTCTTCTATTTGCTTATTTAAATAGTGTAAATAGTATTTCTACATAAATTCAATGCAGCAACCTTTTGTTACTGTAAGGGAAGGAAGAAATGTTTTTCAATTCATGCTTTACTTTGGATGCATCAGAGTTGGATTGAATGCTTGAATAGGTTTGTAGGTTTCAGGATTAATAGCCCTTCAGAAATTGTTTGCACTTTCTGTTATATCCTTTTCTTTCTTTCTATTTGTTTTCAGCCCTAGTCAAGGCCCCTGCTGCACTGCTCAGTGCAATTTCAAGCTGAAGACTGACAAGTGCCGAAATGATTCAGACTGCGCAAAAGAAGGAATGTGCAACGGTGTCAGTGCGCTGTGTCCGGCCTCCGAACCCAAGCCAAACTTCACCGAGTGCAACAGGCACACGCAAGTTTGCCTAAAAGGGGTATGACTTTAGCAGTCGGGGCAGCTCTGCCAGTTGCACATTGCAGGGCCCTGCGTTATGAAGTTTCAGTGTTTGCAGAGTGTGTTGTTAGAATATAGTCTTTTTCCCCAAGGACCTCTGATTTCTAGACTTTGAGCTGGATGACTGAAGCTACACCACACTTTGAGAAGCAGTTAACCAGTGACCAGTTATCTTTATTGTTTCAGAAAATACCATTTAAAGCTTTTGGAAAGTTAGGCAAATGAAACTGTTTGACTTGAATAAGAAACTGCTCCTGCTGTGCCTATGTGATGTGCATGCACCAGCATATAGGGTCACGCTGGGCTGCCTCCTGCATTGTGGAGGTGATAGCAGTCACTATTACAAGTTGGTGGAAAGGCTTTTCCAATTCATCTATGCTTACTTAGAAGAAAAAAATACGTAAAAATTATCCTTTTGAAGACTTAGTGTCTATTGTTTACCACAGTTCAACTTTTAAATATTATTTATAATTTTTGGAGCTCATCTAGGGTTAAAGAAAAACTTTCTCTTTATGCAATTATCTGGGACTTTTTTTTAAGCTTATGCATATAGTCTTTTTAATTTGAATTTGAGAGATTATTCAAGTATAGAATTGAAATACAGAATCTTTCTAGACTTTTTTATTATTATAAAAATAATTCTAATTATGCTTTCAGCTATTAAAAATATTTTAACTAATTATGTTTACATGTGAAATGGATTTTTACGTATTCCTGCTTTTGTCTCAAATAGCAATGTGCTGGCTCTATCTGTGAGAAATATGACTTGGAGGAATGCACGTGTGCAAGTTCAGATGGCAAGGACGATAGAGAATTGTGCCATGTCTGCTGCATGAGAAAAAGTAAGATCTGTGTAAATTCTTAGCATGACTATATCATTAAATTTCTCAGGAATTTGCTCATGGGAGGAAAACTTGTATTTTAGTTTTGTTGTAATCTTGAGATTTTACCAATATTTTTGTTAAGACTTGGTTTTAGATAGATATTGCGTTACATTTTGTAGGAAATAATGCATTTTGTTGCCTTTCCGGACTGATAGTATGTAAAACATTTGTAGTGTTCTGGACAGGTTCACAATAGCTTGTTAAAGTATTTGCACCTCTGTGTTGTTACAATGGTATTTTGAATTAACTTACTTATTTTCAACTTTTCAGTGGACCCAACAACATGTGCAAGTACAGGTTCTAAACAGTGGGAGAAACACTTCAATCATAAAACGATTACATTGCAACCTGGATCTCCTTGTAATGATTTTAAAGGCTACTGTGATGTGTTTATGAGATGTCGACTAGTAGATGCTGATGGACCTCTAGCTAGATTAAAGAAAGCGATATTTAATCCGGAGCTATATGAAAATATTGCTGAATGGATTGTGGTAAGTATTTATTTCTTAAGTGTGATCTGATATTCCTGAATATCAGTACTCACGGATATTTTTTTTGCTTTTTTAAGGACCTGAATATATTGACCACTAGGATTTTTTTCTTACTGCACAACATACGTGTTTTCCTTGCTATGGAGATGCATCACATTATAGAGCTGTATAGTCAGCTTTGTGTAAGCTGACTTATTTAGCTCTGTGATAGCTGAGTATCTTAAGATATGTTGTATTAAAAGTATTTCTCATAAGTACTATTTGTTTTTCTGTGTAAAACCCTTAATTTTTTTTAATTATTAGAGTTTTTTTATTTATCATTCTGAGTAGCGTTTGGATGGCTTTTAAAAGGAAAAAGAAAGACATATTTAATGTCCTCTAACTCTTATGCCCCTGTTTCCCCTTCACTTTCCTTCACTCCAAAACAATATAGCAGCAACAAAAAAAGAACTTTTTTAATATGTTTTTTAGGCTCACTGGTGGGCAGTGTTACTTATGGGAATTGCCCTGATCATGTTAATGGCCGGTTTCATTAAAATATGCAGTGTTCATACTCCAAGCAGTAATCCAAAGTTGCCTCCTCATAAACCACTTCCAGGTAAGTATATCCAGTAATTTAATTTGTAAAGAAATGTTTTATCCTCAACATTTTTATCATTTTTATCCTCAACCCCCCTTAAACAAGAGGTTTACCCCCACCTTGCTTTAAAAGGAGAGCTTCAGGGACACTAGTGTGCTGAGACCTACAATTCATTGTCAGGGACTGCAAAGCTTCCAAAGGAATTCACTTCAGCGGAATAATTCATAAAATGTACCTCTCTTGTTGGAAGAAAATAATATTCACATCAAAAATACAAAAAACATTGAAGAGGTTTTCAACTCAGATCTTCCTTTATTTTATGTGCTACTCTTTGTAAAGAATCAGTCTGTTTAAAGAACAACTATCAAGATACTTTCTTTTTATAAAGTTATTATTCTGTGATTACAACATGCAGTTTAATCACCTCCTTAAAATCTTGCAGGTCTAAATCCAAGGCCTTTCAGAAAGTTATTTTTGTCTAACTTCCATGTGGAAGGCAAGTTAGTTTTCTGGAAATGGCTTCTTCTCTGCCTTTTTTAATAACTTGCCTTTCGTTTAAACAGGCACTTTAAAAAGGAGGAGACCACCACAAACCACTCAGCCACCACAGCGGCAAAGGCCCCGAGAGAGTTATCAAATGGGACATATGAGACGTTGACTACAGCTCTTTTGCCTTGGTTCTTCCTAGTGCCTACAATGGGAAAACTCACTCCAAAGAAAACCTAATAAGTCTTTGTCCCCGGTCTAATTCAAAAATAGAAGAAAAAAACATGATATATCCTCAATGCAAGTGGAGATGTTTAATCTTTAATGAGTGAATCTTCCAGCTCAAAAAGAAGAAAAATGATTTTCTTACATACTAGTGGCACAAAGTCCTAGGGAATCGTAATTTTTTTTCCCCCTTCTGTGCTCTTCATTGCTGCAATTCCTTCACTTGCAGGCAAATATGGCTATAGTAAAACTTTTATTCAAGAATTGAAAACAATATATTTTTCAACTGCCAGACAAGGCTAGGAAGCTAGACCACCTCAACATTGGAGACATTACTTGCCAATGTATATACATTGTTATATGCAGACATGTATTTCTAACGTACACTTGTACTTGTGTGCAATTGTAAACAAGAGAATTGCAATATGGATGTTTCTTTGTATTATAAAACTTTTCCGCTATTAATGAAGAATTTACTGTTTAATTGACATACTCAGGATAACAGAGGATGATGGTGTATAATGGTCAAGGATCCTGTGATGCTTTACACAGCAGTTTTGAATGAAATCCAGCTTTCTTATCATGATCAAAGTTTTCAAGCAGTCATTTCATCCTTTATCAAACAGCTGCTAAGACGTAGCATGCAAGATTGAATGCTCTTTTAGAGGTATAACAGATGTTCTGCAAATTTTGCTAATGCCAGAATGTTTCAAATTTGTTTTATATAAATGGCTGATTTGTTGTAGCTCAGCAAAAATATTTTTAAATTTGTTTGATTATTCAATTAAATTATGAATAGTTGGATGAAATATTTCATTGGCTTAGTAGAAAATTCTGCCTGTTATTCAACCTCTTTTAAAACTTCAGCCAGTTTATTTGAGATTTTCAAATATTATTGCAGTGTGATAATTAAGTTCCTTGTTCTGAGGGATGTGGTAAGTAAGAAGCTGTAGTTTTGTATTTTTATTTTTTAATTTATCAAATAATTGCATTATTTTTCAGCATGTTACTGTTAATTGATAACCACTAGAGTAATTTGCCCAGCTACTGTGGCTGAATTTAAATTGTAGTTAAGACTAGCAGCTTTCCCCAACACATTTTTGAGAGTAGTTAAGTACAACGGCACAATGTCCCATTCCAAAGTTTTTATTACGAATGTAAATAATTGGCATTTTTAAAGAGAAAACAAAAGATGTCTTAAGGTGCTTACTGCTATGCAGGAGATGAAAGGGGCATTACAAAATGTTGAAGCTTGTGATATATTTATTGCTTGTTTTCCAAAAGCACCAAGCTAATTAGAGGCGCATATGGCTATAATTTTCCTGGCTTTGCTTAGGGAGAAAATTTACTAAAGGTTGGACAGGCTTCCTTTGTTTGTTTTGTTTTTGTTTTGCTTAAGAGTATAAGGTTTACACAATCATTCTCATAATGTGACGCAAGCCAGCAAGGCCAAAAATGTTACAGAATATAATGGGATCTCTTCCTTGTAAACTTGTACAGTATGTGGTGATTTTTTCAAAATACAGCTTTTTGTACATGGTTTAGACAAATTTTGTACATGAAACCCCAGTCCAATAGACTGTATAAATAATTCTAAATGATCTTAACTAGTTAGAAGTATATGTAGTTGCTTTTAAATCATTTAAAATACATTTGTTTTAAGACTGTGCAAAGATTGGAAGTGGGTTTGCATTTCTAAAATGGTGACTTTTATTCAGCAAGAGTTCTTAGTAACTTCTTGAGTGTGGTAGACTTTGGAACATGTAAATTTTTTGCCTGTAATGTTATCCTGTGGTAGGGTTTTGGCAGACAAATGCTGCCCTATTTTATTTTGAGTCTAAGTTAAATGTTTTCTGAAAAGAGAAATGTGCACTGAGTTCTCTCTTCACTGCAAGTCGAGATGTGGTAAAAGTAAGAGGAAGACTGAGACAACAGAAACGGAATACTACTGTCAACTTCATGTCCACTGTGTTTTATACAGTATCTTTTTTGTTCACTTTGGAAATTTTTACTAAAATTGCAAAAAATAAAGTATTGTGCAAAGATGTAAGGTTTTTTGAAACTTGAAATGCATTAATAAATAGACTTGACGAAATCTTCTGCTAAAAGTCCGTTTAATTTTTGACCTTTGAATGCACAAAGGAATGTGGATTTTGCTTCCATCTAATTTTTTTTTTTTTGCTACCGAGGGACTGTTATTCCCAAAAGTAGTTAGATGATCCAAATGCTAGGACAGTGCAACTCCCACTTGTGGCATCGCACGGTTAAATGCAAGAGGGGAGTACTTATTTTTGTAATCTCTTAAAGAAAAAAAACTAAAATTGCCTTTAAACACTTGTATGATCATTCAGAATAAGGCTTTCTCTGTTCTTCAAAGTGGAACCTAGTTACTCTTGAGGTATTCAAGCACAGCAATGAAGCTACTGAGCAGTTGGTTATTTCATGAAGTAAGTTTCTTTTTGTAGAAGAATATTCCAACTAGCATGATATTTCAAATGCAGAGCTGATAGATGAGGCTTGCAGAAGGATCAAATCTGCTGCTGACAAGTTATTTTAAAACCTTCAAGTTGGGAGCTTGTATTTTCATGTATGTTGGATAGTTGATTTGTTAATGAAGTAAGCCTACTTCTAAAAGCGCTGTCCTACCAGCTAGTCTTTGCTCATTCTTGGGAATGTGTTTGTTGAGAATGACTTGCTTAGACATCTGTTTCCCTAGTGAAACAATATATGCTTTGCTGTAAGCAAAACATAGTCGGAGGTCCTTCCTAGCAGTACTTTTCTTTCCCCCAATGACTCTTTTTTTCCTTGTGTGTATATATGCTTCCCCTTGTTACTTCCCCATAGCCACTGTCAGGGCAAAAGGCATTGAAAGAAATCTAAAGCAGAGCCCTATTGCAAAACAGCATTAAATATCTGATAAGGAACTTTAGGGGTTGAAAAGGAAAAAGTTCACATCCGAGCATTTAAAATACAAATTTTCTGTATATTTCTGATTGATTTTGAGGGTAGACCAAAGAGTGCATAAATAGCTTGTCTTTTTGTTAACTGATGTTTGACCAAATGATCCTTGATTATAGCTCTTCATTTAATTGTTTAAAATTTCCTACTATGTAATAAATGTCCTGTTCTGTGGAGATGGATGTATAGTCAGAATTGGTGTGAATGAGTAGGGAATAAAAACTTGCAAGTTATGAAATTTTCATATTTCAAAACCAATAGTGACTGAGAGAATCAATGGTGTACCCTGCCTTTTCATTAACGTTTTTAAAAGGAGAGTTTTGATTTGTGAATAACAGAGGTTCAGTATTATGCTGGGGTGGTTGAAAGCATAGCAAGACTTTTCGGCATTTTAAATTTTACCTGCAGAGGAGTGAGTAGGGTTTTGCTAGCTTGATGTCCAAGCTGTGTTTGGGATGAGGCAGTAGCAGCTCCAGTGAGGCACAGGTAGGACTTCATGTTATGTTAGTCTGAAACTATAAGCCTGCTTAAAGTTTCTGATGTTATAGTAGTTTTTATTCCACTTTGGAGTTGTTATAAATTGCAATAATGATTTTTCAGTAGTGGGATTTGTGCATGTGACTTGTGAAAAAAGGCATCAGAACAAAGTTCTTGCCTCATGCTTGTGAGAGCATTCTAAGCTGAAACAGTCAATGTGTTTGGATGTTCATGAATTTTTTTTGACAGTCTATACAAAAGTTTCTTATCAGAGAATATGCTGGCTTGTTTCTGGAGAATGTTTTGCCTTTTTCCCTAAAGCTTTAGTCTCTGAACTGTAGTGCTGCCATTGCTTTGGCCTTAGGTAGCCTGTAGAGATGTGACCTTAGTTGATCACCTGCTTTCTCCACACTAAAGCTATCAACTCCCCACCCTATAAAGCTAGGGTCCTTTTATCTGCTTTCTTACCCAAGTAAGTGATAGAGCTATTAAGTG